>JASMMZ010000002.1:28288341-28595636 GCA_038502455.1 Anisogramma anomala | reverse complement strand
CGTGGGCGAGCGTGCGCAGCACGCGCGGCGGCACGAAGAGGCCGAAGGAGACGGCGATGAGCAGGTTGAAGGGCTGCGGCGGCGGCGGCGGCGGCGACGGCGGCGAGGAGGGCGGGGGGGGCCGGTGCACGGTCACGGCGCCGGTGGTCGGGTGCGTGACGTGGCCGGGCAGCGGCGGCGCCCAGCCCGTGAAGGTGTCGCGCTGGTGCAGGGGCAGGCCGAGCGCGTGCGCGAGCGCGAAAAGCGGGCCGACGGCGATGCGCTTCAGGCCGCGGCCGGCGGGCTTGCCGGGGCGCACGAGCACGTCGATGGACTCGATGAGGTCCGGGCGCGCGGTGTGCAGGGCGTGCAGGGCGGACAGGGAGGCGCAGGAGAAGTGGTCGGCGCCGCAGAAGAGGATGCGGAGGGGGTCGGGTTGTTGGTGGGCCGAGGATGGGTTTGCTGGGGGCCCGGTGGTGGTGTGCGGGGCCGGGGATGATGTGTAGCGGCGGGTCTGGTGGGGGGGCGCTGGTGGTATTCGATGTGGATTTGTGAGGTGGGCCTGGGTTGGTGGCCGTGTGCCTCGTAGGGCTGTTGCCCGACGCCGGAGGGAGAACATCGTGTGTGACTTGGGTTCCCGTCACTGGGATGAGATGCCGTTTCGTGAGGGCATGGCCGGAAGACCCGGGGCACTTGATTAGAGCATGCAGAAGTGAGTGGAGATATCAACGTTCAATCAATCGTGGATGCATGAGAATGAGGTGCTGAGAAGTGTGTGTGAGATTGACAATTCCGTGTAAAATTGTGAGGAGTGAATTCAGGTGGAGTGTATAACCTGGTCCTGCATATTTTAGCGTCACAACGATATTTATTCAAAACGTATGACCGATGTACTGCAGCAAACTCAAGACACACGGATTTGGATCCAGCCTTTAGAAAAGTTTGACAACCTATCCGGTAGTTCATACGGCGACCTTGCTAACATAATCGGCTTGGCAAGAAAACCCGGGGCAGGTATAAACAAGCCAATTAGTTACACGATTGTCCCATTGAATCGGTTTATTGAATGTTAAATAAATTTTCACATAGGTAAATACATTTGTTATTTTTCGGTATATAAATAATGAATGCTTTCAGGAATAACTTTTATCCAATTTTCTACCCCTGTATTTATGTATTATTAGAACAACAGTCAATTGCAATACAGCCAAGTCAACTAACTGTATTGACCGTAAGTCCATTGCAGTGCAGTGCCCAATTTGGTATAAGATATGGGCCAAGCAGTTGCCCATACAAACTAGTGTGTAAAACAGCTAGCGGTCTGCCAATCTTAGAACGCAACACACCACTTTCAATACAATACCAGTTACCTCGACCTGAGATTCGAATCGACTACATTGCGAGAATAAAGACCTACTAACATATATATGAATAAACTATTATTAATGCATAATATTAATATGTAACATTAATATGTAACTGAAATTTAAATACGTTTGTTGGTAGGCCTTAGACGTTGCAACGTTGTCGATTCGATTGGTCGAAGTAATAGTAGTATTGCGTGGTCAGATGGTGGATGTATTATTCTAGGTTTGGCAGACCGCTAGCCGGTCTGCACTGTAATTTGTATGGCTAATTGCTTGGCCCGCGCTTTAGAGTGAAGTGCAGCGTACTGCACTCGACTTACATCCAATGCGGTAAGTCCGTACAAAGTAATACACTCAACTTGCAGTACAGTCAACTTTATTGTAAGTAAAGTTGACCTACTGCACTGCATGTAATACTATTCCAATACTGGCGGCTTTTTAGTTTGTGCGCGCACGCCAGTGTGACTGACTAATCTTTTCCCGGTTAACGCTAAACAACAGCCTCGTACCCCTTATCAATTCCGATTGATTTCTATACTGTATTGCACCCAATTACATGTAAATTAACCCCATTTGACCTTAATTGCTCCGCCGCTTCGAGGTCCGAGTTTATTAACTCCCACAAAAAGTTTTTACGCCACAAATCTTTACAAGCTTCAACTTCAACTATGCCACTTAAACAGATTACCATTATTAACCCCCTGGCAGTCTTTCAGTTTACTAGCACACCTCTATCCGTCGTTACGTAACTTGTGTTTTCCGGGCGGCTTATTCACGTAACCCTCGATTCGTGTAGCTAGCCTGTTATTATTTACAAACCTTTCCAAAGCTTTGTTTAGCGATACTTTTGTTACAGTATTAGTAGAGTTGTTCTTGCCATCGATCTATCGAAACTCCTCAATCTCCCTCCCTTTATAAGCTTCGTAGAGTGCTATTACGTCAATTATCAGGCGCTTTTCACTGGTGGTTCCGAGCTTTGTAAGGTACTTAAAAAGGCTCCTTAAGTCGGTACAGATTACCACCGAGATAGAAGGAATCCGTAGCTGCCTGATAATGTAGTTAAGGGTCTTCCATAATGTTATACCTACGTTAAAGCCCGCCATTATACCGTAGACCTTCGAAGTTAATACATTTCGTGTAATTCTTTTACACTTAAGAAAGGTTTAGTAAATTAGGTTGCTGGTGATATTAAATTGGTATTCTTATCTATTTTCATTAATAAGAATTAATAGAAAGCTGATTTATAAAAATAAGTCGGTATTATTTACAAATAACCCGTTTGTAAAGACTATTAACTTAGCTTTTAAAGAGTTAATTAACATTATATCAATTTTGAGGTCCAGTTTTAGTATTTATTACTCCAGCCTTTTGTTTAGTCGATTAAAGTTTTTATTCATTGGTATTTGTATTTGTACCGCAATAGATAAATCGTGAAAGGCTTTCAGTTAATATAAGGTAGTAATATAGCTACCCCATATATGTTATTTTAAGTACCGTTAAGCTCTAGCCTTATTAGTTTTGTCGATTGTGATAAAAATAACATCCTAGCTTTTTTAGCGAAAGATTAGGCCGGTATTAATACCAAATATGCGGATTAATGATTTATTGAAGTCAAGTTGGTTATTTTTCGTTAATGTCGTTATCAGCTTATAATTCCAGAATTTAAAGTCCTCGATCGCTTACTATTCCAATATTATAAAGCTAGCCATTCCGATGAAAAAGGAATCGTTAATTTGTATACCTATTATACTGAAATCCTCTTTTTGTATTACTAATAAATACGAATCGTATAATAAAAACTTTATCGCTAAACAGGATTGAAAGTACGATTAATAGGTTGAAAATTAGTAAATACCTGCTTTAACTAATATATATAGTAATTTAATATACTATATTACCGTTTTTAAAGGATAAATAATACGTAGCTCCTACGGTAGTTTTAATAGTATAATCCTTTATAAATCTTTTATTAATTGCATATAAACTTGCGTAATATTACGGCTATTAAATGAAAATTTACCCTTTAACCTAGTTAATAAACTTATTATCAAGGAAATTATCAAGCGTTAATTAATCTTTTAAATTGTTAACGATTATATGAGGATTTAGTCCTTATCTTTATTGCCGTATCCTTAAACAATTAGTTATAACTTTTCGTAATACTGCCCTATAGTCTTATCCTTAACCTCGTAGATAATCTTCTACTTAAAGATCGTAACGTTTAGGTTTTAAAGGTTAAAATCGGTTTTCTATACAAATTATATAATACCTCGAATTGGTAGGCCATTAATTTCGACTTTGTCGTTTTCCTTAAAAGGTTTACCGAAAGTTTTAATAATCTCTTATACTTTAAGACTTACTATTAAGTCTTTGTTATCCTTTTCTTTTCTATTAACCCAAATAGTAATATAAATACGACCCGGTATATATTTCTTCTTTTTAACGTTTCCCTCTTTCTTCGGACGTCACCTACGCCGACAGCGTTTTATCAACTTATTAACAATAGTTAAAGGAAGTTCGCATTAACTCGGTCATTCTATTTAGAAGGCTTAAGGATCTTTATTTTTAATACCCCTAATATAAGACTTAACCTAAATAGTTTGGAAGGATATAAAGCCGTTAGTAGTATTAACAATTACTTTAGATTTTATAATACTTAATATCTTATATAACTTTTCCCATTTGCCTAGCTTCCGCTATACGAGAACGTTATTTTATAACGACAAAGTAAGCACATCGATCGTTAAAGGACCGTTTTTAGTGTTAAGAGCGTTATTAATTTGGCAGCATATCGATTCCTTTTGAAATTCCCTTAAAGCTTTGTTATAGGCCGTAGCACGTTTCTAAGTACTTTCCGAAGGTGGAGATTCACTTGTTAGGCGTGGGTATGCGTTAAATATTAGAAACGTTAGTACCAAGCCGTTAAGGCTCACGATGTCATGAAGTCCTCTTAATACTATTTGTAGGCGTGTTTCCGGATTTGTAAAGCTTTTAATCTTCAATGTAAGGATATTATACGTTCGGCGAAGTAGGAAGTATGCTATTTTAACCTTCCCAATATTTTAATAAGCTTTTATAGGTATTTATTTGTATTGGATACTTATTATCTTGGCATTTTTTTTAGAATTTCACCGCCGTAAAGTTAGTACTGGTATCGTAAACAACGAAATTAAGTAAACCTAGGTACTTATTAATTTATAATATCTTTAACGTTTCCTACGTATCCTTTGCCT
The DNA here is from genome assembly GCA_038502455.1 of Anisogramma anomala. Classification (NCBI taxonomy): domain Eukaryota; kingdom Fungi; phylum Ascomycota; class Sordariomycetes; order Diaporthales; family Gnomoniaceae; genus Anisogramma; species Anisogramma anomala. The sequence continues at coordinate 28,591,057 of JASMMZ010000002.1, read as the reverse complement.
AAAGGAACTTTGGAAGCTTAACTTCATAAAAAAAGGGTACGAAATTAACTATATAAAAAACAGGCTTATTATCAAGTGAAACATATTCATAAAAATCTCGTGATTAAAGTCTTTCTCATCTTTTCATATAAATTTAAATGTCCGAAAGGCTTAGGTATACGTTTAACAATGGTAACAGCCTTTCAATGGATTTTAAAGCAAAGTATTTCATATTATTATACCCCACAAACTTTAGAACTTCATATAATCTGTTAATAATTGTGTATTTAAAACGCCGGTATATTTAATGTATTTCCAACTCCGTTAGGTATAACACCACTAATTCTAGAATTTAAAGATAAAATTATAAATACCCCTATTTAAAGGCAAGTAAAAACCTCTATCCATTTTTAACCAGCTCGTTTACGTTAATATCAACGTTAACGCTAAAAGTTTTTATATCCTTTAAACAAATGAAAGAAAGGGTAGAAGACTTAATAATATAAAATGTAATCGCTTACATAATAATTTAAATTACTATTATTTTTAGTAACGACAATTATTCTCCTAAACTAAAGTTAACTTTTACTTTATTGGTATCGTAACGATTAATTTTAGTAGTCATAATACTTTCCCTTCATAATGTTATATACTACAAATAGTTTTTTGTTAAATAATTTATTGCATTAATATATAGCATAATACCTTAAAACATATGATTCATATAATAATCGTGAAGCTTAAAGATATATAAGGGATTAAAGGTATGGTTAAGGAAAAGGTACGAGTTTTTACCACTCAAACGGTATAAAAAGATATGGTCGGCTAATTACTAGGCCGCCGTATTAGAATTAGTATCTTCGTGCTACTTAATTTACTTGAAAGCGTTGTCAACTTTAATTAAATTATCGCCTTCAACGTTTACGACTTAATTTAAGTAATATTATTTCGAAGCAGTAGGGTATTAAACGTAATACACTACTTTCTTGTTATTACGCTCGGTAGGGGGATGCCGAATTAACCAATAGCTAGCCTTACTACAAATTTAACATCTCTTACCACTATAACGACGATAATACTTATGGTTAACAGGTCCGCCTAAATCTTATTAACGTTAACGTAGGTATTACCTCCAATATGGGGCCGAGGTCGAGGGGCTTAACCTTAGGCGTTGTAGGCGCCCGTACTTTCGATCAACGTAATGAACCACCATAAGGTTTTCTTTATTTACGTTTAGGAAGTAGCCGGCTTAAGAATATATACCGAGCGAGTTCGGTATATGTACTATTACGATGGTAAACGAAAAACGTAATTAGCTAAAAAAAGCCTTCGTAGGTGGTATTTAAACGTTGTAAAGCGTATTCAAATTCATCAATACCCATAACTACTTCCTATACCTATTTACGAAGTATAGTTTTGCCAGCGTAAGCCTTCCCCATTACATTTTAATACATTATCAGCTTATCAAACATTTAATTAAAAACATCTATTAATAATTTCTTTTTTTTTTCTTTACCATTATTATAATTTACCGCGTAGTAGCTCAGTTTATATAGTATTGCATAAGGTAAACGTCGTATTTGAAGTATCCCTTTATGCTGTCATAAATCTCGCGAAATGTGGTAACGCTTGTTTAAAAGGTTAAATAATAGTTTTTAGTATAACTTGGAAAAATTTCGTGAAACAGTAAATAAAAACTAGAAAGTGGGACCTTTATTTACTTATAAATATTTAGAAAAGACATTATTTTAGTATCTAAAAAGTTATAAAGTTTTCCGTTATACTTCTTTATATTATTACAAATATTATCAAAGTCTGTTATAAGTTCATAATTAATGTTAATTATCTTGATAGATCTTAAAGGAAGATTATGATAATTATCCTAGCCCTAAATGGTATTTTTAGTGGTTTAAGTTTTGGAGCTTCCGAAGTACTGTATTAAGGGTAATTGCTAATCGTTTAACCTGAAGGGTAAAATCCTATAATAGGACTTGTAATGAGTTTACGCGTATAGGCGAATCTAAAGGGAGAAGTTTTTTAAGGGTTTTAGCGATTAGATTACTAAGGGATGATAAGTAATTAAAGGTTTTGTGAGGCTTGAAGGTCTTGCTTAATTAACTAATGTGAAGCGCCAACATTAATTCCTCTAGCCGCATTAGTGGCCGTTACTTTACGTGTTTTGCTACCACTAAAAACACACTCCGCGTTGTCACGTAAAAGTATTAAATTGCCAAATAATTTAACAGGTTTCTCATCACCAACACGTAAAGAGGTTTCACTTAACTAGGGGTCAATTAACGGTCCCCTAAATCGTGTATATAGGCGTTGAAATCCCTCAGTACCTTTCCTTTTTCCTTTAAGGTCTTGAGGTTCAGGATTTTTAAAGACGTTCTTCCAGTTAAGTCAACTTAAAAAGGGTCTTTACCAATTTAGTAAAATTTCCTTTTGGTATACAAATACCTTATCGTTTAAATTCATCCTTTAGTTTAGACTTAACGGTCTTTTAGACTACTTTATATATGTTAATGATTTAGTTGTTGAAGAACTCGCGATACTTATGGAAAGCGTGGTTAGGATTTTCACCACTGTTATATTTCAAGATAAAATAGCCGACAAAGTTGATTAGGTGTTTTTTATTTAACTCCTTATCAATATCGTGTCTCTAAAAGTCGTAGTTATAATATTTGGCAAAAAGGTAACTGAAAGCCTTAATTGTATCTTTCCTGACAGGGTCAGTAATAACTTAAAAGTAAGGGCTTACGATAGCTATTTTAAGGTTTTAATCTGTGTAGAACTTGATGTTTTTGGTATGAAATCACGTGGAAACTTAGTGATTTAACGACTTAATTACTTGACGTAAGATCTCGTAACGTAGCTTTCTTAACGTAACTTGGTAATTTCGTTTAAAATAGTTAACTTCATGATTAACGTATTGTAAAAAGTAAAAAAATTAAAGTAAGGTAAAGGTTTATTGTAAAAGGTAAGGTCAAAAGTCATTATTGGTAGTAAAGAAAGAAGTTTATTTATTGTGGTTATTTGTTGTAGGGATTTAGTCGTTTTTGCAATAGTAATACCCGCAATAGTACTGACTTAGCTGTTTGCCAACTTGCTGAACTTTAAGACTTCTGACAGTTAATCTCAACGTTTTCAAAAAGGATCAATGAATATTTCTTGGTATTTTAGATAGCGATACCATCGCTACCTCTAAGATGCCATAAAAATCGATGCAGCCTAAAAGTCTTCTCTATTTACTACCGTGAAAACCAACGTAGTAGTAAAAGCTCTTCTGTTGTACTGTATGTACGTACGAACGTATGGTGGTATTCCGGTCTATATTTGAAGTTGAAGACTAAAGAGAGAGGAATCTACCATGTATAATAATAAGTACTCATGAGAAGGATGACTTATAAAAAGAGAAGGTGCACTCATAAGTAGGCAGTCTCGTAAGAAGGCACGAGACAACAACAACCAAGACCAAGCAAACATTACACGCTTGCACTCCCTTCGTAATACAACAAATACCGGGGGATCAAAGTAAATAATAATGTCCTCGTTATTCAAGTTCCAGTTTTCGTAATATTCCCATTATTCCTTTTAAAGGCCTTAATTAATTCTGGGTAATTTAATTCTGATACCGGTTTCCATTCGTTGTTATAAGCCGTAAAGCCCTTTCATCTAAAAAGATATTAAACTGGATCCCTTTTGCGATGATGTCGATCTATTCGTTTAGCCAATATATATTTCACTTCCCAGATTTCGACATCCGATCCGTTTTCCTCGTATTTAACTAACTTAAACGGTAACGTAATTCTATTAAATGGGTTGTTTACTAGGTTTTAATAGGGTAATAAATAAACAATACTAATAGTTAGGTAAACTCGTAAGCTTAGTAGAAAATCCAATGTAAAAGCCATTATTGATCTTTTTTACAATTGTATATAGCCTTATACATGATAGCGATAATTTTGACTTTTTATGTAGTGGTTTGTAGGATTTTTCTAGTTTTAAGTATGTTTTATCGCCTATAGCAAATTTATGCCAACGATAATTCTGATCATATAGTTTTTTTTTGCCTTAGCCGCGATAATATCTATCGTTAATTGTATATCTTGTTGCAAATATTCTCGCAAAAAGAGAATTTCTGTTTGTTGGCGAGGTAAAAATTGTTGTAAAAATATATACTAGTACCGTAAACTTAAATATAAACAAATAATTATATAGATTGGTTTTTAAGGTATATAAATAAGCATTATTAAGGTTTCATCATATGGCTGGTATAACATTAACCTAATGTTATTTAGGATATTTTTCGACAAAGTGGCATAACGTCAATTTAACTAATTGATTCTTTTTTTCTTACCCATCCACTTTTAGATAATAGACTATTGTTATTATTAAACGTGTTTTAAATCCTTTTCATAAATTTTACCAAAAAGCTAATACGAACTTGATATTGTTATCCGAGATAATATATCGTGAATAAGGCCAATTGTATAACATGAATTATAGAATTAAAATAGTTATCAAATTTTCGGCCGTATATGTCATATAATTAGAAATTAAAAAAGTTCGCTTAAATGTTTTCATATAATGCGTATTACAGTATCGAAAGATTCCTTACTAGATAATATCTAAGGTGTACCTTTAAAAGGATTTATTGGCAATATGACTATAAAGTCCATACGAATCGTATATATTAGTTTATCAGGTGTTTAAATGGGTTTAAAACGATCAAGTGGTTTTAAATTATCGTTACGTATCTCTTTGTAATATATACAATTTTTAATATATGATTCTATAAGCTTAGGTTTTCAACGAAAATATACTCCATTTAAGGTAGCTATTATTTTTTAGGTCTGAAATGGTGTTTTTCATCGTATACATCAGTGAAAAGTCCTTGTACGAATATTATAAAAACCACAAACCTTTCACAACCATTCGCATCGCGATTATATAATAAACGATTAACTAGTTGGAATAAGTATCCGAGCTTAAAAGAATTAAAAGGAATGTCCTTATTATTTTTATTATTTGAGAGATTTTGCAAAATTCCACGCCAGATAATATCCTTATAATAACTAGTCTAAAAGCGAAATCTTATGTCGTCGGAAATCTACACCTTAACGAAACATATTATCTAACTTCAATACACCATTAATAAGTTATTAAAAATTGAATTTAATACCGATATATCGGTTTTATGACATTATTAATCCTTGTTAAAAGGTAAACGACTAAAGGTATCTAATACTAGATTAAGGTATCCTAACAAATAAACCACATTTAATAAGTATAAATTAAGGTAAATTAACGCATTAACAAATAGTCGATTTTTCTAATTCATAAATATTGTATTTAACGACGTTTAGTTTATAATACTTCGAGTAACTTTATAATTGGTAAAAACAATAATTAGTAAAAAGTTACCAACCAAAGTTATTTGCAGATGTTTACATACCTATACAAAACATACAACCTTATATTTTAAAAGATTATAATTAAGTTTTACTCGAATTAATCGACGATTTCAAAACATTACTAATTCGATAATAATTACTAAAATAGACTAATTCTGTTACGAAACATAGTCTGTTTTTGGGTAAAAAAATATAAAATGAATCCGCGTTTAAAACTCCTATTAATCTAAAGAAAAAGTTGGCATATTAGATTTAAATGGTATAACTTAAGCTATTTATATAAATAAATTTATATTGCTTTAAAAACTGTTATTATTGAAATTAAAGTTGGATAAAAGTAAAATATATATAATGTAATATCTTTTTTCGGTTACCGATTTCAAATTATCTTTATTTTTTCCCTTATACTAACAGGGTTTTTTTTAAGTTTTTAAAGTAGGCCTGACAATCAGGCGTAATAGGGTATTATTAGCCTTAAAAACTATGTTGCCCCCAAATACATTTCGAGGGTTTTTAAATTTCAAGGAAATATTCCGAAAACCTTACGTTTTCTCTTTAATAGTTAAAAGTTCAAAGAAGTTTACATAGAATCCCAAAAGTTTCACTAATTGGAAGCCGACATAAGATCTGTTTGGCGACAAAGCAACGCTTTTGTTAACAAAAACGTTAAACATAGCTTTCAAATAAGTAAGGTGTTTTTCGAATATATTAGGAAAAATAACAATATCATCGATAAAAGCGCGATAAAAAGGCCGAAATTCCTTTAATATTGGATTAATAAAACGTTAAACGTAGGAAAGCGACTTGCGAAAACCTATAAAGGTAACTTTACTTCATTTAAGTTCGCGGTGGTTAACGAAAGTAAATTGGTCACCAAAATCTAAATATATTAAAAGTTAAAACAAAAACCTGGTAATGTTTATAACTGTAAATTTTTTTTGTTGCGAATATATTTAATAATATCCTTCTGTAAAGGCAAAAAATAGGGTTTAAAACAACTTATTTGTGAAATAGTCGTAAATCCACTATTATTTGAACTTTATTTACTTTTTATATATTTTTTATATTACGAATACCGGTAACGGAAATAGTAAAATATCGTCAAAAAACTTGATACTTTATTACTCATAAAGAGTATCGAACCATTAATCGAGGAGTTTTTCGTTTCGTTCAAATACCGGATAAAGGTAACAGTTAAATTTAACATATTGTTAACCGTTAATTAATAAAACCTTTATTATTTAATCTACAAGCATTTTAATTGGACCGATATCCTTTTACACTGCAGAAAATCGTTTGCAAATAGATAATAATGAAATAAATTACCTCGTATTAGTTACGTTAATATAAGTACCCTGTATGGTTTTCACTATAGGCATATTTTCGAGTGTTTTTATGTTAAAGAAGGCATTTTGGTAACATGATTTATCGCAAAGTTTAACGAAACCGGCTTTTTTATTAGTAAGGTTTACTACCTTAAGGATTTCAGATTTTTAAATTAAATACGTTATTATGTCTAAAAAAGGGGTGGTGAAGTAAGGCTTCCTAAAGGCTATAGTAAGAGAGGGCATATTTATGAACGCGATAACAATACGGAGAGTTGGAAAATCCAACTTAAATTCAGTATTAATTGCTAGAATAGGGGTGGATTTATTCAAGGTTTTAATAAGAGCAAAAAAAAATTAATAATTGTCGATAGCCATTTCGGTAGGTTATGCAACTACAAATAATACGTTACCAACGCCTATAACCTATATAAAGGCTGGTATAACTTCCGTTCACTTCGCTTAAAAATAAGCATTATCTTTGTATTTTACGATAATTTTGAAGTAAATATACTTTGTAAGGCGTACTACCTTGATAATGAAATTGTAAAATTATGTTACATAAGAAGGAATAACATCAATCAAAACATTAAAAGTATATCAATATTAAGCTATAAATATAAAATATTTGCTTTTAAGAAGGGTAATATATTCGACTATAACGTATATCATTTATTTAGGTTAAATAACGACTTTGAGGTTAAAAATACATTTACGAACCACAAGTTATATAGCTACTTTATATATTAAAAAAAGAGTCTAGAAGTAACTGTTTTTAAAACAGACTATATTTCTCGATATTAACACATTCATTTTATTAATAGTTTCGTGTTGAGTTATAGATACGTCAGTCGTAACATGGCCGGAAAAGTTCGTATTTAGCTAAAATTTAAATACGAGATTTTTACTAACGCCCGTATCGAGACAAAGTGTATGATTTTTACCTGTAATATTTGTTTGCACGGTAATTTATAGGTAACGATAGCTATTTATAGCGAATATCATTTCCTCATTAACCGGCTTAACCATAATAATATTAAAATTATTCGTATTGTTTACGATATTATTTAAGCCAATTACAGGTTACGTGCAATTTAGTTATCGTATTCGCCTTTTTATATCGTTAAAAAAGCTTATTTTTCCGGGTATAGGCTTTTAAATACTTAAATAAAGTATTACGCAAGCTATAATTTTTATTAGAACATATATAAGTGCGTCGACTAGAAAGCACTAGAGTGGGTTTCATTATATAACACACTTTACTGCTCAAGTAATACGAGTTTATTTATGAAGGCGTTCGTAAATAATCAAAATAGTCCTAATCTAAATAGTTAATATCGCTTACCTTGGATTATATATTGTTATCTTTGTATTTGTAATTACGTTTTCGCTTACCAAAATTACGTTTTCGTTTGTTAAGATTACGTTTTCATTATCCCGACTACAGTCTCGGTCAGCATACTCGCGAGGATGATAATTATATCGCTTATGATTATATTCCTGCGAAAGGTATTTCACGTACTTTTTAGAATTTTCTTCGGGCTTACGGGTTTGGTTGTCCCGACGAGGTTAGTACTTGTCTTTCGAAAATACCGCATGTCGTACCTTTCGCGTATATATTTTAATAAAAGTTAATAGTTGAGATAACGCCGAATTACTGTTACTAATAACACGGTTGTCGACTTTTTGATTTTAAATAAGTATTCTTTTATAATTTACTTACGATATAAAAGCGACAAGTACTATTAAATGCTCGGTTTCAATGCTAATAAAATGTAGATTATGATGTTATATTAATTATTATTGTGACGATTATGTATACTTATAGCTTTTATATATCTCATTCCATTTTATATATATTTATATAACCCATACTTATTGTTTAATAGGTCGTGTAACGGGAATTTAGCCCTTTCAAACTTCGTAATAACTTGTTTAAGGTTTATAGCAAAACATTTAAAGAAAATATCTATAATGTAAACGAATCTAAGACGAGATATTTTACGGCGTTAGTCAAAAGTAACTTTAGTGTTGTACCAATATATAATCGATCCTTATAACAAGATAGAAAACATTTCTATGATCCAACTTCCTAAGGCTAAAAAGGTATTTACGAAGGTATTTAAATGTTAAAAGCTTTATATGTTAGTAAAAACCACGTTTTTCCCCACTATAATAATGCCTATATCCTAAGAATTAGAATACTTGAAGTCGAATACTCCGATTTATTTACGCTTTAGGCAGCGAGTGCCGCCTACTGAGTATTAGGTAGCTATCGTATTCAGGGTTAGAAAAGGATCGCGACGGCGTCGAAAAGGCTCGTGATGGCGGCGAGAGGATTCGCGGCGGTTGCAAGAAGGTTTGTGGCAACGAGGGGAGTTGCGACGGTTTCGGGAAGGCTAGTGACGGCGAAGGGAATCGCAATAATCGTAAAAAGGCTCGCAGTGGCAAGGGAAGTTGAAATAGTTACGGGAAGGCTCGCGACGGCAGCGAAAAGAATCACGTTCCTTCCTTTTACGTGGGCGATGGCGGCTACCCTTAGAAGTGTCTGAGGAAATTATGGAAATAGGTAAAGGTTAGCGATAATAGCGGTAAGAAAAAAGTTTGCGGTTACAAGAATAGAGATTTTCAACTATTAAGCTGTCGAGACGCTTTATAACAGCGTTATGCTCCATGCGTCTTATAGCATTACGTTTTTCAAACTTGCGGCGTAAATTTACCATGAGTTCCATCGTTTTAACGTTGTCAACAGAGCTAAAAGATATGTTTTCTAACTTTATGATAATAAAATGTGTAAATAAAAAAATAGGCTAAAGGGGTATAACAACGTAAGTACGTAGGCAAAGATATTGTAGGTAAAGGTAAAAATATGCGCGTAGGTGAAAGTAGGGATTTTGGCAAAAATAAAGGGAAAGTAATAGTTTGCTTGGCGTAAAAGGTGTAAGTTTTTTCGTACAAGTTTGCTAACGCGTATGGCAAGGGGTTTGAGGTTTGTTTAATAGTGTAATACCTAGTGCTTGCAGCTTTCGCTGGCTTATTTGTTAAGATTAAGGACTCGTATACTAAGCTTTAATGAAGATGAAGTAGGGTAAAAGTGAAGAAAGAAAAAGATAAAAAAGGATGTTGTTTTTGGTAGCAAAGCTATATAGTTATAGGTCCGCGTTAGTAACTTTTTTTCAATTACTTTGTAACAATTAATCGGTCTGGTGCCAAGCAAAATATCAGCTTACAGCTACTATTTGTTGTGCTATGTGTACGTACAAACGTATAGTAGTATTCCGGTCTGTATTTAAAGTTAAAAACTAAAGAGAGAGGAATCTACCATGCATAACAATAAGTACTCATGAGAAGGATAACCCATGAGAAGAGAAGGTACACTTATGAGTAGTTAGTTTCTTTAGAAGGCACGAGACAACGACGATCAAGATCAAGCAAGCATTGCACGCTTGCACCCCTTCCGCAATACAACACCTTCGCAAGAATCTTTCCTCTACCATAGCCGCCATTATTTAACGTAAAGCGTAACCGGAAAGTAGCTTTTTCTTCTACTTAGCTTATCTGTGCTTAACCTAATAGGTAGGCAAGCACTAATCAGTGTTGGTAGGCCTTAGAAGTTGCAACGTTGTCGATTCGATTGGTCGAAGTAACAGTAGTATTGCGTGGTCAGATGGTGGATGTATTGTTCTAGGTTTGGCAGACCGCTAGCCGGTCTGCACTGTAATTTGTATGGTCAATTGCTTAGCCCATGCCCTAGAATGAAGTGCAGCGTACTGCACTCAACTTACACCCAATGCGGTAAGTCCGCACAAAGTAATACACTCAACTTGCAGTACAGTCAACTTTATTGTAAGTAAAGTTGACCTACTGCACTGCATGTAATACTATTCCAACAACGTTTATATTATTTGAGGTACTGTTGATAGGCCTTGCCTGATAGGCTTTTAGACATTACAACGTTGTTGATTCGAATCGTGGTCGAAGTAACAGTAGTATTGTGTGGTCAAGTAGTGTATGTTTTGTTCTAGGTTTGGCAGACCGCTAACCGGTCTGCACAGTAATTTGTATGGCCAATCGCTTAGCCCGTGCCCTAGTATGAAGTGGGCGCATATTATACTTGACTTTACATTAAACCCACAAAATTTTTAGGTTTGGCAGACCGCTAGCCGGTCTGCACTGTAATTTGTATGGCCAAGTGCTTGGCCTGTGCCCTAAAGTGAAGTGCAGCGTACTGCACTCGACTTACACCCAATGCGGTAAGTCCGTACAAAGTAATACACTTGCAATACGGTCAGCTTTACTGTAAGTAAAGTTAACCTACTATACTACATACAATACTATTGTAATACTGTTCCAACACTAGCAGCTTTTTATTTTGTGTCTGTACGCCAGCGTGGCTTGCCATCAATTGGTGGCAACCTCTGAAATCCCTCCTTAATCCATAAGTCAGACCCCTGTCAATTCCAATTGATCTGTACTGAAAAAAACCTTAATTACGGCCCCTTATGACCCTTTTGCTTCGCCCCTCCGAGGCCTCCATTCCTTAAATCCCGTACACAAATCTTTCGCTATAGACCTGCGTAAATTAAGTACGCCACCACTTGCGTACCCTTTGCCAGTAGTTTAAACTACTGTTATTACCATTTTTGTTATCGTTATCTTGGCAGGTTTCCAATTTGCCAGTATATCATTATTCTCCGTTACGTGATTTGGGCTTTCTGGGCGATTTATCCACGTATCCCTTAATATGTATGGTCAGCTTATTGTTATTTACAAACCTTTTTAGTGCTTTATTTGGCGTAGCCTTCATTATAACGTCTGCGGGATTATCTTTGCTATCGATTTATCGGAACTCCTTAATCTCTCTCCCTTCGTAGGCTTTGCAGAGTGTTATTACATGGATTATCAGACGTTTTTCGTTGGTGATTCCGAGTTTTAACAGGCATTCGAAAAGACTCTTTAAGTCGGTATAAATTACTATTAGGATAAAGGGAATCTTTAGCTGCCTAGTAATAAGGTTAAGGGCTTCCCATAATGCTATACCTACGTTAAAGCCCGCTATCATGCCGTAGACCTTTAAAGTTAACACGTTTCGTATAATCTTTTTACATTTAACAAAGGTTTAGTAAATCAGGTTACTGGTGATATTAAACTGATCTTTCTACCTATCTTCGTTGATAAGGGTTATCAGAAAGCCGATTTATAAAGTTAAGTCGGTGTTGTTTATAAAGAACCCATCCGTAAAGATTATTAACTTAGCTTTTGAAAAGTCGATTAACACTATATTAATCCCGCGGTCCAAGTTTTGCATTTACTACTCTAGCCTCTTATTTAGCCGATCAGAGTTTTTATTTACTAGTGTTTGTGCTTATACCGTAATAGATAGAGTGTATAAAACTTTCGATTGTCATAGGGTAACAATATAACTACCTCATATACACTATTACAAATACCGTTAAGCTCTAGCCTTATTAATTTTGTTAATCGTGGCAAAAATAGAGTCCTAGCCCTTTTAACAAAAATTTAAGTTGGTATTAATATCAAGTATACGAATTGACGATTTATTAAAGTTAAGTTGGTTATTTTCTGTCAACGTCATTACCAGCTTACAATTCTAAAAATTAAAATCCTCGATTATTTACTATTCCTATATTATAAAGCTAACCGTTCCGATAAAAAGGGTATCGTTAGTTTACATACTTACTATAACAAAGTTCTTTTTTTATGTTACCAATAAGTACGGATCGTATGTTAAAGACTTTATCGTTAACTGGGACTTAAAATACAACTAATAGGTTAGAAATCAGTAAATTCTTACCTTAGACAATCTATGCAATGGTTTAACATACCGTATTACTGTTTTTGGTAGGTAAATGGCACGAAGTTCCTGTAATAGTTCTAATAGTACAATCTGTTATAAATTTGTTTCTAACTATATAAAAGTTTACGTAATATTACAGCTATTAAATGTAAACTTATTATTAATCCTGGCCAGTAAACTTGCTATTAAAGCAATTACCAAATGCTAGCTAATCCTTTAAATCGTTAGCGACTATGTAAGGATTTAGTTCTTACCTTTATTGCTGTATCTTTAAATGATTAGCTGTGACTTTTTATGAGGCCGCTTCGTGGTCTTACCCTTAACCTTATAAATAATCCTCGATCTAAAAATTATGATATTTAGGTCTTAAAGGTTAAAATTAGTCTTCGGTATAAATTATACTATACTTCGAGTTAGTAGGCTATTAATTTCGACCTTGTCGCTCTTTTTAAAAGATTTGTTAAAAGTTTTGATAATCCTTTATGCCTTAAGCTTTACTGCTAATTTTTCGTTATCCTTTTCTTTTCTACTTATCTAAATAGTATTATAAATACGACCAGGTATGTATTCTTTTTTTTTAAAGTTTTCTTTCTTTTTCGAAAGTCATCTACGCCGATAGCGTTTTATCGGCTTGTTAATAACAGGTGAAGGAGGATTGTGTTAACTCGGTAGTTTTGCTTGTAAGGCTTAAAGGTTTTTATTTTTAGTACCCCTTATATAGGGTTTAACCTAGGTAATTCGAAAGGATATATAGCTATTAATAGTTTTAATAACTATTTTAAAGTTTGCTATACTTAATATCTTGTATGGCCCCTCTTATTTACCAATCTCCCATCATACAAGAACTTTACTTTACAGTAATAAAGCAAACACATCGATTATTATAGGTCCGTTTTCAATATTACGGGTATTATTGACTTGGAGACGTGCCGATTCCTTTTGCAGTTTTCTTAAAGCTTTGCTATAAGCCGTAGCACGTTTTTTTGAGTACTTTCTAAGGTTGGAGATTCACTTGTTAGGCGTGTGTATGCTCTAAAGACCAATGGCATTGGCACCAGGCCATTAGAGCCCACAATGTTGTTTAAGCCTTCTACTGCTATTTATAAACGTACTTTTGGATCCGTAAAACTTCCAATTTCTAACGTAAGGATACTATACGTTTAGCGAAGTAGAGCGTATACCCTTTTAACCTTTCTAATACTTTAATGGGCTTTTACAAGTACTGATTTATACTAAATACCCATTATTTTAACATTTTCCTAAAATTTCTTCGCCATAAAGTTGGCATCGATATCATGGACGACAACATTAGGTAGGCCTAGGTATGTGTTAATTTATAATATCTTTAACGTTTCCTATGTATCCTTTAACAAAAGGGACTTTAAAAATTTGACTTTATAAAAAGAATTTACGGAGTTAACGATGTGAAAAATAGGCTTCTTATTTAAGTAAAATATATTAATAGAGATATTATAATTAAAGTTCTTATTGTCTTTTAATATAAACTTAAATCTCCAGGAGGCTTAGGTATACGTTTGGTAATAGTGATAAAGTCTTTTAATAGCTTTTAGGGCAAAGTATTTCACATCGTTATACCTGTAATGATTACACTAAATACCCGTGAGTAAATAGAAGATTTCAGGGGGTTTACATTAGCAGTAAGGTAGTAGAGGTAATAAAGGTACAATATTAAGAAGATGTTTGTTCGTGCTGTAGAATGATCACTAGCCGTTAGACTATTCAGGTATATAGACTGAATACTTAGATTGACAACTGAAGAGCCATGAAGGAAATACTATCTATATGGTAATGACTATGTTCTTATATCTTATAGCCTTCATACTATCTTCAGTACTGGACCGTTGAAGTCGCTGGTCGCTTCTTGCAGTCCTATGTAGTATCGACTGGACTGCTCTTCGATCCTTGCGGTCCCAACCCTAACCCTGGGTCCTTATATAAAAGATATCCCCGCTTTATGTATTGGATATCAAGCTTCTGATGGCGTAGTAGACTGCTAGCCTGTTCTATGACCTATTGTTGGTCCTTGGGTTATAATAATGCCCTATAGACTTTAGGACTTTATATAGCCTATTAATAGCTAGGTAGTTAAAACTCTGGTGTAATTAGCGTATCTTCGGTTTCATTAAGTTTAATAATATTGTTTTCGGGTCTTACAGATGAAACAATAGATATCCCTACTTAAAGGCGAGTAAAAACCTTTAGTCGTTTTAAACTAACTTGTTTACATTAACGTCCATGTTAACGCCAAGGGTTTTTATATACTTTAGGTAAAGTAGGAAAGAGGTAGTAGACTTAAAGATATAAAATGTAATTACTTTTATAATAGTTTAAATTACCATTATCCCTAATAACAATAGTTATTTGCTTGGGTTAAAGTCAATTTTAGCATTGCTAACATCGTAATGATTAATCTTAGTGGTTATAGTACTTTTTTCCCGCAATGTTACGTATTACGAATAGTCTCTTATTAAGTACCTTACTACCTTAATGTCTGATATAATACCTTGAAATATATGGTTTACGTAATGATCGTGGAAGTTTAAGATATATAAGAGGTTAAAGGTATAGTTAAGGTAAAGGTAAGGGTTTTTATCACTTGAACGGTACAAAAATTTATAGTCGGCTAGTTATTGGGCTATTGTATCAAAAGTAGCATCTTCGTATTACTTAATCTATTTAGGGGTATTAGTAACGTTAGTTATCTTATCGCCTTTAACATTCGTAACTTGGTTTAAGTAATCTTATTTTAAAGTAATAGGGTATTAGACGTGATACGTTACTTTTTTGTTGTTACGCTCGGTATGGGGGTGGCGAGTTAACTAATAGCTGGATTTACTATAAATACAATATTTTTTACCACTATTACAATGATAATGCTTACGGTTAACAAGTTCTCTTAAATTTTGATAACTTTAACGTGGGTTTTACCTCCAGTTTAGGGCTGAAGTCAATAGACCTGACCTTAGGCATTATAGGCGTAAATACGTATGGTTGACATAGTTAACCACCGTAAAGTTTTCCTTATTTATATTAAGAAAGTTACCGGTTTAAGTATATATACTGAGCGATTTTTGTGTACGTGTTATTACGATGATAAGAGAAAAGCCTAACTAACTAAAAAATCCTTTACAGGTGGTATTTGGACGTTATAAGGCGTATTCGAACTTATTAAAATCCGTAATAACTGCTCGTACCTATTCGCGAAGTGTGGCTTTACTAGCGTAGGCCTTCCCTATTGTTTTTTTTATATATTATCATCTTATTAAGCATCTGATTAAGAATATCTATTGGTAATTACTCTTTTTCATTCTTTTCCATTATTTTAGTTTACCGCGTAGTAGTTCAATCCGTATGGTATTACGCAAAGTAGACATCGTATTCGAAATAGCCTTTTATACTATAGTAGATATCTCGAAACGTTATAACGATAGTTAAAAAGGTTAAGTAATAATCTTTTATGTTCCCTATAAGGATTTTAGGAAACAGTGAGTAAAAACTAGAAGGGAGTACCTTTATTCACTTACAAATATTTAAAAATAGCATTATCTTAATGTTAAAAAGGTTATAAGGTATTTCGTTATAATTTTTTGTATTATTTCAAATTTTAACGAAGTCCGTTATTAGTATGTAGTTAATATTAACCATCCCAACAGGTTTTGAAAGGAGGTTGCGGTAATTATCCTAAGTTTAATTGGTATTTCCTAACGGCTTAAATTGTAAAGGTCTCGAGGTACGGTGTTAAAGGTAATTGCAAGTCGCCTATTCCGATAGGTAAAGTCTTATGGTAAAACTTATAGTCGGTTTACGTACGTAGGGTTTGAAGGAAAAGGGGGTTTAATACGTTTAACAATTGTATCGCTAAGGGTCGGTAAGGTCTTATAAGTTTTAAAAGGTCTAACGATCTTGTTTAATTGACTGGTGTAATACGCCGACATTAATACCTTTGGCCGTGTTAATAATCCTTGTTTCGCGTGATTTTCCACCGTTAAAGGTGTACCTCGCGTTATTATGTAAAGGTATTAAGTTACTGAGCAGTTTAATAGGTTTTTTATCATTAACGTGTAAAAAGGCTTAACTTAACTAAGGCTAAAGGGAAGGTTCTTTAGATTGCGTGCGGAGGCTGTAAGATTCTTTAACGCCCTTTCATTTAGGTTATAGGTCTTAAAGGTACTTTTTTTGTTTAGTTAATTCGAAGAAGATTTTTGATAACTTGCTAAAGCTTTTATTTAACATATAGATCCCTCGACGTTTAAGTTTTTCCCTTAATTTTAACCTAACGGTCTTTTAAACTTTGTTCTATATATCCATAGTCTAGTCCTTGAAAAACTTACGGTATTTACAAAAGGTACAGTTACCGCGGTTAAATTCTTCGCCGTCGTTTTACTTAATAATATAGCAGCCGATGAAATTGGTTAGGTACTCTTTAATTAACTTCTTATCGACGTTGTATCTCTAAAGATCGTGGTTATAGTACTTGGTAAAAACTGATTCGAGGGTTTTAACTGCTTTTTTTTAAGTGGGGTCGGTAATAGCTTAAAAGTAAGGACTTACGGTAGCCATCTTGGTATTCTAGCTTGTATATGGCGTGTAGGGCGAGGGATTTGATGATCTTGGGCATAGAGGCTTGGTGTTCTGACGTGAAGTCGTATGGGAACTTGGCGACTTAGCAACTTGGTGACTCGGTGTAAGATCACACGATATGGATTTCTTAGCGCAGCTTGATATTTTCGCTTGGAACAGCGAACTTAACAATTAAAGTGGCGGAGAGAGTGAAAAAAGTGAACTAGGGTAAAGTTTTAATGTAATAGATAAGAACGAAGGTCGTTTGGTGGTAGAGAGCAAAAGTTGTTATTTGGCCATAAGACTTAATCGTTTTTTTACAGTAATAGCACCCGAAATAGTACTAACTTAGCCGTTTACCAACTTACCGAACGTTAATACTTCTAACAGTTAATGTTAACATCTCTAAAAAAGATTATTGAAAATTTCTTAATGTTTTCGACAACGATACCGTTGTTACTCCTAAGCTACCATAAAAACCGACGTAATCTAAAAGTCTTCTCTACTTATTGCCGTGAAAACCAACACAGTAGTAGAGGCCTTTTACAAGAATCTTTCCTCTACTTTAGCCGCTATTTGACGTAAAGCGTAACCGGAAAGTAGCTTCTTCTTCTACTTAGCTTATCTGTGCTTCACCTAGCAGGCAAGCACTAATTAGTATTGGTAGGCCTTAGACACTGAAACGTTATCGATTCGATTAGTCGAAGTAACAATAGTATTATGTATTTAGATAATGGATGTATTGTTCTAGGTTTAGCAGACTGCTAGCTGGTCTGCACTATAATTTGTATAGCCAAGTGCTTGGCCCATGCCCTAGAGTGAAGTGCAGCATACTGCACTCGACTTACACCTAGTATAGTAAGTCCGCACAAAGCAATACACTTGAAGTACGGTCAACTTTACTATAAGTAAAGTTGACCTACTGCACTGCATACAATACTATTGCAATACTATTCCAACAGTTAACGTGTTTTACTTAAATCACAAACTTATAATTTATGTCGTTAACTTCGTAATAAATTTTTTTTATATCAAGATAATTCAAACTGTTATAACTAATGAAATATAGAAAATGTTACGTACCTCATGAATTAAATATATACCTGAAATTTCTTAATATGTTAATTTATGATACTAATACTAACTTTACTTCAATTATATTCCAAGCTAACGCCAATTCGATAAGATTTCAATATAACTATGTATCCATTAATGATCATTGGGGAATTGGTAAGGTTCAAAAATAATACTTATTTTTATATAAATTTTACGATATTCTTAAGTTAATGATTAGAAATTTTATAAGTTTAAATACAAGACTTTAAATATTAGTGAAAGATTGAATGATACTATTAGTCCCAACGGTTTTATACCAACTTTACTAATATTTGAAACGTATTTATGTATCACAACTGAATCGCTACTATTGTTAAACACTTAAAAACAAACTGTGATATATTTAAAATCTGTTTGAATAGCAGTCAATTGCAATACATTCAAGTCAACTATGCTTATTATTGGTTGATTATACTGATTTCAAATTGACTATAGTTTGTATGATTGAATTCAAATCTAGTGCAGTAGGTGCTCACTTCAGGTTAAGGTACGGGATAAAGCAATTGGCTATAAAAATGAGCGTATAGACCGGCTAATAGTCTGCTAAACTTATAAGTAACAGATTATCACTTTTAATGAAATATAAATTACTTCGACTAGAGATTCAAATCGATTACATTTTAATGATAAGATATTACCAATAGAAATCCTTACTATTAATGAATTATTTTATAGAGCGTAGAATTTATTTATCAATTAAGGATGCTATTTAGTAATATATAAGAAAAGGTTGTAAATATAGTTTGTTTTAGTTAGGATTTCCCTTGTATTTCGTTTTAAATACTCAATTAATGGGTTATTATATATTAAAAGATACTTGAATAATATTTTACGGAGCCTAATAACACACGCGACCGCAACGCGTTTCACCCTCGCATATTTTCACGGGTTATTTTCTTGTATACGAATGTTTTATGGAGCGTTTCTTTTAAGAATATATTTAGTTGTATTCCTAGCATAAGTAGACGTCGGGTGGGGAATGATTAGGTCGCTTTTCTCAGCTAAACTAGGGCTATAGTTTATACGCTTACGGGTATTTGAACTGTAGGGCACCCTAATATTTTATTTTAAATGATGGATTGAAAGCTCCAAAGCTCGCATAGGTATTTGGAGGACTCGGGTTACGATCCCTCCCACTGGTATCTACAGGATTATTTTGTATCAGAAAGTGTTATATTTCATTGATGGCACTGGCTAGTAATAGTAACATAAAAAAAAAAAAGATTTACAAAGAATGGACAATTTAGACTAGAGCGCAAACCAAACAGTTGCCTATACAAATTGATATACTGACTGGCTAGCAGTTTACTAAATATAGAAAAAACCACATTACCACTTTCAATGAAATATCAGTTACTCCAAATAAAGATTAAAATCGACTATATTATAAGGATGAAGACCTATCAACAGATAAAGATATTTTTATTTTCCGAAGCCAGGCATTCAGTATACCCAATACAAGATGAGGAAATTATGAGGGTATTGCTACAGTAATATTCCTATTACTTTGCTAATATATCTTTCTTTGTTAACGCTTCGTACGTATTATAGTCTATGCTATAGTCCAGGCTAAGAACTTAAAATTTAATTTTCAACCTCAATACTCTACTAATTCTCTACGCTTTATATTGTTACTATGTACCCCTCAACACGAATTTATTTACCTATGTTGCAGGTCGTTCTTTCTATTAAAAGTTATTTTTATTCTACATATTAGAATAGTAGTAATTTTCAGTACAGTCAAGTCAATTATACTTATAGTTACTTTATTATATCAACTGCAAACTGACTGTAGTTTGTGGGATTTAACTGCATTGACTGCAAGTCAAGTGCAGTAAGTGCCCACTTCAAAGAGGGGCACAGGCGAAATCAGTTGGCTATACAATTAGCATGTAAAACAGCTAGCGGTCTGCCAAACTTAGAACTTTAAACTCATCAACCAATTTAAATGCAGTACCAGTTACTTTGGCTATAGTGATTCGAATCGACTGCGTTGCAATCATAAAAGCCTATCAATACTGATCAATGCTTATTATTTTAAGTATAGATAAGCTAGGTAGAAAAAGAAGTTACTTTCCAGTTATTATACTTTGTTTCGATAAGGTAAAGGAAAGATTTTTATAAAGGGCTCCTATATGCTATGCAGTTGTTTGTGGCAGTAAGTAGGAAATATTTATGGGCTGTGTAGCTATTCGCAGCAGTTAATAAGTAGCGAAGGTATTCATATTGAACATATTAATAAATATTTATTGAAATAGTCTTAGAAGCATTGAGATTAACCGTTTAAAAGTCTCAAAAATTAATAAGTCGTTAAGTTGGCAAATGTCTAAATTAATATTATTGCGGCTATTATTATTACGGGTATTACTACTACAAATTTTAAATCATGAAAAGGACTAAGTCATAATACTTTTCACAAACAATCTTAACGGAAAATTCACAGCTTAATTTCTTTTTATATAGCGCTTTTTTTTCGTTATACTTTTTAAGTTTCGTTAAGATAGCTTTAAATAACGCTAGGATTGATATTGTTATCGGATTTACCCAAAAGGAAGAAATTGAAAACCTCGGATTTACGTTTTTTAAATACTTTTATAACGACTTTTAGTAAAAAAACGTTGATTAAAGCTCTACCCTCAAGTATCTAACGAACTGGATTGATTATTATATCATCAATTTAAACTTTACTCGAGGTAATAAGGTACATTTCGTCTTTGATAACTTTTGCGAATAATCCAACGAACGGATTTTGAATATGTGGAAGGCGATGGACAGCAAAATTAAAATGTGGCTGAAAATTAAACGGTTTATTAAAGGGGTTGAGCTTTTTATAATGAAAGGGAAAGAAGCTAATTTTACTCATTTTTTATACGAATACAAAACGTATCAAAATATTTAATGGATTAAGGAAATGAGTAAAGGTATTATTAAGGGAAGTATATTTAAACGTCTTTTTACGCGTTTCTAAAGTTACATTTAAGCTGAAAAAAAGTTTTTGAACCTTTTTTTCTAACATGATTCAACTAGTTAGTATTATTAGCCATAAAAATTAATCAACCAACTTATAATAAACCCTCAATTTTATTGATTAATTGAATAAAAACTTTGATGTATTTTTAGTATTAAAAGGAGTATTACCAAATCCCCCGTAAAAACCGTGAAGTTTCTCCCACTCTCAAGGCCTTGAATACGTTAAGGTTTATTGGGAAAATTAGGGAAGGAGCGGATTTATATATAAGTTTATTGTAGGCACAATTATAATTTTTTCTCCTCTCAATTCTGTTAACAGTGATTATCTTGCTCACTAATACTAACACCTTTCCTAATACTGGTCGAGGAATTTAAAGTGTCCTCACGACCAATATATTACTTTTACCACTCAATATATTCCTCCAATGAATACAGATTGCACGGGAATTACTACGTTCGTTAAAATTTGCGAAGGAAAGAAGAAGTATTACGGTAATCCGTATAACCTCCTCGATATCAAACTACACCCATTTTTTAACATTTACCGTCAAATAAGAGGAAAATTTCCAGTATTCTACTAGTTGTTTCCTAATATCCCTACCAGTTAAACCAAAAACTACTACCTTCGGTATTTAACGAATTACTTTATTTTCCGAAAGAAAATTACGACCGTTTCAAAAGTTATATCGAATACAATATTGACCTTGTTTAATATTATATGAATTAGAAAATTATGTGATCTTATATATTAAATAATAAAAACAAGACTAAAAATAATATAGACCTCCTTAATTACATGTTTGATAGGTTAATATTTTGTTAATAATCAATAAGGAATATAAAAGTTAGTGAGGGTATATTACGTCAGTATGTCCGACAAGTAGTTATAGGATATAAAAAGTTTTAATACACTCTATAGTACCCTAACTCTACCTGTAAAAAGTTTTTTTCTCCAATTACAATCCTTTTTCATGATTATGATAGCACGGATATTAAAATCGACCAGTATATACCCCTAAACTTCAAAATTTAGCGACGATGAAGGAAATTCCCCTTACGCGTATTACATAAACTATAAATACAGAAGGCCCAATTAATACAGTTAAAAGAAGGACCGGACCTAAAGCCATGACTAATATACCCCATAAAGAGGAGTATTTTTAAACCAGATAAACAAATTCTCTCTAAATACCAAAAAGCATTGGATTTATAATAAATAAGGTTATTAATTAATGTGTTACATGACTGATGAATGAAAAAACAAGCTGGTAAGGTATTAAATGTAATCCCCTTCTACCTTTACTTGAAGATATGTTAAACGCCTTGAAAACCATGAAAATATAAAGGTAAAAGAGAAGGAAAATAAGCCTAAGATTATCGATTAATACAAAAATACTGATACCAGTTTAGAAGCAACGTAATAACTAGTCGATTACGCTTTTTTATATCAGTTAATAAATAAAGACCCATATTGCTAATATAACGATAAAAATTCTAGTCTTATATATCTATTTACTATTCACAATCATTATATAGAATAAAGATTTTAAAGTATTATGCTAAATATTAGGGCAGTATAGTATTTAATAAAAAGCTATTTGTAATACGTCGCGTTATGAAGAAATACTAATACTATTACGGAACTTAATTATACGGATGCCTGTAAGGCTAAAGTTGACTTTAGCTTGAGAAACAACTCTCATTACTAAAATATATGACTATTATAACTGTCGTTGGTCTTGTTATTTGTTATATATTGAAATCCCTTACTCCATTTTTCCTCGCTTTAAAGATATAAAAAACATTGGTGTTAACATTCACGTTTGGACTAATAAACTTCTTAAAGTTAAGGACGGCTAAAGGTTTCCACTCAGTCTTAAGTAAGGGTACCTTTGTTTTTACCTCTAAAGGCCAAAGATAGTCATATTAAACCCAACAAAGTTAGAATTTCGTGAATTATATCGCCTATTTAACTAACCGATGACTAATATGTTATATAACGTGTAAAAGGTGGTTTGTTACCAAAATATGGATTTACCAATACTAAGGATCATGGAATGGTTTTGGTATTACTGCAAAATACACTTTCAAGCCCCCTGAAAATTTAAATTTAAATTGAAGAAAAATCAAGACTTTAACTTCGAGGTTTTCCTAAACTTGTTTTACTTTAACAATATGCCGATAACTTACGTTATTAATTCCACCACAGCGTTTTACAAACTTGAATTCCTTGAAATTATTATGGCGAAAAAATGGAAGATATTACCTACTTTATAAATTGATATATAACTTAAACCACCAAACGTACTAATTGAAGATACACATACTAATTATATGAAAATGAAATTTCAAGTTAATACCAAGTTGATGAGGATTCAAAATAAACAGGTTCCTATCAAAACTTAATAAGGTATTAGTAAGGTCGAAAAGGCCTTCACTTTTTTAACAAAAAGCCTACTATATCCTCAACTAAGAAATTGAAAGTTTCTTAAATTAAAAAACAAGATTGTGAATAAATGTAAAAATCTTTAACGATATTATTAGTACCAACAGCCTTATACTAACTTTGCTAGTATTTAGAGCCTACTCATGCATTACAACTGAATTGCTATTATCGTCAAATACATAAAGACGTATTATAATATACAGCAAAACCTTAAATAAATTGAAGAAATAGTCAATATTCTATCAAATCAACGATACTATTAACATCAGAAACGGACTATTGATAACTAATATATTATTTTTAAGCTTTTTAAGTGAAGCTTTTATGTTGCAAAAAACAGGTAAATATAATGAATCCTATAAAATATTGAATATCGTCAATTTAAACCATGAACGGCCCTGTTACTTTCCGTACTACACAGGTTAAATCTTATAGAAACTCTTTCAAGTTTAATAAAAATCCCTATGTCGAAAACTTCAAGCCAAATGGGTTAACTAATACAATCCTTCCAAGCAGATCGTAAATAAGCTGATAAAACGTTGACGGTGTGAAAAACCACCGAAAAAAAACATATATTGAATGGAAGGATGGTAAAAAAGACCACAAGGCGAAGAGGGCATATACAACGGCGTGAGTGTCTCAAAAAGAGAAGTCTAACGGAGAATTTGCCTTGAAATTATGTGTTAAAGATATTATTAATATACTGGACAAATATGTTAAAGAAAACCACCAAATAAAGATTAACTTCCTTTTTATACTAAGGGTCATTTAACTTATTTCGTTAATGTAATTGAAATTCTAAAACGTTACAATCTTCAAATTAATGATAATCTATAAAGTTGAAGGTAAAATTACTAACCGGTCATACAAAAAGTTAAGTCTAACTGTTTAATGATACGGTAATAAAAGTAAAAGACAAATCTTCATTTAATGATTTACAATCTAGAAGATTAATTAGAGTTTAATTATCGCAATTATTAACAATTTTACTGCTAGCGTAAGCAGTGAGTTCACACATTAAATAGCCATAATATAACGCAAATGTATATGCAGTTTGCCACCAAATTTTAGCGGATTGTACTACTAAAACTGCCGAAGCAACTAAGGGATAAGTTTCTAGCTAATATAGTAATATATTCACATCAAACTCTTATAGAAACTGGCTGAGATAAGTATTTATTTATTTTTGATATACTATACACAATTTAGAAATAAACTAAATATAAAACTTTGACATTTGATTCCTATTTGTTGATCATGTAGAAAAAAAGACTTTGGCATCGTAGGTATATAAATTAACGATACCTATTTCTTCAAAAACATTAGATTTGTAATAGTGAAATAAAGTATTATCGAAAAATTAGGCCTTTAAAAGTGTAAGCTGATTAAAACGTTAGCCGAAGATATATGAATTAATTTCAATAAATTGTTAATCCGTATTAATAATATTAAGATAAATAACGCGATACGTAACACGTATATCAGTTTACACTAAAAAGGTAAGTTGCGAACCTGTCGATAATTAATAAGGTCAACGAGGTAAAATTATAACGATACCTGGAATAGATGGCCCGTACGGCCTACATTACCACAATATGCTAATCATAAGTATCGTATAACCTGTCGATTGCGGTATAAATACAAGATCTACAAGATACGGACTTGGAAAAGTTAAATAAAAGAATTTAGTAGTAAATAAACAAGTTTAAAAGAGGTATTAATATGGTTTCGGTGGATTTAACGACAGTGAAGTTGATAATTTTTACGGGTGTATCTTTTAAAAACAATGATTACTTTGTATTATAAATCGAGTTTATCATAATATTTATTAACTAAAAAAAGTTTAATAGGCAATTTATGATTACCAGAAACCTTGTATATTGAATGTCTGATTAATATAAACATATAATACGAAGCGTATAAACATTATTAGTTTACGATATAATAATAAGCCTTAATATTAGTATAGTAACTAATGTTATATTAAAAGTATTATCAAATAACTAAAATTGTCTCTGATATTTATAATTATATATATGGATTTCGGAAATGTTTACAAATGTGTATTAAAATTGGGTATAATTAATAAAAAACGTTTAATAATGAATATGATAGTTTTAATAAAGGCATACGAAGTCTGGGAAATCGATAAGTTCCGATAAATCAACGGTAAAAATCATCTTGCTAACGTTATAATTAAAGCTACATTTAATAACACCCTGAAACAGTTTATGGATAACATTACATTAACTGTACGAATCAAGAATTACGCCTGTTATATAATATTAAGGAATATAAATACCTTAGCAGACTCAAAGACTACCAGAGTAATAATGGTAGTGGTAATAGCAGTGGTGGTAGTAAGTAAAAGTATTGGTAAAAGGTATGTAATTAGTGGAATGCGTAATACATACAAATCCATAGCAAAAGACTTATATACGGGAGTTGAGAAACAGAAGACTCAGAGATGTAGAGTAGAGGGTCGTAATTAATATCAATTTTGATGCAAATTGATTAGAATTGGTAGGGGTTTAATTTGTAAATTGAGGAGGGATTTTAGGGGTTGCCACCAAGAGGTAGCCGGTTATGCTAACATGAAGATACAAAACAAAAAGTCACTAGTGTTAAATAATATTCAATTGCAGTATAGTAAAATTAACTATATTAAATGTTAGTTCATTGTATTAATTGTAAATTAACTATAGTTTGTGAGATTTTACTGTATTAACTACAAATTAAGTGTAGTACGTGTATATTTTTAAGTGGGGTACAAGCCGAAGTAGTTGGCTATAAAAATTAGCATGCAGATCGGCTAGTAATCTGCCAAACTTAGAACTTACAACTTATCAACCAATTTCAATATAGTATTAGTTAGTTTAACTACAGTGATTCGAATCGACTATATTGTAATCATAAAGGCCTACGAACACTATATATGTATAGATTTCAATACTTAATTTTAACGCTATTTTTTGGAAAGTTTCAGAATAAAGTATTTATATAAGTAAATTAAGGCTTATTAAACAAAAATATGTAATTTTCGAGGTTTATAAATATTTTAACACAAAATTCAAATTATAATCTTTGTAGTAATAGGTCTTTAAGCTATTATGATATTCAATATTGAAAAGAAATATAATAAAAACTACAATTAGGGTATATTGGTTTATATTATAGTGTCACACTGAAATAATAGCATCCCTGTTAGGTACCGATGGGGATAGAATGCATCCCTGTCAAGGTGGCTGCACGGATCATGTGCACATGACGTGGACGCTATCATTTACCCCTACCACCATCGTATGGTTGAGGATTGCAGTTTGTGCGCATCCCGGATCACGGATCACGGCTCCGGAAGCCGGCTTGGATCCACACCCCGGCCCGAAACCCACATCGCTGCATCTACATGGACCCATAATCCCTTCGCGACCACATCTCACTCACATTGAACACTTCAACACCTTCATATATCAATGCTTAAGCTCAACTTCCTGGCCCATCATGGATATTTCTAGCCTATTCAACGTCAAGGTAAGCAGGGCAAGCGGCCATCCACACCCAGTCTGTCTGCTCCAGGTTTTTGTCAGACGCAGTCCTCCGGCATAGTCTCAGTCAAGCACCAGCGCTTACTCACGTTGGGCTGCCTAGGGAAAAGTGGTGCTTGTCACGGGGGGTGCGAAGGGCATCGGCCGCATGATCTCGGAGGGCTTCGTGTCCAATGGCGCCAAGGTCTACGTCAGCTCGCGCGACGCCAAGGCCTGTGAGCAGGCTGCCGCCGAGCTCACGGCTTTGGGTATGTCACAGATTTCGACTTCCCGCGCGGGCCTCATTCCCCGGAGCTCCAATATGTCCTGGAAGATGTGTCCCTTTGGTCCCGTGGCCGTCGGTGCGGCATTGGACAAGCAAGCAGAGCGCCTGTCTGCTATACCACCCACCCGCTCAACCGAGATACCGATGGCCTCTCAGCTCTTTCTTCCATAATGCTGGGCTCTATTCCTGTGGGACTGTTGGCTTTTGCCAAGGCGTCAGGCGGGGTGGATAATGCTCGACCGGCTGCATGACTGGCCTCGCCCCCTCGCCCGTCCGATCGCATGGATCCAAGACAAGCATATAAACCGTTCTCTCATGCTCATCTCCTGGCCCTTCATCAACGCCCCCATCTCCTCTCCCGGCTAATGCCCTCATCCAGGCAAACCCTCCGGCGGCTCCGCGGTCGCCCTCCCCGCCGACATCCAGTCCTATGACGCCTGCAAAGCCCTCGCCGCGGCGCTCGCGCGCCGCGAGCCCGGCGGGCTGCACGTGCTGGTCAACAACTCGGGCGCCTCGTGGGGCGAGCCCTTCGACACGCACCCGGACGCCGCCTGGACGAAGCTGCTGACGCTCAACCTGCAGCGCGTCTTCACGCTGACGCAGCTGCTGACGCCGCAGCTCGAGCGGGCGGCGGCGGCGGCCGCCGCCACCGCCACCGCCACCGCCGTGGCCGACCCGGCGCGTGTCATCAACATCGGCAGCGTCCACGCGCTGCAGGTGCCGAGCCTGCCGAACTTCGCGTACAGCGCCAGCAAGGCCGGGCTGCACCACCTGAGCCGCACGCTGGCGCTGGCGCTGGGCCCGCGCGGCATCACGGTCAACACGCTGGCGTGCGGGCCGTT
The DNA here is from genome assembly GCA_038502455.1 of Anisogramma anomala. Taxonomy (NCBI): domain Eukaryota; kingdom Fungi; phylum Ascomycota; class Sordariomycetes; order Diaporthales; family Gnomoniaceae; genus Anisogramma; species Anisogramma anomala. The sequence goes on along the minus strand of JASMMZ010000002.1, from coordinate 28,562,753 downwards.
CCCGAGCAGGATGATGAATGCGGTGCTGGACGCGGCGGGCGACGAGCTGGCGGCGCTGAACCCGCTGGGGCGCATCGGCACGCCGCAGGACGTGGCGGGCGCGTGTCTGTTTCTGTCGGGGCGGGCGGGGTGAGTTCCTGTTCTGTCTTCTTTGTGTGTGTGTGTGTGTGTGTGTGTGTCTTCGTTTCTTGCGTTCCGTGTGCTGACCTCTGTTGAAACCCGTTACAGTGCGTTTGTCAATGGTGCGACGCTGGCGCTCGATGGGGGCGTTCACATGCTCTCGAAGCTGTGAGCCGCAACAACGGCGGCAGCTTCTGAGAAGGCTGTTCTTAGCCCGGATGGCCTGACCAGCGGCGATGATGACCTTCCCCCAGCAATATGATCCGGTCGTTGAGGGAGCCGAGCCTGTCAAAGCTGTGCCGACCACATACTTGTGTGTGCGGAAGTGGTTTGTCCGTACTGCAGAAGACTGCACCTTCTGCTCACCGCAGTCTGTACATGTGGTCATGTCATCCGTCGGTGCCGTTGCGCAGCTCCACCCTCTCTCCCATGGGCAGTGCGCCCCAAGTCTTTTTTTGTTTTGTGAATACCATCTAGGGTACCAAGCCTCGTATGGTGCTTGTAAGGAACAGAAGAGTCAAAACGTTGCGCATGATGGAGGTGATGGGCTGTTAAGATGGCAATGGGCAAGATCTCGTTCTCAGTGCAGATGCAAAATGTGCAGCGCAGCCGGTTTTCCGGAGCAGATGAATACAATTCTACTCCAGTGTAGTGCATGGTCATTCCATCTCAACCAGGCTGGTCCGATAGCGTTGACCTCTTGATCTGGCCGCTTTATATATGCGAGGAAGGAGTACGAAAGGAGACCACATACATATCCCCAGCTATCTCTGGCTATCTCTCCAGGTCTATTGCAGGCCCCGTGCACAAGTACGCCACTTTTGCGCAACGCCCTGCCTCGGTGGAGAGACCCAAAATATAATGTGTGGATACAAAGAGGAAAGTGAAAAGAATACAGGGAAGGGATATCTTTTAGGAAAGAGTGGTCCCATTGCATTGGCAATACACTCCAAGCGCCTGCCCTCCGGTCCTTGACAAATATGCTTTCCGCAGCCCGGCCAATGCACCGACTTGTTTGCTGGCCTCCTCGTTGTCGAATGAACTCCAATCCTGGCCGTTGATGCTCCCACGACATTGTTCGCTGGCGTAAAGAGAAGTGCATGCTCATTGCCACCTTAAGGCGTGCCTGTCGCGGGACCGTTGGGCAACGCCGAGCTGCACACCGCGGTCGGGCGGTGAGACATAGTCGGTGTAGCATCCGAACGGGAGTCGCACAAATGCAACCTGCAGATCACCAAGCATACACCGCACCATCCTCGAGAATCACAWTTCTKCCCCCCCCYCCCCCCCCCTCCAGGCGCAGTACACCGCAGTAACCGCCAAAGCATGACAATGCCGGAACGGCGGCCCGTGCAGCCTTTTTTCCCCAGCCGAGGCAAAATAAAGGGCAGGATCGCGAAAAGAATACACCAAACTCAACCCACCCCACCATAAAAGTTGGCGAGCAGCGCCCCACTCAAAGACGGCCTGATTGTAAATTTCCTGCCCCCGTCCCCTCTCCCCCCGCCCCCCCTTCCAATATTCAATGCGTCGTACGGCAGTGTGATGTTAGCCGCTATGACAGCCCGATGTTCTCCAAGTCGCGGATCATGACGGCCACCTGGGCGCGCTGCGCAGCCTCGGCGACAAGGGTGAAGTCCTTAAGAAAGGTGTCGGTCGTTGCTTTCTTCGCGGTCGCGGGCTTGGGGGGCCTGCTGCTGTTGTTGTTGTTGTTGTTGGCGGCGGCGGCGGGGGAAACCTGGGGCCAGGTGGTCGAGCTTTGGGTCTGCTGGTGGGTTGGGGAGGAGATTGGGGCGTTCATTGTGAATGTAGGGGGTGAAGGTGTCGAGAGACCGAGGAGGGTAGAGGGGCGTGAAGAGGTAGAAAAGGGGTCGTTTGGCGCGAGACTCGTTGTGGAAGTCCTAGATTGCAGGATTTCCCGTTCTGTGCGAGGCGTTGAAACTGGAGACTGTCTACTTTTCTTGGATGTCTGAGGGAGGACAATGTGCCTGGGTCGAATGGGCGATCACGATGTCAGACGCAGGGAGCGGCGAGAGGAAGTAGGCGTGGTGCATGTGGGGAAGCGGGAAACTAGGAAGACAAAGCGAGGCTTTACGGGCGGACGTAGCAGAAAATAAAGGCAAGGTAGGGTTGGGGATGCTAATTTGTATAGCGTTGAATTCAATTGGGAGGCGCGGCAGAGAAGAGACGGAAGATGATGATGGGATCAAGTCTTGAGGAAGGCTTGCACTTTTTCACCACTCCTCCTCTTCAGGCACCCGCACCCAGTCTTCGGCCGAGCATGTGACACGTGGGGTGTTCCAATATCTTGTCGGTTTCGGCGCAGCAGCGAAAAGGCGAGGCCGCGTGGAAGAGATTTCTGCTCGGTTCGTCTTGGCCGCGTGTGTGAAGTGCTACTGAAGCGACTCCTGTATTCGTGCTTTGGTAGAGTGTACTCCGGCCTTGGCCAGGGGTACATGCTGCATTAGCAGCAGGTACAGCCGGCAGCGACCTGCATGCATAGGGTATAGCATGCGGCTGTGCACGCCGGAGTGGCGGGGCCCGCCATTGCCATGTACCCTCGACTCTGTTGAAACTGTGTTTTGCCAAGCTTCCCCGGACTTCCATGTACCGAGTACATACGGTACTGTGTACATCGCCACTTGGGCCGTTGGACCCTGGACTCATCTGATCAACTGCCGCCAAATCTTTGCCGAGGTCAAGCACGATAGCTGCTGGTCCACATGGACCGACACATTGCAACCTCATCGAGATTTGGTTGGACAGGCGGTGAGGTGAGCATGCTCATGCACCTTGCCATTGCCGTTGCCATTGCCATTGCACCGCCATCGCACAATATTATGTGGGGCCTGGTCGCGCTTCAGCTCTACAATTACAGGGACACCGACAGCCTTATCGGCCTCCATGACCAAATTCTCAAACTCGCAAACTCAGACTTCAGCCTTGTATTCCCATCCGCAACCACGTATCGACAGTCAGTAACTGCCAACGCCTTGCCGCCTTCCCGCCTTCCAACCGCGGCCCTTCAAGCGATGCAATGGCACCCACCCAGTCCACTTCAACGCCCGCCTCCGGGCCCGGGCCCGAGGCCGCCGGGCCCTCACATCGCGACTGGATACCGACCATCCCCCGGCCTCTTCAGCGCCTCTTCGACTCCGTGCCCCTCGTCACATACCCTCCCAACGAGCTCCCCTACCGCTCACCTGCGCCGAGCGACCTGCCCACCCTACATGTCTTTATAACCAAGGATGGTGCCTCATGGGGACTACCCAGCTACAATCCCTCATGTCTGAAATGGCAGGTAAGCTTCTCCAACAGCTTCCTGCTTCTAGCGCTACAGTCACTCTATCCCAACTCTAACACACGCTAGACCTACCTTCGCATAGCCAACATCCCCCACAACCTCGCCCCCGCGACCAACCATGCCTCGCCCACCGGCGCTCTGCCCTACCTTCAGCCGGCCCTGACCACAGACCGCCTCGACGCACGCCAACTCCTCCCCATCCCCTCCTCGCGCCTCGACACCTACGCGCGCCGCCACGGCTCCCTACCCAGCACCGCGCCCACACCACCCTCCGACGGCCCCACCACCGCCACCCCCCCCGACCTGCTCCACCACCGCCAACAAGCCTACCTCGCCCTCCTCGACACCCCCATCCGCAACGCCTGGCTCTACGCCCTCTACCTCTCGCCCCCCAACGAGCCCCTCCTACGCGCCCTCTACATCACACCTGCCTCGCGCGCAGCCCCCATCCAAGCGTCCCTGCTCCGCCAGCTGCGCGCCGCCGCACGCGCTGAGATCGTCAAGGGCCCCGACCCTCCCATAGCCGCCACCACCACCACCACCACCACCACGACGGGTCGGTCGCTCGCCGGCAACGCCGGCGCCATGCTCACCTGGGCGGCGCTAGCCGACCGCCGCCGCACGGCGCTCGATGCGGCCAGGATCTATGCCGACGCGCGGCGTGCCTTCGACGCGCTCGAGACGCTGCTCCGCGCCACCGCCATCGCCACCGCCACCGCCACCACCACAGCAACAGCAACAACAATAACAACAGCAGCAGCAGCAACAGCAGCAGCAGCAGACGCGCCGGAGGAGGCGCGGTGTTGGTTCTTCGGCGCGCCGCGCCCGGCGCTCTTCGACGCGCACGTCTTCAGCTACACGCACTTGATCTTGGACGACGACTACGTGTCCCCGCGACCGCGGCCGCGGCGGCGGACGGCGCCGGCGCCGGCGCCGCAGTGGGAAGATGCGACGCTGCGGACGATGCTGCGGGAGCGCTGTCCCGGGCTGGTCGCGCATGCCGGCCGGATGCTGCAGACGTACTGGCCCGAGGCGAGCGACGAGGCGTGGCACGCGGCGGGGCAGGGAGAGTAGTAGGTGGGGCAATCCTTGGTCAAGGAAGATCCGGGGCTTGACAAAGCGTGGGTCTGCGATATTGGGCTATCCATGAAAGAGGGAGGTCACGGGGCCATATTTGCCAGTCCCCGGTCCATGCGGGGCACTCGCAGAAAGTATGCGTCTATTGGGCGAATCTCTTCCTGTGTCTGTGTCGCTCTCCTGAACGAGAAGCCCGGCTGGGGAAAGGGGGGTCTTGGCAACAATGCGGCCCTTGGTAGACCTTGTGTAAACTATAGTCCTGAACTGAAATAAAAAAGGAAAAGGAAAACAGAGCCACCATGCATCTGTCACCCATGTGTTGGACTCTCTCGGCCAATGGAATGTGATGGCAGGCACTATCTCCTGTTACGGGAAGTGACGATCGGGACTGATGTGATCATACCCGACAGTCCGTATGATCGTCGGGTAAATAGTTAGCTTTTCCACAGACCCAATACGAATCGTCGTCGTCAATCATCGTCAATTATCGGAAACACCGTGGATCCTTATTTTTCCATCTAGTAACCTGCGTATTCGTCGAACTTTGCAAATTTCCTGATTTGCAATTGAAAGTCACGTTGAAATTCAGATAAAAACAACCTTTATTACCATTAAAAACCTTATCCAAATCGATATAACTTCGAAATCCATTAAATGAATCAATTTCAACTTTCAACACGCTAGTTAAAATATTGTTATACTATATTAATAAGCTTTGCCTGATTAACCTGTAGATGTTATAACGTTGTCAATTTAAATTCCTAGTCAAAATAATAGTAGCATTATGTAGTTAAGTAGTGAATATATCATTCTAGGTTCAGCAGAATACTAGCCGATCTACATACTAAATTATATGGCTAATCACTTAGCCTGTGCCCTATTCTAAGTTAGGTACATACTATACTTAACTTTATAGTTATTACAATCTACTTATAAAGCAATATACTTAACTTGCAATTAATATAGTAAATGTATATTAACTAACGGTATTATAATTACTACTATTCCAACACTATCAACTTTGTATTTTTTACACGCACGCTAGTATGGTTAACCATTTATTTCCGGTATCCTTTGAAGTGCCTCCTCGTTAACCAGCTAGACCTCTATTAATTCCACAGTTAAATGAACCCCAATTACCTCCTTTTATCCTATGGTTTTGAGTTCCAACTTTATTAACTTCCATACATAAGTCTTTTGCCACAAATTTATATAAACCTTAAACTTAACCATGCTAATTAATCAAGTTGCCGACTTTAATTTCCTAACAGTTTTTTTAGTTTGTTAGAGTACCCCTACTTCTTTTTCTGTTTATCGGCATATAACTTAATTTTGCTAAGTAATCTCTTTATGTAGCCTTTAATGCCTCTAATCAACGTATTATTATTTACAAACCTTTTCAGGGGTTTATTTAATGTTGATTTCGTTATAGCGTGAGCTAGATTATCTTTACCATTAATCTACCTAAATTCCTCGATTTCCCTATTTTTGTAATTTTTGTTGAATGCTATTACGTTAATTTTAAGACGTTTTTCGCTAGTCGTTCCTAGTTTAGAGAGGCATTCGAATACGCTTTTCGAGTCAATGCAAATTACAACCGGGATAGATGAAATCTTTAGCTGCTTGATAATGATATTAAGGGTTTTTTCTAGATCGTTATACCTACATCGAAGCTTATTATCATATTATAGATCTCTGAAACTAACAAGCTTTGAATCATCCTATTATACTTAACAACGGTTAAATAAATTATGTTTCCATTGATTTCAACTAGTTTTTTTTATACTTTATCTTTATCAACAATTGTTATAATAAATCTAATTTATAATGATTAATCCATATTATTTGTAAACAAGTCGCTTATAAAAATTTTCAAGTTGGCTCTCGATGAATTAATTGGGATTATATTCACACCTTGGGCCAAATTCATTATTTGATAGTCTGGCTTTTTTTGATTGATTGTAGTTCTCATTCGTTGGGTTTTAAGATTATATTATAATGAAAAAACCATAGGAAGCTTTTGGCAACATAAAGTTACAATATAATTGTTGCGAATGTATTACTTTGAATACCTTTAAGCCTTAGCTTTGTTAGTTTTATTAAGTGTAAACAAGTAAAAGTTTTAACCTTTTGAATTAAATTAGGGTAGATATTAGCATCGTTAATATCGCGTTTACGGATTGACAATTTGTTAAAGTATATGTATTTGTTTTTTTGTTCAAATTGCAACCGGTATATGATTTCAAAAATTTAAGTCTTTAATCTCCTGTTATTCCGATACCACAAAACTAGTAGTTCCGACACAAAGAATATAATTAATTTATATATCTATGAAGCCGAGATATTTATTTTACTGTTGTATATTGCGGGGGTACTTACCTGTCTCGTAACTTCTCACAAGATATCATTCTCTCGAAACTGTTTACTTATAAGTCATCCTTCTCATGAGTACTTATTATTATGATAGTCTAGTGGATTCTTACGTTTAGCTTAGTCTTTACGTTAAAATACAAACAGGAATATCACAATACGTTCGTGTGTATAGATAGCTATCGGTAAGGTCTCTATATATTAACTTAATAGAAAAGTAATCGTAAAGATTGGTATTGGATTGTAGTAGTAAGATAAGATTAAGGGAGAAGTATCCAGAGAGTACACGCCTTAGGTAAGAGCTTATAAGCTCTCACCCAGAGCGTAGCACTCTACCATACACTTAGCTAATCTCCCTTTTAAGCAGTGTCATAAAGGGTGCATCCTGTAGCATGACACGTTATCATACACTCTGCAGGAGTACACCTTATAGCTTGCAAAGTGGTCCCTACGTATGCTAACTATAGTGATATATAATAATATATACAATAGCATAACAAATGGTAGTTATAAGTTAAGGATTTTCTTGGTATTAAGTGGATTATAATTGTTGTAAAGTAATTAATTTGGGTTAATAATACGGAGTTGTAACTATACAGTTTTGTTACTAGAATAACAATTCCCTGTATTCATTTACTTTAAATTTTTTACATTTAACCTTTTTACTTTACCTTTAATATTATTATCGTAACTCGCCAGCTTTTACTTTACGAATTATGAATTTTAATTTATCAGTAAGCGAAAGTTGTAAACATTAAGTATTATACTAAACAAGTATCAAATCCCTTGTTGCACACGTTAGCAAACTCGTATAGAAAAACTTCAGAAGTTTATGCCTACCCTACTAAAGTTAATAACTATTATTTTCTCTTTACTTTTACCAAAAACGCCAATAAAAGCCCCACTTTAGCTTATAGATATACCTTTTTTATCTTATTTTCGTATACGGCTTTATGTTTTTATACCCTTTTAGCATGTTTTTTACCTGTATTAATTCGTTGTTCGCTCTCTACCATAGAATTAGGAGAGGTATTTTTTTAGTTGGTTAAGTTAACACTAATACTATGAAGCTTGTGGTAAGCTTACAACGAAAATTCGAAGAAAGAAATACTATAAGGCATGCGGAATACAATGCTGTTATACGATGCTTGGATAGCTTGGCTTTCGAAAGTCGCTATTCTCGTAACTGTTATTTCCGTAAGCTCTTTCGACGCTATTCTCATAAACCCTTTCGTCACCATTATCGCCAATCTTCATCTATTTCCATAACTTTATCGGATACCTTTAAAGGTAATCAATACTGTTATCGTTACAAAGGGAAAAAGCCCGACCGCCGTAAGCCCGTTTATCGCCGTCGCGAACCTTTTTGGAACCGTTGCGAGCGTAAGCTTTTTCGCCGCCATCACTTTCATAACCGCTGCGAATGAGAGCTCTCTCGTTGCCATCGTTTTCGTTCCCACCGTTCTTGTTTTTAAATCTGCCTCGAACCTTTCCTAACTCTAAATACGATAGCAATTTGATACTCGGATAATGGTACCTGCCGTTTAAATCATAATAAGATCAAGTTATTTAACCCCGAATATTTTAATCCTTAGGATATAGGTATTAATATAGTGGGTAAAAAGGTAGTTTTTACCGATATACGAAGTTTTTTGCAACGTTTAGATAGCTTTGTAACTATCTTTTTAGTATTAAATAGTTAAATCGTAGTGATATTTTTGACTTTATTGTCGGGATTTGTAATATACTGGTAAAATACGGAAGTTATTTTTTTACAAATGTCGTAGAATGTCTTGCTATAGCCTCGCATATATTATAAATGTTCTCGTCGACCATGTTACTTTAAACTTTGGACGAGCTATTACAAAGTTTAAAGAGGCCAATTTTTCATTACTTAACCTGTTAAATAATGAATATGGTTTACATAAATTTATTTCAATAAAAATACGTTATGTAATGACTATAAATAAATTAAACCGCTATAATAACAATTGGACTAATGTTATAATTGTTGTTTAATACATACTAAACGTGGGAATTTAACTATACCTGTCGTATCCACACTGTAAGTGAATTATAAAAGAATACTTAGCTAAAATTAAAAAGTTAAAAACTATATTGTTTACAGTGGAAATACTGTGATACTCCAATCACTAACTTCATATAAAAGATGTTCGCGAAAGATATAATTCTAGGTATTCGCGTAAAAATGAGAAACAGCTTCTAAGGATAGATACCAGTCCTATAAACCAAAGAATAATACCAAAAGATATGAGACACGTCCCATAAAAGAATATAACCGCAAGCGTTACAATAAATACCGTTATCGCGAATATGCCGATAGAAACCGTGGTTGGGATGAACGCGAACGTAAGTAAAACCCTAACGAATACCGCTTTCGTGACAAATTTGTCAATCGAGACTGTAATCGTAAGTATAAAGTTAATAATATATAATTAAAAATAAGCGATACTAACTATTCGAATTAAGACTATTCTGATTACTTACAAGCGTCTTTACAATTAAGTTCATATTACTTTAATAATGGGGTAGGTTATGTAATAAAGCCTAATATAACGCCTCATAATCGTTGGACTTGTATATGTTGTGGTAAGAATTATAGATAGCGTAATACTTTGTTTAAATATTTCAAGGCTTATACATAAGAAAACAGCTTTTCCTCAAAAGATATAAAAAGGCGTATGCGATAGTTAAACCGTATGTAACCCGTAATTAATACAAATAATTTCGTAAATAAATCCTCAAATCTTAATATTATTATAGATAAGCTTGTTAACAAAAAGGTGGCACTTGTAATAAGTGGCTATCATTACCTATAAATTGCTATACGAGCTAGTCCAATAGGTAAAGATTATACGTTTTACCTTGATATAAGCGTTGGTAAAAATCTTTTTTTTAAATTCTGGCTAAATTTAAACGTTTTAAATATATTATAATAAACCTTCTTAAAGCTGAATGCTAGATAATTAGCGGAGTGATGAGTCTTCCTGTTTGCCTTGCCATTAAAGCCCCTGAAACTTTTTATATTTTTGGGAATAAATTTAAATGTAGTCCTGTATTATTACAGAAAATAGCCTAAGTTTAGCTTGTCTATCGCTTGGATATAGGCGTTTTTAAACAAATTACTGGATAAATGATGTGGGATAGAAATGTTAATTTTGAAAAATATGGTTTATTTGAAAATAGTTATTTCTAAATTCCCTTTTTAGCACAAAAAGTCATTACGTAACATGTTATTTTTAAAGTTACTTTTAATATTAAGGTCTTTATTTAACTTGGATAAACTATATATATGGTTATTAAATAAATCGCCCTCCCTAAGGGCAAATTATTCATATTAACAGCTGGATATCTATACACCTTTAATGCTTTAATCGACGCGACTACTCCTTATGAGTTGTAACTTTATAATCCTATAATTGAAGCGGTATACCTCGCGAAGCACACGTGTTTGAGAACTATTACGTAATACGAAAATAATGCCTACTTTTACGTAAATTGAAAGAAAGCTATATAAACCTTTACCTGAGCTATATGTGTTAATATAGCGTCCTTTATAGTTATATAACTTATGGAAATAGTTGTTGGCAACTATTAAGTCTCTTTTACTCTTATTAAAGCCTTAGATAAATTCATTATTATACTAGCAATTAGTGCTCAATTCGAGTTGAATTCTCATATTTTTCGCGTTATTATTATTTCCACGAGTACGCCTTTTCTTAATTGAACGCTTGGTAATAATTTATTAGATACTATTTTCCTATACCTAGTGGCGAACTTAATTTAAAAATGTTGTGTTTTTAAAATGATTACTAATAAGAAAGTGGGTTTCCTTAAATATCGTGATAAGCTACGATAATAAGAAACCTTATTAGGTATAAAAATACCTAAAAATATATTGATGGTAAAAACCATATAAAACAACTACATGAATACGACTAATTCTATTTGATTTGTTTGATTACAACGAATTTTAGAGCTATATCTTTCCGTTTAAAAGGATATTGATCCAATTGAAATATATGTATATTAAATGACAAAGGTTTCACTTATTAATAGTTGTTAAACCGTTATTCTTATTATATTCTTAAACGTGATGAAAATCTTTTCTATTAATGGTTTGATACCTTATATAATCAAAGACGTATGAAATTCTATAACATCATATTGCTATGTATATTAACAATATTTGTAGTATGGAAAACGTTTTTAAAAGTAGGAAAAGATAGAGTTATAAATTTACAACTACTGAATCAATAAGTTAATTAAATATTTATCCGTTGCTTTTGTAAAATAATATGATCGAGTTTATTCGCAGTAAGAAATAGATTACTATTATAAACGTTGCTAAGTTTTTATTTTATCTTTTGGTATACCCAGATTACCGTGATTGATTTACTTTCATTAGCTACCGCGTATTCAAACGAAGTAAATTTGCTTTTATAGGTTTTAGTAGTTTATTATCCCACGCCTAACGTTTCATAAATCGAATATTAAAGGAATTAAGACGTTTTCATCATATATTTATCGATATTATTATTATCATTTCCAATACATTCGAAGAATAGTTCGTTTATTTGGAAGCTTTTTTTAAGATTTTTACCAATAAAGGTGTTATGTTGTCGCTATACCAATGTTATGTCGGCTTTTAATTAGTTAAAATATCGGGATTCTATATCAATGTTTTCAGCCTCTTAAACATAAAAAAAAACGTAAGGTTTTCAGAATTTTTCGTTCTCTCGCAATTTTAAGCCACTCGAAATGTACATAGACGTAACAGGGTTTTTATGACTAATAATACCCTACTACACATAATTATTAGGTCTGTTTTAGAAACTTAAAAAAGATTTGTTGGTATAAGAAATAAAATAAAGGTAATTTAAAGCTGTTAATAGTGAAAAGAAACTGCATTATACGTAGTTTATAGTTATCCATCTTACGATTAAATAGACAAAGTCTTTAAAGGCTATATAAACCTATTTGTATAAATAGCTTAAATTATATTACCTAGATACATCGCGTTAACTTTTTCTTTAGATTAATGGAAGTTTCGAACAAATATTTTGAGTTATTCTTTTTCACCTTAAACATGATATTTTTAGCAATGGGAATAACTTATGTTAGTTATTTTTATCGAATTAATAATGTTTTTAAGTCGCTGTTTTACTCGGGAAAAATTTAATTATAGCCTTTTAAAATATAAAGTCGTTTGTTTTATATATGTATTGAAACGCCTGCGAAAAATATGGTTAATAACTCTTTGGAAATTATCATTATTACCGTCTATGAAGATACCTGAGGCATTATAAATGAATATTTATTAAATATAACATTTAAAAATAGAGTTAATCGACGACTAGTTCATGCGTTAATTTACTTTGATTTATACGTTTTGAATATAGTTTTCTTAGGTCACCTTAATTTGGTATCAGACGACTTTAATCGCCTACTTTATAACGAAAACCAATAACATTATAAGACTAATATATTAGTGTTGAACCAAATTTTTAATCGATTGACTATCGTAGATTATTAATATCATTTTATAATACAATTCGTTCAAGCGTAAATAGGTAATAATATACGATTTCGATTTTCAACAAGTTATTGTAAGGATACCGTTTGGAATAAAACTCCGTAAAATCTCGCGGATAATGAAAACAATGAGAATATGTGTTTGAATGTTCTTAAGTTTGGATACTTATTTCAATTAGTTATTTGCTTATTATATAACTACAATATAAATGGTTATAAAAATCTTATAATTCTTATAACACTAGTATAAGAACTTCTCGCCAAGGTATATAATAAAAAGCACTGTTTTAAACATAAGAGAATAATGGTAACCTTAAATAGGTTATATTTTCACTAAAAACATAAGCTTGTAAAAGTATACGTAAATATTGTATATATTGCGAAAAACTATTTAACGATAATTAGATACCATTTGGTTGCTTTAAACCTATTTCAATTCCCGAGAAACCAATGTATACAATCTGTATGGATTTTGTAGTCGTATTGCTGATGGTTCCATTTAAAGGTATAGCTTAAATATTACCTAGTAGAGAATATTTTACCATTGTAATGCCTGATATATGCAAAATATCCAAAAGAAAATTTTAATTCCTAGCTATATTATTTATACGACAGAAGATTGGGTAGTTATTTTGGTTCTATAATTTTTATTTTACGGCTAGACTTATTTCCGGCAAGTTATTTTAAATCAAGATGTTAAGTTTATATTAATCTTTTGGCAGAGATTGTGAAAGAGATTCGTAATACATTTAATAATAATAATGATAGCCCATTATTTTTAGGTTAACGGATAAGTAGAGAAAAAGAATTAAGTAGTTGAATTAATTCTACGCCACTTTGTAGCCAAATACCTTAAATAATATTTGGTCAATATTATACCGGCTTTATAATGAAACCTTGACAACGTATACTTACGTATCCTAAAAGCCTATCTTTACGAGTATTTTTTCGGATTTAAACTTACAGTATTATTGATTATTTTCACAATAATTTTTCCATATAAACAGGCGGAAATTCGGGTTATACAAGAACATTTGCGACGTAATTTATGATTAATGATGGATATTATTACTATCAAGGCAAAAAATCTATACGATTAAAACTATCGTTGGTATAACTTTACTGTAGGGGACAAATTGTGGTTGAAGCTAAAAAAAACCTACATACCTCTTCAAAAATAAGGTAAATTGTCTCCACTACGTATAGAGCTGTATATAATTGTAAAAAAAAGTTAATAATTTTGATTTGACTTTGGACTTTCCTTATGGATTTCGAGTTTATACAACTATTATAATGACTTATCTATTACCTTATCTCGACCTTACAAATAACGTATTTAATGGAATTGCACTACTGTGTAAGTTAGTTAAATACGAAGACAACGAATCAGATGTTGAAAATGGGAAAATGAAACGTATATTAGTTAAATGGGTGAATCGATGTCGTCGCAAAGGGTATAAGTTTATATATATTTTTGGATGAAAAGACTTTACAGCTTGCGACAACAAATTGAAACCGGTATTAAAATTAAATTTCCCGGATTTCATTGAAGCCTTTAAAAAAAAATAGGAAGGTTGTTGCTTCTGAATGATGAGGGTATTATTTTTTTTTCTTTTGGCCCCCGACATTTGTTGTACCTTGGAGGGAGGGTACTTACCTATCTCGTACTTTCTCACGAGACTGTTTTCTCTCGAGACTGCCTACTCATAAGTCATCTTTCTCATGAGTACTTGTTGTTATAATGATCTAGTGTAATACTACCTTTAGTTTGGTCTTTACCTTAAAATACATACCGGAATACCACAATATGTTTGCATATACATACAACGGAACATTTATATAATTCGAAAATACGGGTCATAAGCCAAAACAAATTATGTTTAACATTAATTTAAAATGAGATTGCTGCGTCAAAAACCAGTAGATGTTTACTTTAGCTAATCAGTATAATAGTTTGATATATTGTATAACCGTTTTCAAATGGGATTTATTACAAAGTTTTCATAGTAATTTTTATCAAGCGATCCTTTATAAATCAGTCGTTAATTAGTATACATTTAAGTAATATGACGGTTAATAAAGGTGAACCTTCTATAAGTTTTGGCTAGTAAACTTGCTGTGAATATGATTAATACACGCTGACTGGTTTTTGGAATTATTAGCGATTGCGTAAAAATCATAGTTTTGTTTTTATTACCGTATTTTTAAATGATTAAGTGTGATTTTCATACGGCTTTCCCGCGGTTTTACTTTTAACCTTATATACAAATTGCGACTTGAAATCATAATATTTGGAGTTTATAGATAAATATTGCGTTTGGATATAAATTATACGACTTATTAAATAATCAGTTCATTAATTTTAACCTTATCGCTTTTTAATAAAGTTTTCTTAAAGTTTTAATAACATTTTATATACAAAGTTCAACAATCAAGTCTTAGTTATTCTTCTATTTCCTATTCAAACAAATAGTATTATAAATATGGCCTGGTGTATATAACTCATTTTTATTGTTTTTTATTTCTGGTATTTAGTCGTGTTGTTAACATTTTATCGGTTTATAAATTACGAAAAAGGAATGATTATGTTAGTTAATTCGTTTAGATTGAGGAGTTTCATTATTATTGTTATTTTTACTGTTAGTTGTCTTATTATAGGCTTTGATTTGAGTTATACAAAACGTTGGAAAATTGTTAGCAGTTTTAATAACAATTTTAGAGTTAGTAATAGTTAAGATTTTAGATGATCTATTCCATTTACTTGGCTTTCACCACATAAAAACTTCTCTTTATAAATTCAAAGATAATAAGTCGATATTCGTATAACTATTTCTGGTCTTAAGGGTATTATTGACTTGACTTATGTTAATTGTTTTCATAATTCATTTAGGGTCTTGCCGTACGTCATAACCCTTTTCTAGGTACTTGATAATAGTCGAGATTTACTTGTCAAAAGAGGATATGATTTCAAAACCAATAACGTCAATATCAAGCCTTAAAAGCCTAAAATATTATTTAAGACTTTCACCGCCATTTAAAAGCATATCTCCCAGTTCATAAAACTTTTAATTTATAGATTAAGTATATTACATTGTTCGAAAAATAGTGCTTGTACCCTTTAAACCTTTTGAATACTTTAATAAGCCTTAAAAGATGCCCGTTTAAATTGAATTTCCATTATCTTCGCGTTCGTTTGAAAGTCTATTACCGCAAAGTTGATACTAGTATTGGAAACGACGATATTTATTAAGCTTAAGTACGTATTAATCCATAATATTCTTAATGTTTCTCACGTATCTTTTGCCTATAGGAAATTAAGGAATTCAATATCATAAAAGGAGGTTGCGGATTTTAAAAGATAAAAAAAACTTATTATTGAAGTAAAATTTGTTAACGAAGATTTCGTAATTAAAATCTTTATCGTTTTTCAATGTCAATTTAGATTTTTGTGTGGTTTAGGAATACGTTTTGTAATAGTGACAAAGCTGTTTAGGTACCTTTAAAACAAAGAATTCCACATATTCATTCTTTATAAACTTAACGACTTTATATAACCTGCTGATTTCTGAGTGATCAAAACGCTGGTGAAACTAATGTATTTCTGGATTCATTAGAGTTAGTACCATTGCCTCTGAGTTTTAAAGATGGAACGAAAGGTAATTCTATTTAAAGGCGAGAATGAACATCTGACCATTTTTAACCAGTTCGTTAGCGTTAACGTTAATGTTAATGCCGATGATCTTCAAATCTTTTAATTAAAGAAGAAATAGGGTAAACCATTTATGAATGTAAAACGTACTTGACTTGATAACTGTTTGAATAATCGTTGATTTTATTAACGATAATTGTTTGTTAAAACCGAAGCTAACTTTGACTTTACCAATATTTTGACTATCAATCTCTGTGGTAGTAATACTTTTCTATCGCAGTGCTAAATATTACGAATAGCCTCCTATTAGATACCTTGTTGCCCCTATATTTGGCTTTATACTTTGAAATATATAGTCCTTGTAACGATCGAGCAGGTTAAAGATATGTAAGGGGTTAGATGCTTAATCTTTAAGGCAAATGTAGCGGTTTTCGCCACTTAAGTAGTAAAAAAATGCGTGGTCGGCTAGTCACCAGATCGATTTAGGAGAAGTATTTTAATATCACGTGACCTGTTTTAACATATAATTATTGTTGATAACAGCCTTTTTACCTTCACAATCTACAATATAATTCAAATAGTCTTACCTAGAAATAGTAAGGTACTGTGTATGATATATTACTTGTTATTTGTAAAGTTTAGTTGAAAGGTAACAAATTAATCAATAACCGGACTTACCACTAATCTAACATCTTTTAACACTATTATAACAATAGTTTTTCCGGTTAAAAGATCTTCTTAAGTTTTTATTTCGTTGCTATCGCGAATTTAACCTTTAATATAAATGTTTTAAACTAGATTTTTAACTTTATAATCTTTTGTACTTACGATGAATATAATATGCTATCGTAAGGTCTTCTTTATATTAATATCACAAGTTGTTAGTTTATGGGTACATATTAATTACGTTTGATATACGGAATATCATCGTCATAAACAAAGACCATAACTAGTTAACAAAGCCTTTATAAGTCTTGGCAAGATATATATACATCAACTTAAGAAGAAGAGAGTATAGTATTTCAAGTAGTAAGGTATTAAGTTATTGGATGCAAGAGGAAGAAGAGGCATTCGGAGAGTGCATGCCTTATGTAGGAGCTTATAAGCTTTCACCCAGAGCGTGGCATTTTACCATATACTTTGAAAGAGTGCTTTCTATAACATAATACGCTATTTTACATTCCTTAAACTTAATCCTATACGCTTATTATCTATGATAATATTTAATCATATTTACATAAGTATTTTTTTCTTTTTTGGAAAGCTTCTGATTTATAATTCTGTAATAATAGTACGATTTGTTCAAGCCTTTCATTATTTATTTAGTGATGCCATTGTAGTTTTTGAATCTCTTAAATAGTCATTTTGATAATAATAGTATTTTAATTCGTTTAAGTTTCCAATTAGCTATTTTTGTAACAATAGTGATATAGATTTGACAGGGTTATTCAAAAAGGTAGGTAATCTTTATATAAGTGTGATTGTAAAGGTATAATTATCGATGTAATGTGTTATGGAGTTAGTATAAAAAGATGTATCGTTATCGGTTCAGGTAAAACTTTTTTTCTCCTTTAACGACGTTCTTTGACTTTTAGGATAAGCTTCTAATTAGTTATTTGGTGTTCGCACACCCAAACTACCCGTTTTCAATAAGCTATTCAGCGTTTGAATATGGATTAATCACTTAATTAATGTCATATCCTAATGATTTCTTAAATAAATACTGCAAAAAACACAGGCTTTAAAACACCGTTTAATGTAATGGTGACATTGAAATAAGGCTACCATAACCGTAACGCGCCACCCCCATAGTATTAACCTTGTTAAAACCGATAGTATATCTTTAATTCCTGACTTTATTTTTCGCTTTTTAATCGCCGCCGATAAAGCCATTTCCCCCCCTTTCTCCCCTTTGCATCCCCCCTCTTTTCCCTACTCTTTCATGTCAAAAGCGGGTTTTTTTTGAAAGTTATTAAACTTATCCTTTCGCCACGGGTAAAAACCATTTTACTTATAATGACCTCTTGCTTCCAAAATCGTAACACCGCGAAACTGTAAAGTGATACTTAATAATTATCTTTTCAAATCGTATTATACTAATATTCGTTAAACAAGGCGACGATAGTAGAGCGAGTTTGCTCTTTCGAGGATTGTCTTACGAAGGTATGTCGCGAGGCTTTTTTAATACATAAAGCGTTAAAACGAAGTACCTGAGTTTGTATTCCTACGCTGTTAATGAATACGTTTTATGTATAGTACGTTACGTTTGCCGTTGTAGATAAGTTTATTAGAGATTATCGCTAAAGTGAAGGTACCTCGTTCTGTTACTACCGCTACGAGAGAAGTAATAACGTGCGAATTCCCGTTCTAAAAGTATTAAGGATGTGAGCTGAGCCTCTAGTATGCGCCCGACGGCTTCATAATAAGCAATTCATTTTTTAATATATAGCCACAGATTTAATTTTTTATTATCTTTTTTTTAAATTTATTTAATTGGGGCTCTTCTATATATTAAAAATCTTCCTAATACAAAAAATAAAATTCAAGTTAATATTTTGGTAAACGTTAACCGATGTTTAAAGGAGATAGCAACCGTTATTATTGCTTGACAATCAAATTTATGTATATAATATATAAATAAGTTTGACGACATTATTATACGTCGTCATAAAAAGGGTAAGTTCGTCCCTTACCCCTTATCTAGGGGTATATAGCCTAAGTCGCGGGGAGCGCCTAACCCTCTTTTTAGCAACGATGCTGATAGAGTCATCAACGGTAACGATAGCATTAGAGATAACAACGATGACGGCGATGAAGAAGGCGGCGAAAACGAGGACGAAAACGATAACGATATAGCCCCCGTTTTCCCCTCCCCCTTTAACGATAAACAATTGCTATTTTTCATGTTTGCCAGCTTTACACGGCCTTAATATAAATGGCTGAATAAAGAAAAAATCACATTTGAAAAGAAAAATAACCTAAATGATAGATACTAAATATGAAGAGTGATAATATATTACTAAAAGAGAAAATCACAAATTTGAAAAGTAGTAATGTAAAAAAAAGTAAATGGTAAATATAAAACGTTATATTATATCAAAAAAGGGGTGAATGAAAAATGTAAAAAGTGATGATATATTAGAGGAGCAGTAAAACCCCTATATAACGGGAACGCGATAAATGCGTGGTGTAAAATAAAAAAATAGGTACAAAATAGTACCATTATTTAAAGTTAGGTTGTGAATTTTTTTTAATAATATTAACGAAAAACATTGCTTATAAATATAAACGCTTTTAATACCCTATTCGGGGTACTCTAAATTATTACATCCGAAAGTTTCGATTTCTCATCGATTCATATTATCATTTTAATTTCGTGATATTCATGAGATTTATGTAAAATTATAATATTAATTATAAAACGCCTTTTATTTGTAATACCAAATTTAATGAAATGTTCGTAAAAAGAAGATGATTCAATATAAATTACTGAAAAGAGTGGTTTTGAATCGAGGTTCGAAATAATTATATTGATTGTTATTGCTATAGTAATATTGAAGATGAACCGTCTAACTATATTATAAATTTTTGAGGCGAAAACTCTTCATATAACACGTTACTATTTCATGAAACTTCAATAAAGAAAGTTATTATAAAAGGACCACCTATTTCGGGTTGATATTTCTTTACCGATAACAAGTATAGATTCTATTTGCAAGCTGAAATGATTATTATTTATAAAGAATCTATTAATGAAAACAAATAGTTTTATCATATGTGTATTAAATGGTGTAAAGCGAAAGCCACGTTTGAGATTATCAATTTGATATTCGAAACACTTTTTAACACTTTATATACATTATACAACGGGTTTATCTAATATTATACAACGAAAATAAGTTTAAACGTCGCTTCTAGTTATACGACCGATACAATTGAAGTACTATATATATGCTGATATTTGTACTCGTTAACTTTGTTTACATTTATTAGATGAATAAAGGAAACTTTATCCAATTATCTCTTTTATATAAGTTTCAAATGTCTTTTGGAAGCTTAATAGTTATATAGTTAAAGTTAATTAGACGGTTCTTCACTAGGCATAATTTTAGCTTCGCCTTCAAATTTGACTTTTAACGTTTTTTTTCTCCATCATAGAAACCGTCATATAATATAATACAATTACATCAATAATTTATATTCCAATAAACGTAAAGCATTTGAAATATATTATGAAAACTAATTGATAGGGATTGAGAGTTAAGGTGGCTATTTTGAAACATTCGTTATAATACCTTTGTTAGATATTAAACCAATATATACTAACCTTAATAAGGCTATAAAGTGGCTTTAAAATTCGTAGGATTGTTTTTGGTAAACAGTATTTATAGAGTTTTATAGGTATATAAGCGTCAATACGTTACTTAGGCTGTTTTTCTAATTACGTGTAAGTTTATCCAATATTCCGAAGTTTATAATAAAGGTTATAGGGAGTATGTAGGAAGGCGGTAATCGTTGAAAATAAACGGTAACTTATTAGTTATATAATAGGCGATTAATTAATAATATTTTCAATTTCATTATACCCTTCAACTATAAGGCTGCTCTTTTTATAAGGTTTCCTGGTTTTTTTTTTACCTCATAAATCAATCAGGTAAATTTTTTTTATAATTGTTGTGAATTACTAGATTAAACTTCTTAAAGCGAAAAATGCTGTACTTAATGAATACGGAGATTTTTTTTATGGACTGAATCCTTAAAAAGGCTACTTGAGATTGTAATAACGCCCTTACGGCGGAGTTTTATACTTAACTTACGGTCCGTCATGTATTTTTAGGTGATAAAGAAGTTTGTAACAAAAGGTTTAAAACATTTCTTATTCTTCGAATCAAACGAAAGCTTTTATCGGAGTAATACCCGTTTTTCTTATATGGGGTAATCATTTTAATAGGTTGACAAAAAATATAAAAAGGTATTTCAAATATATACAAATTTGGGGGGAAGACCGTGTAAAATAATTATAAAAGTATCTCGATTAGTATTACTCGGCAAATTAAGCTTTGAAATCTTCATTATTCATATGTTCCTTTTTATATTTTTGTATCATTACATAATAAAATCAACTCGTGCCGTTTAGCAAGTTTACAAATAAGTCGTATCATTTAACACCGTCAATTTTTCAAGAGCTAATCCACCCCTTTTTTTTATTTAAACTAGGATTTTCAATTACAACAACTTCAAAATTTCCGTATCCCGCAAGCCGTTCATTAATAACCATATTTATAAAATATTATTCTTATCTCACGAAAAAAGTAAAGCTATCATAGATTTTATTACAAAATTGAAGTTTTAAACCGTAGATTGTGATAATATGGAATCTATGTAGACTTTAGAGTATACGTTGAAAATAAGAAGTATAAGTATTGATACATTTAAATCAAAAGTGTTATTAACAACGCTTACAAATATTTATAGAATTTACTTATTTATACTTATTCCCTTTAATTCCTTTAATAATACTACATGCACTTTATAAGCAATCTGTAATATCGTTTGTATCTACTGATACCCTAAAACACCTTTACCAGTATTTACCTATACTCACTTCCGGCTATTTTAGTCTTCATTTTCCATTTAATTAAATCTAAATTTTTATTTACGTTAAAGATAATATAGTCGGAAAATATAAAACCAACGTTCGTCTCCCAATTAATTAAAATGTTTGGATAATCTGTTACGTAAACGCTTCGTGTAAATTTCGCGGTTTAGAATAATATTAGAACGTCCACAGCATGAAGGAAAAACTATCTGTTAATGTTTATAATATCTATAGTAACCTCATGGTTAAAGTTAGAGTTATTTTACAACCGGAATTCAAACAGTCGAAAGGCTTATAAATATACCTATCACTTGTGGCAAAACTTTTCTATAGCTTCCAAGGCTTTCTTTCCTATATTCGTATAGCTCATTACGTAAAGAAACCGTAAAAGTAGTTTCGTCATCGGGTATACAAACCATTGGTATAATATGAGTAATTTTAGTGGCTGATTTCGACTATACGATCTTTTGGGAAAAACTATAATTATTTAAACTTGAAACGGAACAGTATGTATACTTTATTTAAAGTGCGGATCAATTGATTCATTGAATTTCGCACCTTAATCCAGAACTTATTTATATTAGCTAAGAAAAGTAAAAATAGTACTTCGAAATCCATTATATAAAACTTTAGCGGTCCGAATTATGTATTCACTATTAATATACCGAATAACAAAGCCTTACCTTTACCGAACAAAACTCCTTGGTACTTCTTTATATTATGGTCCGACCTACAATGGTAAGCCAAGTAGGTGCCAAATAGGATTTACTATTGAGGTGCGGAGGAAGACTAGAAGAGGCTACCGTGGCCCAAAGTGCCGGGCCCTTAGGTAAGGCCAATTCTCAGCCCATCACGTGCCCTAATACGTGCCGTATACGGACCGTGTCCGGCTTATACCCGGATCGTACCTTATTCGCGCCCGGGCCGAGCCTAGGCCGGGTGTTATCCATCCCGTTACGTATACACTCACATAATCTATAGGCTTAATAGCTAACGACCTAAGTCTATAATATGCCCCCTCTTTCCCAGATGTTATAAAGATTATGACGTCCCTCTAGATAAACACCGGATGCGGGCTGTATTTACCTAATACGCGGCTCGAACGTAAGCCGGTAATACTACGTTTAATATATCGGATAACGCTTCGGCTGGCCTACCTTATATTTTCAACGCCGTATAACGCACCTATCAACGCGTTGTATAAGGTATCTTTCCTAACGTCGACACCATATAACGTACCCGTTAACGTGCCGTATGATATAACTTTTTTGCCGCTCACGACGTATAATGCACCTGTTAATGTACCGTATAATATAACCCTTTCATCACCGATATCGTATAATAAGTTATATAAAGTTGGACTTTTACCTTTAATGCCGTGTAACACGCCTCGTATAATACGTAACCCTTATCGAATCCGGTCCGCTAATCCTTATAAATTCAAATTTTTTTATGTAATTTTTAAAACTTCCTTCTTTTCCCTTCTATACCATCGCTCACCTTTTATTAACTATCCCCGTTATAACCTTTTTAACTTTCCTTTATATATATTGAATAGATATTTGAGTTAATATATCTTAACCTCTTTTCCCAACTTATTATTATAGCCGACGTATACAACGGTTTTAGCTTCGTTTATATTATTGCTGGCGCTTTTGAAAGGGATAATAAACCTTACTATAAGGTATATTACCTCATTATATACCAATACCCTTTTATTAAATATTTATTAAAACTCCTTCGAATTATAAGAGATCTTTTTATCCTAAAAGACAACGAAGATAAAAACATGCTTTTTTCGTTATCAGTTAAAAATGCTTACTTATTATATATTAACCGCATTTTAAATTTAAACGTTTCCTGGTTTTACGTCCGAGTTTATCCGGTATAAGCGAGTCACGTATATCGGAATGTCTATAATAAGGTTAATGTTGGTAGGCCTTAGATATTGCAACATTGTTGATTCGATTTGTCGAAGTAACAGTAGTATTGCAGTAGTTAGATGGTGGATGTATTGCTCTAGGTTTGGCAGACCGCTAGCCGGTCTGTACTGTAATTTGTATGGCCAAGTGCTTGGCCCATGCCCTAGTGTGAAGTGCAGCGTACTGCACTCGACTTACACCGAATGCGGTAAGTCCGCACAAAGAAATACACTTGCAGTACGGTCAACTTTACTGTAAGTAAAGTTGACCTACCGCATTGCATGTAATATTATTCCAACAGTAAACTTATAAACAAGCTTTATAAAAAGTCTAACCATTAATTAACTCCTTTTCGTAATGTATTTAGGAAATGAATTTATTTACGGCCATACCCGGTTCACGTATCTTTCTATATTAATCAATTGTTATATAAAAAAAAAAAGGGGGCTATATCTAATCCCTTACGCGTAAGCGTTAAGATATCCCGGGTTATCGACCCGTTTTTACCCCCACCTTTTTTAATCTGGTTAATTAATTTACCTGACTCCATCATATTGTTCGGATGTAGGAAGTTTCCACTATACCGGCCGTATAGGCCGTTACCATTTTAGTTATACGTTTACGCCACCTTTTTTTCTAGTTCCATTTTTACCCTAGATCCTTTCGTCGCCTTTTATTATATCGTTTATTTATAAAGATAAAACGACTTCGGCTTACCGGGTTTTAACACATAACGTCTTCGCCTTAACCCTTTTCAACTACCGTTGTATATATTTTTATAATTTCAGCCTAAAAAGTTAAAATAATATAACTACTGAAGTTATATTGTTTATAATTCATATAAGTTACGGCTTATAAAATATTCAGAAGAACATTTAGAACTTAATTATATAATTTCTAATGTTACCTATATCTTATTTATGAGCCTTAAATAAAAATAAGTTAATCGGGCCGATTACAAGCGGGCGTAAAATCGTACCTAGGCCAATCGCATTATCTAAGCTCAAATTAACGTGTTATAATCTTTAATAATCCGCCTAAAGGGTCGCTACCTCCGCCTCACCCCCCGCCTTACTTTTCGTTAACCGTTATCGTCGGCCTCCTTTAATGCCCATCCCTTTTAACGTTATATTTCATCGTCGGCTTCCCCTAACGTCCGTCCCTCGTCGTATTATCCGCTATCGACCTCTTCCAACACCTTCCCCTCTTTACATAATCTGCCTTCTTTAACGTCGCCTCGTATCCGTCCCGCATTTTTCCAACTCCTATCCTCGACGCTTATTGATTTACACCATACCTTTCACCGTACCCCTCCCCTAATATCGTCTAACGCTTAAAGCCAGTCTTAATTAGCCTTTCAATGTTAATAACACCGGTATTAGTTAAATTTAAATGAAAATAATAATAATAATAAATAAGTAAATCCTCGTTAAGATATAGTAAAAGCCGTTTTACGGCTAAATACGTATTCGAAATAGTCGGATAGTATTTATCCGGCCTATTTATAATATTATAACTTCGTTTAGTAATAAGTTTTCCTTTTTATTTATGAATAAAGTATTATTTAAGAGGTGTTATCGATTTGTCCCGTATCTATTGTTTAGTATAAATTTAACGTTATCGTCGAAGTACTGGTTATTATAAACCTAAATATCTCCTCATTTCACTCTACATTTATTCAAGGTTATAATATACAAATAATATTTTAATAATTTTTATTCCGGTTCATTATTACCCTTTCACTTAACTAATACATAATGAATATTACCCTTTCCCGTTTTTACCATAAGGATACCTTATACTTTAAATTCCCTGTATTTACCATTCCCTTTATCGTTAACTACTAAAACTAGTTATGAGTAAGTATAGGATAAAACCTACCAAAAAAGGGGTTCAAAACCGCTCGTTTAATTCAATTTATAAAGAATACCAGATATTCATTGAGGATATTTAATATAATATTTAACGGGTTTAAAATATCAATTACCTGGTATTGATTATAAAGTTAATTCAGTTTTTTATTTAGACGATTAATTTTAATATTATAAAATCTTTGTAAAACTTAATCCCCTACTTTATGATGTTTTGCAGAACGTCGCCTATAATTTGCCGCCGTTTCCATTTATTATTAAATATAATTTATCTTCGCCCAAACCAATTTCGTCCCTTTACGTAAATAAACTAAAAACGTAATAACTCGTTTTACCATACTGCTTAACGACTTTGTATCCCTGTTTATCCTTAAAATAAATAACATTTTTATTTATTTATTCAACGATTTGTATTAAACTCGGTAATCGTAGACTTTTGATTATTTGAAGTAAATTAATAAACGGGTAAATATAAAATTCAATCGTATTACAAAAGGCGATAACGATACGAAAATACTTTTAAAGCTTTTAACTTATCCGTTTAATATAGTTATCTATTCATAAGTGATATACCGTAAATGAAAGTTATTCGATTTTCAATAGGAAATGAAATATCATTTAAAATACTTTTACCTAATTTAAACCGCAGTCGTTAATAATAAAAGTTAAAAATCTATAAAATTTTTATTATATATACTGGAAACGTTTCCCGTATGTATCGGCTATTATAAACCTTATAACCTTTAGTCAAATAAATTTAAAAAAGTAATTTGTAATAACTAGTCAATATCGAAGGCTATTATTAATAATCAATAAGTCAATTATAAAGTCGATTAAGATATATGCCTAATACCGGTTGAAAATGAAAAAAAAGGTTAAAAAGACCTTATGATAAGATACGACGAGGTTTTGGTTTATTATATTACGTATGAATTTGGTATAAACGTTAAATATTTACGACTTTTCTTTTTTAATAGTAATTTCATGAAAAACCGCGAAATAATTCTTTTTTCCCAAATAATTTATAATAGGCAAGCCGTAGGTCTATCATAATATACTAGTTATTAATAGTTTCAATTTGGTAATTATAAACGATTACGATAACGTAATACTCTTGACGAGTTAATCCTGTAATTTACAATTTGTACTCATTATCTTGTTTTAATTTAAAAACGCTTAACGCCTTCGGAAACCATTAAAAGGCGAACTTTATATAACGATTCGTTCGTTACTCCTTAATTTATAATTCTGTTAACGTATCCGAGATAAAAATAAGGAAACTATTTGATTTTAACGATGCCAATAGACCTAATGCGGGTCAGGTTTACGGCGGTACCACTGGTGCTGCTGTATTGAAATCCCTTAACGTTATCCCCGATAACGACCCGAGCGCGAGCTGGAACTGGGACATTACCGCTTTCGATGGGCTTTCGAAAGCCCCCAGCCCCCCTTTAAAATATATATTATCTTAATTTAATAAACAGGTTTTCGTTTCGTTAAACCTTTTAATATAACCCGCCGTAATCTATATCCCTTTAATTTACAAGTTCATTATTATTACGTTTAATATAACGATGAAAAAAGTTAAAAAACCCGCGTACAACGTTCCTTAACTTCTGGTTTATTTTATGACCTAGAGGTCAACGTATTCGAGCTGGCGTCCTAAGTCAAAGGCCTATAGCGTAAATGGTATGCAAAAAGGGAAATGATTTCGGCATATTTCATTCAAAGTTTCGAAATTAGTAGTAATATAAAAAAAACTTTAATTCATTATAATACATTAAGATCGTGAACTGTATATGGATACTACATAATTTAAAAAACTACGCTTTTAAATAGGATATCACCGCAAAACGGATTTCATTGTAAATAATATAATTATTTTTCGTATCCATTAACTATACGAAGTGATAAGCTATCAGTTTTAAGATACTATGATCGTCCCTTTATGCCAAATACCCGTTTAACGTCGTGTCAGAATAATCATTTTTCACTATTACTCACCGATTTGGATTTTAAAATATTAAAATCGGGGCCGTAATAAGGCTATCTTTTAAGGTTTAAAATATATGTTTTCCCGTTTCTTTTGAGTCTAAAGAATAACTCATTCAATTAAACGAACGAAATGATTCGCTGGTTTAAAAAATTTACTAATAAAATTACAATAAAAGTTGGTAAAACCTAAAAAGCTTCGAACTTTCCGAATCGTATATGGTAACTTTTATTTACGAATTACCCGAACTTTTTCGGGGTCGGGCCGAATATTTACCTTAACCGTTATAATAAAAACCGGGTATTTCACCTCCTTAATTATGAAATCTTATTTTTTAAAAATCAAATTTAATCTTATATTATGAAAACTTTTTAAAACCCCGCGAATTTTCTTTATATAATTTTATTTAATACGTTCAAAATTTGAAAGATCGTTTCAATACGTTATAACGAAATCATTTCAAAAATTAGCTATTATATAATTAATATATCGTTAAAACGTCGCCGGTATTCTCGCTCGCCCAAAGGGGGTAATTAGCTATTTAAATAACCCTAACTACGTATAAAATGCCGTTAATTCTTCTTACCCCAATATTATTCGAATACAGTAAAAAGCCGTTCGAATATTTAACTTTATAAGTTATATAGACTTTGACAACATACGTAAAATCTCCTTAATTAAAAGGAAAAGCAAACGGTTTTATTTAATAATTTAATTTAATACCCGATAATTAATATAAACCCGTTATTTACCCCCCAGCTTACGAGTAAATAATATCGGCGTCGCCGTTAATGGATTTTTTATCTAAATTTAATACTTATTCATTAATTTTATAACTTGTCATCGAAATTTACAAAAATAATTTTGTAATATTAAATATAACGGCTTTTGAAGTCGTTTTAATAGAGATTTATCTTCGTTTAATTTGATATAAATATAATAATCGAGTTCTCCCTTATATAAAAGTAAGGTTATAACACTTTCCTATTAAATAGGTTGCGAAATATAATAATTTCGGTAGAAAACGTAACTAATTCTTTTCTTTTTTAACCGTAATTATCGTCGTTATTCGTAAAATCTGTGTTATTTTCTAAAGGTTTATAACATAAGTTATTCAAAATAGGTCCACTATATGTTATGCTTTTCGATATAAACGTTACGTTAATCCGAAAAAAAATTAAACTTTTTACGCCTTATATATTTTCTGTCTTAAAACCTATCAATATTACGTCGATAATTAAGCCTTTTCAACTTTGAATCATTCAACAGTTACCGCTCGCGTTTAAAGTCACCTGCTAATATCATATTTAAGGTATTCCAAAAACCATATCTCGCGTTATTCCGGAAAAAATATATTATAACATCGGGTTCAACCATTTATTAATATTTATACTTAAATTAACTATTTAGAAAATAAGCCTATTTTACCGTAACCCTAATATCGTACCAAGATTTTACGAATATAATAGCCAAATTTAATTTATATTTAATCGTTATACCAAAGCCTCGTTTATAATACAATAATCAATATAATAAAAATCGACTTAAAGATTTTAAAAAGGAATGTTATTAAAAATATAGGGATGAAAATAGTTTCTCGTTTAAACGTGTTTCAATTGAATGAAACTTATTTTTACTCAATTTTATCATAACGCTGTTGAATCAATATAACAACTAAACAAAACTATATTTAAAAGTTAAACTTCCCTCGTCGCCGTTAATGAAAAACCTTCCTTTACTTTTTCGACTTAAACCGTATATACCTACGTAAAAGGTAATATCGGACGGAAATTGTAATTACATTAACAATGATTAGATAAGTTATAAAATATATAACGCCTTAAAGTAAACCTAATTTAACGTTTTTTATCATCTTTTACGTCGTTTTACGTTTTTTATCATCTTCTACGTCGTTTTACGTTTTTAGTTTTAAACACGTACCTAGTAAATTTGTTAAAATAATTAACAGCGATATTGAAATAACTAGTCGTAATTACTATGGTCCTTTAATAAAGGCGTTCAAAAGGCGTAAACCTTTATTATAACCGTATTACTATCCGGCCGTTAGGTTTAAACGGGTTCCGTTAATTCACGACTAAAACGTTATTTCAAATTTAAAGACTTTAACTTGTTGGAGAGTTCACGGTATTTCTTTAAAGTTATATTATGATTTACCGGACTAATACCTATCGTAATTAACTTGTTTCTAATACATAATAATACGCAAAGGAGTAAATAATGACATTTTACGGCCGAAAGCAAATTTAAACCGTTTCCTTAAGCTAAAAATATCTCGAACCTAATTACGAATAATACCTATAAGTCTTTATTAATTATAATCAAACTTTCGAATTCGACTAATACATTATTCGCGCGGTATAAGTTATCAAAAACCGTTTCGATATAATTAAAAAACCTCCTTATATAATATATACCTTCTTATCCTTTGGCTTCGTAATACGTAGTAACCGTTGATTTTACCGTTATTATATAATATCCTTATACATCAAAAAAACCTATACAGACCCTTTTTAATTTACATTTTATCCGCTTTTTATATAAATTTAATCGTTTAATACATCGCCGCCTATATAGAAGTAATCCGTTCAGTTACGATTAATTATATCGTTTTAGTCTGCCTTAAACCGGTAAAAATCTAACGCAAGTTACGGCTAATTTGGTTTCGATTTTTTTAATTTTCGTAACGAAATAAACGAAATCAAACGTAAAGTCCATAATTAAAGTCGAATAATCCGGTTATTATAATTATTTAATAGCCGACATAATTATTATATTTTATAAACGTAAAATATCAGCTTAAGTCAGTTTCGAAAAGGCCAAAAGTATATTTATAAAGGTAAAGAACTATGTATTTACCGACGGCCTATCCTTTCTGATAAAGTTAAAGTAAAAAGCTGAATTATTAACGTTTACCATCAATTCGTTTATCGTAAGTAATATTTTTTTTTCAAAAGAATAATAATAATATATTATAATTCAACTTACGATGATAAATCAAATAAGTACCAAATGAGATTTATGATTAAGGTACAGAGAAAGACTAAAAAAGTCTACTGTTACCTAACGTGTAAGACCCTTAGACAGGGCTAATACTCAGCCTGTTACATGCCCTTACACGTGCTGTGCATGGACTGTATCCGGTCTATACCCGGACCATACCCTATCCGCGCCCGGGCCGGGCTTAGGCCAGGCGCTGACCATCCCGTTACGTGCACAGTCATATAACTTATAGGATTAATGGCCAACGGCTTGAGTCTATGACACTTTATTCGGTGAAATTGAAATTTAGAAAACTTCGCTACGAAAACGTTGAAATACTATTTTCCGATAGTCTGAATTTCTACCGCATCGGTATTTAGTACAATACCTTGGAACCGGCAACCATACCCATCATAAAATATGAATTAAGAAGCCTTATAAGTGTTTGATACTCCTCTTTTACTATCTAAGCCTACTTTGCGTAAAAATAAGGTATTTTATAATCCTAGAAAGACCCCTTAGTCCGTTGCCTCATATTAGGTCGTAACGTAAATTTTATCCTCCTCCTAGTAATTTTAACTAGAAATATATTTATATGGATAAGTATCGAAAACATTTTTAACGTTGTTATACTCGGTTATATACGTTAAGAAACTATCTTCCGTTTATTATTCAGGTAGATAATCTGTTTCAAATTATTATTTAATACGAAAATGCTCGTATATCGAATGGTTAACCAATTCAGAACCGACCCTATTATAAATAATATATCATTTTTAGGACCCGTCAATCTTTATACACTTTCAAATGGATATGGTAGTATACATAGCAAGCTTCGTACTTAGTTGTAAAGGTGCTTTCGTTAATACCCGTTCTATTGTCGATTTCTGGGGCTTCTTCTTTAATATTTTTCGCCATTATACCATTATTTAAGGTTTTTATAGTTTTTGTTATTTATATGTACTTTAAATCGTCGATCTAAAACGTAGTAAATTGTTCCAGAAAGATTTTCTTTTGTAAAATATCAGCTTTCGTCCTTGGTTTTCCCGGCTACAACCGTTGATTTCAAGCTCTCTCTTAAGCTTATCGAGGTTTTGAGTGACGTTTCAAGGCTTATATAAAATTCTTTTCAATCCTTTTCCAGTTTAAATCATATAATGTTAAAATTTAGGTTTTAAGGTATGTTTTTATAACCACCTAAATAAACAGTTTATCGCCCTTATATCGCGGTTTGAACGCTGTTTAACACTTTTTAAATTTAGTTGATAGGGTAGAAAATGCTTTTTATAGTGTTTTATTTATATTATTACGGTAATTTCTAACAAACGTTCAGTTAATACCCGTTCAAAATATATGGTAAAAATCATTATGAATTTATTTATTAAAATAAGTCTTTCTATTGTTATAACACTTCAAAAATATATTCACTTATCTTAAATTGTATGTATACTTCTTTTTGGTGAACCTAATTAATATGTAGGGTTAAATTATATTAAATCCACAAGGTTCAATGTTTAGGTTTTCATAATTATTTAAAATTGTATGGATTTTATCTTTTATGATATCGTATGGCCCGTTATTTTAGTTTTTGCTCCTATTATATAAGTTGGAAAAATTCGTAAACTTCATTAGGTTGCTCCTTTCAATGGGAATCCGATGTGGTAAAAAGTCGCGATGTAGGTTGTAATTTGTAAATATCGGGCTGTAAGATCTGTATCTTCGTTCATTTCCCTTCATATTTTTTCCGAAAGCGTTGTTCTCTTTATTGGGAGTGTTCTTATTACGGTTGTGAAGGACGTAAAATACATTTAGGGAATAGATTAGCCTATATCCCCTTTAAAGAACGCTTATTAAAAAGAGTTTGTATTTAACTCGAATAACGGATAACTTTCGAGGTTTTCACTCCTCTTCCGTTGATTCCCTACACTTTATTTAAAACATATAAAATTCTCCGATAATATATTACCATTTATATAATTAGTATTCTTGGTGAAGAAGATGATCAAAAAATTAAGAAAAGGTTTAATAGTTCCAAAGTTACGATTATGCAATGAATTTGGCATTTTTAATAAATGTTTACTATTATTATAACAAGAAGATATCTACTTAATTCGCGATAAGAAATGGATCACAATTATTAACGTTACCAAATTCTTTTTTCAATCTATAATATACCTAGATTATGGCGATCGTGTTACTTTTATTTATATCTACGGATTGAAACGATATGAGGTTGTATTTATAGGTGTTAGTAATTTATTATTTCACATTTGAAGATTTATAAACCAAACTTTGAAAGAATGTTGCGCTTTTTATCGTATATTTATCCACTACATTGTAATTTTCTTTCATAAATTTCAAAAATAACTTTCAAATTTCAAACATATTTTTAAGCTTTATGTAAATATAAGCGTTACCTTATTCCCAATAGAGTCCTTCGTCAGCTTTCAATGAACCAAACTCGTGAGATTTTATGTTAATCATTTC
This sequence comes from Anisogramma anomala, assembly GCA_038502455.1. Lineage (NCBI taxonomy): Eukaryota > Fungi > Ascomycota > Sordariomycetes > Diaporthales > Gnomoniaceae > Anisogramma > Anisogramma anomala. The sequence continues at coordinate 28,529,805 of JASMMZ010000002.1, read as the reverse complement.
GGTTTTTTAACTACTACAAATTAAAATTGAGATTTTTAAAATATTTCTTTCCTTTATTATATAAAAGTATTCAAAATATATTTAAAAGTAGTAGGAGTTTTAAGACTAACGATACCTTACTACGCCCAATTATTTATCCTTCTTCAAAAAAATTCATTTTTTTTTGATTGTATAAGGGAAAAAACAAGAATAATTTGAAATTGACTACTTTAAAAAGCGATTGCATCATACTAAATTTACAATTATTTATTCTACGCCCAAATGAAAAAGTCTTTCAAGTTTATATAAATTTATTTATATAAATAGCCTAAATTACACTACGTAGACCTGAAACGCCAGTTTTTTCAATCGATAAAAGCTTTAAGTGAGAGTTTGGGTTTATGCTTTCTTATATTGAAAAATCTGTTTTTCATAATGAGGACAACCCATTTCAACTATTATTATCCAACTAGTTATATTTTCATATCGCTGTTTTACTCTGATTTAGTTTCATTACAGCTTTTTCAAATACGAAATTACTTGTTTTGTATAGACATCAAAACGGCTACATATAACATTGGTTGGAAATTTTTTGCCAATTATCGTCTTGATTAATTATATGGATACGAAAAGAATTATAACTTAAATTTCAATAAATGAAATATTTACAAATAATATAAATCATCGATTTATTAATACGTCGATTTATTTGAATTCATACTTTTTAAATATAGTTTACTTATTGGGACGCCTCAATTTAGTATCAAATACCCTCGGTCGCTTGCCTTCTAAGGAGTACAAGCAACGTCACAAGTTATATATACTAGTGCTAGACCAAATTTTGGATACATTGCTTACTATAGACAAATATTATTTCACATTGCACCTTGCGACGGCACAGATAGATAATGATATTCGGCTTCGCTTTTGAACTAGCTATTGTAAGCATACGTTTTGACATGAAATTTTGTAAAATTTCGCAAATAATGAAAACGATGAAAACATACACGTAAATTATTTAAAGCCTAGTTACTTGTATCGATTATTGGATCGTTTATTATATATCTGTAATGCAAATCGTTATAATAAACGTGTAATTTCTATAATGATCATATGAAACCTTTGAACTCAAACATATAATAAAAATACCATTCAGAATCCAAAAACGTAGCACCCTTCAATAGAGTAAATATTTGTTTTAAATGAAATCTTGGGGAAGTATATACCAAGGATTGAATCCGATACGAAAAATAACGTAATGAGAACCAAAAACCAATAACACAACTCAAACCTTTTTAAATGCCGGCGGATCTAATATATGTTATCTATATAAACTTTATGTTAGTATTACGAATGATGTTATCTGAGGGTTCACCTTGAATATTACCTGGCAGGAATTTCTTTAATATAGTAATATCTATTACATTCAAAACTTCCAACAAACACAAACCTCATTTATAATCATATTGCATACATGGCAAAAGATTAGCTTACTATCTATGTTAGATAATTCTTATTATATAATTAGCCTTGTTTGCGACAAATCCTTTTAGACAAAAATGTTAGATTTGTATTGACCTTTTGACAAAATTTACAAAACACTTTCGGAACGTGTTGAATAATAACAATAGGTTATTATCTATAACTCGATGAATGAACAAAAGAACAAAATAATTTAACTTGTTTTACGTTACTCTGTAACCGAAAATACTAAATAATATAAGGTTAATATTATGCCGAATTCATAATAAAACCTTTAAAACACATAGTAGCGTATTATGGAAGCTAATCTTTACAAATATCCATTCGAATTTCAACTTACAACATTAGTAATTATTTTATAACGATTTCATCACGTTAACAGGTGAAAGTTAGGTTAATACAAAATCGTTTAGGATGAGATAAACAACTAACGATGGATATTATTATTATTGAATCAATAAAATAATATAGATAAAAGTATTATTAATATAAGTTTGTTATGGGTAAAACAGTGTGACTGAAGTTGAGAAAAGCCAATAAGTCACTTTACAAACGGGGTAAGTTGTCGTTACTACGTATAAAGCCGTATATAATTGTACAAAAATTCAATAATTTGACTTTTTCTTTAGACTTTCCACCTAGCTTGCGTGTTTATCCAACTAATGATATTATTTACTTGTTTCTTTTTTGTAACTTTATAAACAATTTGTTTAACAAAGCTATACCATGATACAAACCGGTCAAATATGAGGATAATATATCAAATCTTAAGAATCGAGAAGCGGAACATATATTGGCTAAATGAGTAGATCGTCGTCATTGTTAAGGAGATTAGGTTTAATATATTCTTAGATGGAAAGGATTTACAGCTTGCAACAACGAATGAAAACCGGCGTCAAAACTAAATTGTCCTAACTCAATTTAGGCATTTGAGAAGTGCAATGCTGAAAAACTTGTTGCTGGTAAAGATTGATCTATCTAATATAATGAAGAATTGTTTTTCTTTTCGCTACCGGGATTTGTTGTACCAAGGGGTGGTACTTTCCTACTTTCTTCGCTTTCTCATGAGACTGTCTACTTATGAGGGTATATACTCATGAGTATTTTTTCCCCATGAGTACTTATTGTTATTATGATGATAGTGTAGTGGATTCTTATCATAGTCTTTATCTTTAGATACAATTAGGAATACCACAATACATTTGTACACACAGAAAGAACAACACAAGTCATTTTTTACATGTTCATTTTCTAATTGTTCAAAAGATTACGAAAGTCTTTGAATGTGCAGATACCGCACCTAAACCTTTTCCTACCATTAGTGTTAAAGATATACTAGCCGAAGTAGTAAGTTAGTTATTCTTTAATAACAGTCTCTTTAATATTTTTATCCTTTATTTCTTTACTAAAATTTCCTGAGAGGGGGGAAAAGGCCTTCGTTAACTTGATGGAGTACTGATTGAATGATATTTTGACGGTTTTCATTGGTAATTAAACATTAATTTAAGTAAAGTGAGAATTTATACTTTAAGAAAAAGAATTTGGCGATTTAGGAAGGGTGACGTGTCTGTTTCACACAGTTTGACGATTTTTAATATTTCGCTTAGTGTATCAATCTTGACGTGTTTACCAACTTATTCTATTAATGATTTTGTAATATAGGAGAGAGAAAGAAATAGTGTAAAGGGAAAAAGTTGATATGAAAGATCAAGTTGAAGGTTATTTATCATTGAAGTCGTTTTTTGTTATAGGGTTTTTGGAATTAACGGTTTGTAACAGTAGTAGTCGCGATTTAGCTGTTTGATTATTATAGAGGCTTTTGGTAACTCGGTGGTCATTGTTTTTAATGATTTGATACTTTTGACGTTTAATCTTAACTTTTATTTTCAAGAATTGTTTAATAAAGATATTTTGGTGTTTTAAATAAAGATACCGTCATTACGTTTAGGTTATCATGAAAAACCAACGTAGCCCAGAAGTCATTTTAGTTATTGTCGTAAATATAGACGCTGTTTGTAAAGGCTTTTCGTAAAAAACTTTACTTTACCTTATCACACAAAACGTGACAGAAAAGTAGCCTTTTATTTTACTTTTCTCATCAATACTCAATCTAATAAATAGTTATTAGTATTGATAAGACTTAAGAAGTTATAATGTTATCGATTAGAATCGTAGTCTAAGTAATAGTAGTATTTCGTAGTTAATTGATGGATTGTTTTAATTTTGGCAGACTACTAGCCAGTCTGCAAACTAATTTGTTCGGCCAATTGCTTAGCCGGTTCCGTAGTCTGAATTGGGCACTATATAGTCAATTGACTTATAGTTGGTACAGTCGATTCAGTTAGTAAATATAAATTGAGTATACTTCATTTAAATTAACTTCACTGCACTTGAATATGATTTCAACATCAATTATATAAAAGTAAAATACGCGTGTCACCTGGTATTACTAGTGAGTTTTGCCAATTTTTTTCGAAATTTAATTTGTTTTATAGTTTTCAAAAAGGAAGCAAAAGTTTTCTTCGACGCTTAACAACTTGGATAGAAAACCATACTTATTATAGACTTCTTTTATACTCTATTATATAACCATTATTGCGACTTAAATGAAATTTGTTACGTTAAGAATACACTAAATGAAATTTTGAATATTTATATGCGAGTCAGTAATTGTAATAAATAAACGTTTCACAATTTAAATAAAATCTATGTAATGATTATATGTCATAAAAACGGGTCAATATTGATAATTTTAATATCTTTATTATTGAACGCTGATGAATTACCTGGAAATATACTATCCTAATTTAACCTAATATAAATAACGAAATTAACATTTTGAGTAACTTCTTTTATTTTTGAATGGAGATTAATGCCTAAATGCTATTCTACCCACGTTAATTTGTAAACGCCTTTTCGGAAACCATCCTTCCAATTCGAATATCGATTATAAACGATCGTATAAGAATTATTTAATTGCAGATAAAAGCTTATGAACCACTTTATATAAAATTGAAAGTTTATAGTTCCCATAACTTCTTGGGTAATAACTTTGATTGAGTAATCCGTAATAATGAGTAAATAATGTAGACTATTGAATCGTTGATGTAAGAATATAATTTGAAAGTCGACAAATAATTTACTTTAAAACAAATGCGAAACTAATAAAGGTTGAAAAGATTTTTTCAATGATGTTACTAATGAATTATCCGTCTATAAATATTGAAATTACAATACAAACGCCGGATGATACAGTATAACTCATGTTGAAAATATCTCTGAAAAACTAGGACTATATTAATACTACAACTTTAGTATCTAATGGTAAAAAATATATATATCACTTGAATAAACGAGATAATAAACAACTTGTAAATGAAAATAAAAATAGAAATATGAAAACATAAAATGTTATTATCACTTACTATATATTTATAAATGAAGATTTTAAGTACTTAACTTTTGTTAACATAAATATATGCAGAGAAATTGCGGTCCTTTATACGTAATATAAGAAGGTGAGAAATTTGTATGATATTTCGGGTGACAATAGCATCTTAATTACTTCGAAGATATTCTTTTATAAAAAGCTTTCGGTTTTCGAGCATGGATTCGACGGTAATAATAAGATGAGATATACTTAAATTTAGGAGCAGAGAATCTGTTAGTTATTTAAGGCGAATAAGTTGTAGTTTCCAGCTTAAGAAAAGGGGGTCACAAGGCTTTTAAGGTTTTTTTTCGTGATTATACGCTGCATCGCACATAATATACTCCTTCATCATTAAAGAGTTGAAAACGAAATTGGAAAAATTGTGTAAACTAATATACTTGTTTTTCAAAATTCATATCATTTTTATACAGTATTTTCAACTTTTATAATCTATAGGGATAATAAACAGAGGAATTATATGATGTAATTTCGCGTCCCCTATTTCCCAGAAATTTATAAAATTTGAAAGTTTCTAACATAAATTTTATAATCTTTTTCGACAAGCGAAGAAGGGCGGGAATCATGTGTCATAGAACGGAAAATTATTTATTCATATCGTTAAAAAAGACAACCCTTTAAGACATATACAGAATAATAGACTTCCTAAAACGTTTTTTATTTAGGGTTCTGTCAATCAAAAATAGGTTTCATGAGGAATGAAAGCTTAAGCTGTTCGATTTTAGGTCTTTTCTCAGGCTCTTGACAAACGAGCGTCCTATTCTAAATTTATTATATCAAAGGGCCGACAATCATCAAATAATTCTTGATAAATTTCCGGTGAAAATTGACGAAGTTCAATAATTACAACATTTTATTACTGAGATAGGAGTTAACTACTTTAGGATAATACGTAACTTGTCCGGATTTATAAGTATATCAACTCCTATTTAGGTAATGAATTTTAAGTATTGTTATAGTCCGACCTACGATGGTAAGCCAAGTAGGTGCCAAATGAAATTTACTATTGAGGTGCGGAGGAAGACTAGAAGAGGCTACCGTGGCCTAACGTGCAGGGCCTTTGGGTAAGGCCAATACCCAGTCCGTTACATGCCTTTACACGCGCCGTATACTGACCGTACCCTGTTCGTATACGGGCCGTATGCGGCTTATACCCAGTCCGCACCCGAGCCGAGCCCAGGCATATTCCATTATGTATATAGTTACATAACTTATAGGTTTAATAGCCAACGGCTTAAGTTTATAAAATGCCTCATTTTTCTCGGATATTATAAGGGTTACGGCGCCTTTTTGGATATATATCGGACGCGGGCCATACCCGCCTAATACGCGGGTTGAACGTAAGCCGGTGACATTATGTTTAACATATCGTATAAAGTTTCGGCCGGTTTACCCCATGTCGCTGGCGTCGTATAACGCCTCCGCTAACGCGCTGTATAAAGTCTCCTTTTTGCCGCCAACACCGTATAACGTATCCGTTGACGCGCTGTATAAGGCCTACTTTTTACCGTTGGCGCTGTATAACGCACCCGTTGATGCACCGTATAAGGTATCTTTTTTACCGCCGGCACCATATAACGTACCTGTTGATATATCATAACATACCGTGTAAGGTATCCTTTTTATCGTCGGCACTTTATAACGCGTCTGTTAACATATCGTATAAAGTTACGCTTTTACCTTTAATATTAAGTAACACGACCCGTATAATATATAACACTTACCGAATCCCATCCGCCAATCATTATAAATACGGCCGCCCTTATATAGCCTTTAAAACTTCTTTCTTTTTCTTTTTACAATATTACCCTTCCTTTTACCAGTTACTCCGTTATAACTTTTTCTACTCTTTTTTATATAAGCTAGCTATTTATTTAAGCTTATATATCTCTACCTTTTTCTCCTAGTTTATTATTAGAACCGATGTATTTAATGGTTTCGGCTTAGGTTACATTACCGCCGGCGCCCCTAAAGGGGACGACAAGCCTTTATGTAAGGTATATTACCTTATAATATACTAATATCTTACCACTAACTACCTGTTATAGCTCCCTCGCGTTATAGAAGATTTTTTTATCCTCGACGATAGTAAAGATAAAAATAAGTTTCCTCTATTATAGGCTAAAGACACTTATATATCGTGTATTAACCGGCTTTTAAACTCCAACGTTCCCTTGTCTTACGTTCGAGTTTATCGTGTATAAAGGTGTGGCATATTTCGGAAGCTTTATAATAGTTTATAAAAAAGCCTTTCGAAAAGCCGACCGTTAATCAATTTCTTTTCCTAATATATTTAAAAAACATACTGATTTATAATTTCACCCAGTTTCCGTACCTTTTTACGTTAATTTGGTATTACAACAAAAGATAGGGATTATATCTTATCCCCCGCGCGTAAACGTTAGGGAGATATCCTGGGTTATCAACCCGTTTTTACCCTTGCTTTTTCCAAGTTAATCAATTAGTTTACCCGGCTCCATAATATTATTTGGACGTAGGGAGTTTTTACTATACCAGTCGTGTAGGCTATTATTCTTTTGGCTATACGTTTATACCGCCTTCTCCTTTCAGGTCTATATTTACCCCAAACTTTTTCTTCGTTTTTTACTATATCGCTTATTTTTAAAAATAGAACGCTTTCGGTTAACCGAATTTTAACGCGTAACGGTTTTATCCCGGCCCCTTTTAATTATCGCCGAATACCTTTTCATGATTTTAATATAAAAGGCTAAAATAATATCGTTACCCAAGTTATATATTTTATAATTAATATAGGTTACGACTTATAAAATGTTACAAACGATGTTTAAAGCTTAATTATACGATTCATGATTTCGTTTGTATCTTATTTATCAACATTTTATAAGAACGGATTAATCGGGACAACTGTAAACAGGCGTTGGATTATATTCAGGCTAATCGAGTTATCTGAACCTAGACTAATGTTTTATAGTCCTTGGTAATCCGCTTAAAGGGTTAATCCCTTCATCCCGCCTTTTACCTTAATTTTTGTTAACCGTTATCATCGACTTTATTTAACGTCCGTCCCTTTTAACACTATCGTCCCCCATCGGCTTCTCCTAACATCTGTTTTTCCTTGTATTACCCGCTATTGGCCTCTTTCAACACCCGCCTGTCCTTGCGTTATCCGCCCTCCTTAACGTCGTTTTGCGTACGGCCCGCTTTTTACCAGCCCCCCTTTTCGGCGCCCACCGGGTTTCACCATACCTTTTACCGTTCCCCTTTCTTATTATCGTTTAGAGTTTGGAGCTAATCGTAATAAGGCCCCTAACATTAGCAACGCCGGTATTCGTTAAACTTAAATAAGGATAATAACAATAAGTAGATGGACCTTTATTGAAATATGGAAGGGGTTGTTTTACGGTTGGATATTATCTGAGATAATCGGGTAATATCTGTTCGTTCTTACCTAATGTATTATAACCTTGTTTCATATTGAATTTTCTTTTTCATTCATTAGTAAAATATTATTTTGAGGGTATAGACGATTCACCTTGCGTTTATCGCTTGGTATAAGCTTAACGTAATCTTCAAAATACCGGGTTATCGTAAACCCGAGCATTTTACTATTTAGCTTTGAATCTATTTAAAGTTATAATATACTAATAATTTTCTAGTGATTCCTATTTCGGCTTATTATAACCCTTTCCCATTTTTACCGCGAGGATATTTTATATTTTTAATTCCTCGTATTTACCCTTCTTTATATCGTCCGTTATTAAAACTGGTCCCGGGCGAATGTCGGATAAGACCTACGAAGGAAAAGAGATTAAAGCCATACGTTTAACTAAATCTATATAAAATATCGGATATTTACTAGGGATATATAATAAGATATTTTACGGGTTTAAAATACCAACTACCCGATACTAATTATAAAGTTAGTCGAGTTTTTTACTCAGGCGATTAGTTTTAATATTACGAAGGTTTAATTAAACTTAGTATTTTACCTTATATCGTTTTGCCAGACGTCGTTTACGATTATTCGTTATTTTTTTTTGTTATTTGATATAATTTATTGCCGTTTAAACTAATTCTGTCCCTTTACGTAAATAAGTTAAAAACCTAATAACTTACCATATTAAACTAATTAAAAACTTTATATCTTCGTTTACCCTCGAAATTGGTAATATTTCGTACCTATTTATTAAACTATTTACGTTAAACCTGGTAATCATTAATTTCCGGTTATTTAACGTAAATTAATAAACGGGTAGATACGAATCCTAAACGTATTACGAAAAGGTGACCACGATACGTAAATACTTTTAAATCTTTCAGTTAATTCATTTAATACCGTTATTTATTTATAGATACATCGTAAATAAAAACTGTTTGACCACTTTTAGGAAATAAAATGTTATTTAAAATACAATTACCTAATTCGAACCGTGGTTGTTAATAATAAAAGTAAGAAACCTATAAAATCTCCACCATATATTCCGAAAGCGTTCCGCATATATATATGTAGTTATAAATATATGGCCTCCAACTAGATAAATTTGGAAAGGCGATCCGTAATAACCAGTAAATATCTAAGACCATCATTTATAACTAGTAAGTCAACTATAAAATCGACCGAAATATAACTTTAATATCGGTTAGGAATGATGAAAGGTTAAAGTAAGCCTTACCATAAAGTACGATAAGGTTTTATCCCGTTATATTATGTATATATTCGGTATAAACGTCGAATATCTACGAGTATCTACTCCTAATGGTTATCTTGTTAGAAAACGCCAAATAAAATGTTATCCCCGATAACGACCCGGGCGTGGGCTGAGCCCAAGGCGATGTCGCCCTCGGCGGTCTTTCAGAAGCCCCCGACCATCTTTTAAGATAAATATCGTCGTAATTTGGTAATTAAACTTCCTTTTTACTTAACTCCTTTACCTAACCCGTCGTAATTTTTATTCCTTTAATATATACGTTCATTAATGTTACGGTAAATATAATAATAAAAATGGGCTGAAAAATTCGTATACGACGTTTTTTTTACTTCTAATTTATTTTATAATTTGAGGGTTAACGTATTTGGGCGGACGCATTTAGTTACGAGCTTATACCTTAAGTTGTATTAGAAAAGGAAAAGGACCTCTGCTTATTGAACTTAGCGTTTCGAAATTAATTATGATAAAGAAAAATACTTCAATCCCTTATAATCCGTTAAAGTCGTAAACGGTATAAGGACATTACGTAGTTTAAAATACTACGTTTTTGAATAAAATACTATCGCGAGGAGTTCCTTATCGTAAATGGTATAGTTACATTTCGTATTTGTTGATCGTACAGAGTAATAAGCTATTAATTATAAGATATTATTTTCGTTCCGTTACGACAAATACCCTTTTAACACCGTTTTCAAATAATTAGTTTTTATCATTATAAACCGATTTAAATCCTAATATGTTGAAATCGGGGCTATAATAAAGGTATTTTTTGAACATGAAAATACTTATTCTTTCTATTCCGTTTAAGCCTAATGAATATATTATTGTATTAGGCGAACGAAACAATCAGTTGGCTTTGAAAAATTACTAATAATATTACGATAAAAGTTGGTAAACCCCCAAAAAATTCGAACCTTCCAGACCATACGTAATAACTCCTAATCACAGATTACCCGGACTTTTTTGGAGTCGGCCTGAATACCTATTTTTACCGTTACAATAAAGCCCAGATATTTTACCTTTTTAATTATAAAGTCGTACTTCTTTAAATCCAAATTCAATTTCGTATTACGAAGAAGTTTTAAAACCACGCAAACTTTCGCTATATAGTTTTACATAATATTTATAGGAAAAACTAGGAAGTCATTTAAATACGTTGTAACGAAATTATTTTAAATATTCGCCATTACATAATTAATATATCACTAAAACGTCGTTAACATTCCCGCCAGCCTAAAAGGGATAACCAACCTTTTAAATAACGCAAATCGCGTACAAAATGCCTTTAATTCCTCCTGTTCAGGTGGTATTTAAATGCAGTGAAATACCGTTTGAAAATCCAATTTTATAAGTTATATCGACTTCGACAACGTACGTGGGGTTTTTTTAATTAAAAGTAAAGTAAAACAGTTTTTCTTTGTTATTTTATCTAATACCCGATAGTAGATATAAAACCGTTTACCCCCCCACGGTTTACAGATTAATAATACCAGTGCCGCTGCCGATAAAAAGCTCGTCCGAACCTAACCTTTATTTATTAATTCCGTAACTTGTCGTCGGAGTTCAAGAAATCAATTTCGTAATATCGAGTATAACAGCTTTTAAAGTCTTTTTGACAAAAATCCTTTTTCTTTCAGTTTAATGTAAATGTAACAGTCGAGTTTCCATTTATATAAGAGTAAGGCTGTAACCTTATCCTTATTGAATAGGTTAAGAAATGCTGTTATTTTTAGTAAAAAACGCGACTGATCATTTTCCCCTTTAACAATAATCGTCGCCGTCATTTATAAAATTCGCCTCATTTCGCCAAGACTAGTAGTATAAGTTATTTAGGACGGGTCTTTTATACATTATATCTTTCGGTACGAATGTTACGTTAAGCTGAAGAAAACCGAACCTATTACGTTTTATATATTTTTTGTTTTAAGCTGTATCGATATTACGTCGATAACTAAGCTTTTCTAATCTTAAAATATCAAACGGTTATCGCCTGCGTTTAAGGTAACTTATTAATATTATATTTAAAGTATTTAAAAATTATATCCTACGTTAATCCGAAAATAACATATATTAATATTAGGCTTGATAATTTATCAATTTATATACGGAACTTAGTTATTTGGGTAATACATTTGTGTTTCTGTAACTTTAATATCGTTTTAAGATTTTGCGAATGAAATTGCCGAATTTGTTTTAATTTTAATCGTTATTTTCAAGCCTTGTATACAATATAATAATAACTACAATTAAGTCTGACTTAAGTATTTAAAAAGTATGTATTATTAAAAAGTATGAAGATAAGGAATGGTTCTTCGTTTATACGTATTTTAATTAAATTGAACTTTTTTACTTGATTTTATAATTACATCGTTGAAGTCACATAACTCTTAAACGAAATTGTATTTAAAAGTTAGGCTTCCTTCATCACCGTTAATGGGAAACCATCCTTTACCTTTTTAACTTAAGCCGTATATACTTACGTAGGAGGTAATATCGAACAAAGGTCATAGTTACATTAAAAATGGTTTAGTAAACCATAATATACGTAACGCTCCGAAGTAAGCCTAGCTTAACGTTTTTTTATTATCGTTTACGTCGCTTTACGTCTTTAGTTTTGAGTATATATCGAACGGGTTTATTAAAATAACTGACCGCAGTATCGAAATGACTGGTTGAGATTACCACAGCCCTTTAATGAAGGCGTTTAAAAGGCGTAGACTTTTATTATAACTATATTACTATCCGGTCGTTGGCTTTAAATGGTTCCCGTTAGTTAACGATTTAAGTGTAGCTTTAAATTAAAGGATTTTAATTTATCGAGAAATTCGCGGTACTTCTTGAAGGTAAAGATAAAATTTACCCGGCTAATACCTACCATAATAGATTTATCGCGAATACTTAGCGATACGTGGGAACGTTAGTAATTATACTTTACGGCCGAGGGCCAATTTAGGTCGTTTGTTTAAGTTAAAAGTGGCTCGAACCTAATAGCGAATAATGCCTATAGGTCCTTATTATTGATAACTAAGCCATCGAGTTTAACCAATATTTTATTTACGCGGTGTAAGTTGTCGAAAGTCGCCTTAATGTAATCGAAAAACTTTTTTATATTATACCTACCTTCGTATCCACTGACTTCGTCATAAGTCGTAACCGTTTACTTCATCGCCGCCGTATAACATCTCTATACGTAAAAAAACGCGGTACGACCCTTTCCGATTTATATCTTGTTTTTTTTTAAGTATAAATTCGATTGTTTAACGCGTTGCCGTATACGCGGAAGGTAATCCATAAAATTGCGATTAATAATGTCGTTTTCATTCGCCTTAAACTAATAAAAACCTAATGCGAATCGCGGCTAATTCGGTTTCAAGTTATTAGATTTTTGTGATAACCCAAGCGAAGTTGGACGTAGGGTCGATGGTTAAAATAGATTAACCCAGTTATTACAAATATTTAATAACCGATATAATATAGCTTATGGTATCTAATAAACGAGAAATATCGGTTCAAGTTGGCCCCGAAGAAGCCAGAGGTGTATTTATAAAGGTAGAGGACTAGGTATTCGCCGACAGTCTATCCTCCTAGATAACGTTAAAGTATAACGCCGAATTATTCACGTTTATTATCGATTCTTTTATTATAAGTAATATTTTTTCGAAAAGATAAAAAAAGACTTTAATAATATATTATGGTTTAACCTACGATAATAAGCTAAGTAGATGTTAAATAGGATTTACTATTCAGGTGCGGAGGAAAATTAGAAAAGGTTATCGTAGCCTAACATGTAAGACCCTTAGGCAGGGCCAATTCCCAGCCCGTTACGTATCCTTATACGTGCCGTATACGGACCATACCCTATCTGTACACGGACCGTATCCGGCCTGTACCCGGTCCGCGCCCGAGCCTAGCCCAGGCCCATCCCATTACGTGTACAGTCACGTAACCTATAGGCTCAATGTCCAACAGCCCGAGTCCATAACAAGTATTTGAATTCATAAATGTCGAATTCTTATATAAATACAGTAGGATTAAGTTTCATTGCATTGAAGACGCATTGTATTAATTCAACCTTAAAGTTATGATGGTTAAAGATGATATTTAAGTAAACTAAGATATTATCATAGTAAATGAAATAAACAAATTAAGTGAATTAGCCTTAGGAAGTTGTTAATTTATTATTAAAATTCAGCATGTGATTTTAAAAGGTTATAAGAACAATTAATTACTTGCAAATATTGAAACGAGTGTAAAACTTAGTTCTTTATTTATTGCGCTTTTCGATATGAAACTTAAAAAAAACGGCTTAGATATCAAGTCTGGTAAATTATTCAACCTGTAAAATATTAGCGAACTTTTTCCTAATTAAGGGGAATGGATATTGGTCGACGTTTATAACAACTTTAAAATTTAAGCAATTGACGTAAAATCGTGAATAACCACCGGTTTTTTGACGAAATGTACGGGGGTACCCGTTAAAGATCTATTTATATGAATCGAACATTGATTTAATCACTTCGTTCACGTGTTTCTTAAAACCAAAAAAATACTCCCATAACATTCCGTATAATAAATATTAGGGGATTTCTATTAACCGCCCTTAATTATTGTTTTGAAAATAGATCATGTGACCCGATTTCAAGCGGTAAGGAGGCAGTTTATTTTCTATGGTTTTATTGAATAAATACTAACATTATGAAAGGTATTCAGAAGTTTATTCGGAACGGTAACAATTTGGTTCAAGTTAAAACGGTATTAATGTTTTCAAAGAATACAGATATACGTTATGTAGTAGTAACTTAGTCTCTATGCGTTTGGAGAAAGATATTATAAAATATCATAAGGTTTATAACATTAGGTAATTTTGGGTAAATATAAACCTTCGTTTTTATACGGGGGATCTGTTTACTCATAATTTTAATATTAACTATTTTTAAACGAAAAAAGTTATTGAATGACATTATATTGATATATTCTCTAAATTAACGTTGAATCATAAACGGAAAATAACGCAAGTTTAAAAAAATACCGATACCCATCTAGTTCAACGTTTAAATACATTATTAAAATGATTAATTGTAACTTAGTAACAATGGTATACCGGGTAACTTCGTTAAAATGTTGAGGTAGAATAAATATATATGGTATTTTTAATCGCTCGATAAGCTGTTTACAAAGAGATTTATAAAATTTCAACTTATATTCACCATAATATCGATGAAATAAATGAAATTTTCAAGTAAACTTACTATAAATAGAAAGTTATTTATGAGTTGTAAGTAAGTTACCGAATTGAATCAATATCCTTGAAACTTCTATATACGATTATATATTAAAATATGAAGGGATTGAGTTAAGGCTACCTTTAAATGTGGGTGGATAATATCTATTATCGTTTATTATGAGGGAAGAGAAGCTCTTGTTATGAAGTTGTTATAAAGCTAGTGATATTGTTTGACCTAGTCATATAATCGGTTTCGTGGTGTCGATATGTTTGGGAGAAACGTAGGAGTATCATGAAAGCGTAGTGATCGTTAGGATTGAATTCTTGGCGATTAGCATAGCTACTAACCTATGATAATACCTCCGATTCACTTGCTTTTTTGTCTTTAAATATAGAATGTTTTAGCGTGTTATAAATGGCCGGCGTTTTTTCTGTTAAATACGGAATGCCTTTCCGTATTGTGTAAAGTATTAGCGTTCTTACCGTTAATAACAGCGTTAGCGCCTTTCTCTTTCCATAAATATTCCCCTTTTCTCTATACCTAAAATTCATAAACTTCTTCCCCCTTTTAACAAAAATAATGTCTTTTACCAATAATTTTAAATGGTTTTATCCTTCTTAATTATTTATCAACAGTATTACTCTAGTCTCCAATTACTCACTCTTTCGAATTTAATATAATCGCCCAAATTGTTGCTATGGTTAATGAGGTTACTCTCGACGTAAATCCGTATCCTAAATCTATTGAATCATTGTTAACTGGTGAATAGTTCCTATATATTGGGATAATCAATGTTTACGCAAATAACATTCGCAAACTAATATATTTAAAGTGTATTTATTGCCTAAAGTATGATTTTCGTACGATTCATTTCAATATTAAGGATAAACACGTTAAAAATGTTTCACAATAGTGTATAATTTGTTAACAAGTAACCTTCACAGTAGTGTTCAACACTCGCTTTATATTACCATTATAAAAAATATAAGCTTTAGATATATATATACCTTTTGAAATCTAACCTTTAATATAAAAGAGGTTATTGAAAAATGGTCTAATATTTTTTTTGCGCTCGATTCTTAAAACTAGAGTAGTTAACCTCTTTTCCAATTTTTTTTCCCTTATGAACGAATATTTAAACCATGTGTAAATCTATATCGTTGCTGTTGAAAAATAGATAATGGTTTATGATGTTATATAATATAAAATTGATATATGTTGTAAATGTATTGCATATTTTTTACGTTTATCCCGTTGGGTAGTCGTTCATCGGTAGAATATTAAATGAGGAGCGCGAAAGCTTTATAAATATAGCGTTATTATATAAAACATGAACATAGCAGTTAATAAGCCGTTAGAGAACATACCAAAAGATTATAAAGGAGTTCGTTAGAATCGTTCATCGTATCGATTAAAAAATAGATAGGTTGGTAAAACTAAGAGAGCATTTATTTGTAAATAAAAATACATACAAGGATTTCAACGAAGATGTTGAGAAGTAGAAGGATATAAACGAATATATTTCAATTTAGTATTCATAGTAGAATAAATGAAAGTGTGTTTGTAACAGCAGTCAATTGTTGTACAGTCAAGTCATTATGCCAGCAGTTATCTGATTGTACTAACTTCATATTAACTATATTGTTTGTAGGTTGACTGCAAGTCAAGTGAAGTAGGTGCCCACTTCAGACTAGGGAACGGGCCTAAAAAGTGGTCATACAAATTAGTATGCAGATTGGTTAGCAGCCTTCCAAACTTAGAAGTAACACATCACCACGTTCAATGCAATACACCAGTTACTTCAACCGTGACTCGAATAGAATACGTTGCAACGATAAGAGACTACTAATATGAATCAATGTTTATTAGGTTAAACATAAATAAGCTGGGTAAAAAAAAGAAACCACTTTCCGGTTGTTACGTTTTGTTAAGGTAATGTAAAAGAAAAATACTTGCAAAGTACTCCTATAAATTATGCAGATGTTTGCAGCAGAAAGTGGAGAAAACTTATAAATTTTTAAGCTTTTTGAGGTAGTCTATAAGTAGCGACATTATAGCTATCATGAAAAACACCATGAATTCTTCATTTCAGCAGTTATAAAGGTGTTGGAATTGATAGTCTAAAAGTCTTATTATTGTTCAGTTACTAAAATTGACAAACAGCTAGGTCGCTACTATTATGATAGGTATTATTACTGAAATTTCAAATCGAAAACGATTAAGTTCCACGACCCCTTCAACTTCACCAAACAACCTACAACCTATCCTCCTACACTAATATTTCCCCCCTTACACATATTAGTCATCAAAATGGCTACCAAAAACGCCAGGATTAAAATTATTAAAAACCCCGCCAGGAAAAAAGAAATTAAGAGCCTAGGGTTCACGTTTATGAAGCACTTTGACAACAACTTTTGGTAAACAGATATTAACGAAAAATCCACCTCCGAACACCTAACTAACTACATCAGTCACTTCATCATCAACTCTGCCCACATTGAATTTGATCAAAGACCTAACAATTTTAACGAATTTTTTGAATAGTTTATCAAATGAATTTTAAAGATATGAAAAAAGGTGGAAAGGTAAGTCAAAACCATGCTAAAGATTAAAATATACAAACTGAAGGTCCACTTTTAAATGAAGAAAGAAAAGGAAGATAATTTAGCAAATATACTATACGAATACGCAACCAACGAGAACACTCAGGTGTTATATAAGGGTAATATCAAAGTTATCGCTAGCGATACCTTCTCACAACACCCTTATCTACATTTTCAAGGCCCTGCTTAAGCCTTGATAAATTCTTTAAACCCTCCTACTCAAGAACCCTAATAGAAAAACATTGCTGGAAAAGTCACTGGAAATAACAAGGAATAAATCAACTAATACGTAGTAAATCTAGAAGCCTACAGCTAATCTAAAATCCACCAGTCAAATTAAGTAAAAACCCCAAACAGCTTCTCAATACTATGAGGATTATCACCAAGTCAACGAAAATCCTTAAGTCAATCAACACGTTCAATTTCAATGAGTCTGCCAGCATCAGCAACAAAAAAAAAAAAAAATCAGCTTCACGTGCAAGCATACTATAGATACAATCATTGGCTTTTCCCCTCCAAACTCTGCCAAAGATAACATCTTACCCACCAATACCATGACCATCCCCTGAACCACTAGTTGAGAGATCCAAAGGGTTTTTATGACCATTACATCACTTTCCCCCCTAAGATATTCCTATAGTAAATACTAATTATGCGATAAATACGACCTTCGTTAAAATTTAGAAAGAAAAGAGAAGGTACAATGGTAAACCGAATAACCTCTTCGACATTAAGTTATGATCATTCTTGAACATATACCTCCAGATGAAAAGATAATTTATCAAGCTTTCACTTGTAATTTCCTTATATTTCTACTGCCGAAGCCGAACATTATCACTTTCGATACTTGGGAAATTATTCGTCGTTTAGAAAAAAAAAGTTTAAAAGGTAACGTGAAACATAATGTTAAACTCTCTGAATATAATACAAACTGAAACATAAATAAATGGTTTTATATGTTGGAATATAAAAAGGTATCCGACAGTAAAATTATTTTTTCAACATAAATATATCATCGGTCAATATTTAGCCAACGATTTACAAAGAATATAGGAACTCGCGAAATAATATTACGTTAACAAGTCCGCCAAGTCATGACGGATTATGAAAATTAAATACGATTTATAATGCCCTGACTCTATCTGTAAAAGTTTTTTTTTACTCATTACAGTCTTCGTTTGCGACCATAATGGTTTGGGTGCTGAACTAGACTAGTATATACATTTTAGCTTACGATTTTCATGATGAAAATGAAAACTTTGCTAATAACCACTACATAGATTGCAATTACGATAAGCCTATACAATAATATTAACGAAAAACCCATGCTCGGAAGCGTAAACAACAAATATAAAGGGAAAGATATTCCTCTTCTTCAACATCTTTAATTTAATCATACAAATTCTCTCAAAATACTAAAAGATATTAAATTTCTGACAAATGAAAATATTGGTTAATACGTTGATTTATTTCCGAATGTGAATCAAAACAAATAATATACCACATTTATTGCCCTCATAATTTTAATTGTAAATACATTAAACGTGTCATAAATTTTAAAGGTAGAAATGTATAATATAAAGAAAAGCCTATAATTATCAACGATTATTAATATAGTGGCTCTAGCTTCAAGAAATCTTAATAATTAGATGATAACTTCTTTTATATCACTTAATAGGTAAAGATTTTCATAGTTGTTATAACGATAAAAACTTTGATCTTATATATTTATTTACCATTCGCGATTGTTATGCAGAGTAACTGTTTTAATGGATAATGCTAGATACTGGAGTAATATAGTATTCAACTAAAGGCTATTTATGATACGTTGTATTACGAATGAATTCATTACTATTACCGAATTCAATTACAAGGCTGCCAATAGGTTTCAAATTAGATTGAGATTTAGAAAAGAACTGTTTTTTTAAGTATTGACGACTATAACAATAGTTGTTAGGCGTATTTTTTTCCACATTCTGAAATACCCTAACCTTTTCCTTCTTAGCTTTAAATATATTTAAAACCTCTGCATCAATGTTAACATTCAAACTCTAGAAATGGTGAAAAGTAATGGCCCAAAGTTTCAACTCAATTTGAAATAACAATACTGTCAATTTAATCTTAAAAGTTCAAAAGTAGTAATATTAAATTAAAGGAAATTGAAACTTTATGAATTATAGCGACGGCTCAACTACCCATCAATTAATAAGCTATATAAATTCATTGGGGCATCTGACCATAAAGATATGAACTTATAAATACTGGAAGCAAATGAATAAATATACTATCAAAGCCAAAAAATACTTGCAACCCCTCTTTAAATTTAATTTTACATTAAAAGCAGAATAAGATTTTATCTTTAAACGTTTCGTTACCGTTTTTTTCATAAATAGTAAACCTGTATTTTACGTTATTAACTTGGTAACAATGTTTTACGGTATTAAGTTTCTTAAAACAATTGTGATAAAGGGAATATGGAAGTTATTACGTACTTTGTAGATTAATAGGTACCGAAAACCCCTAGATGTACTCGTTTATAATATCAATACCAACATTGTTACGATAACGTTTTAAACTAATATTAATTCTATAAGGATTCAATGCAAACACGTCTCTACTAAGGCTTATCATAGTATTAATAAGGTATAAAGTCTTATACACTTTTATAAACGAATTATAATATTCCTAACTTGAAAATAGGCTGTTTCAAAAGCTTGAAGACACGTCTGTAAATGGCAGTTAAATATACAACGATACTATTAATCCTAATGGTATTATAATAAATTTGATGAACATTTGAAGCTTGCCAGCATATAATAACTCAATTGCCACCATCGTCAAATATCTAAAGGCGAGTTGTAACATATAGTAAAGCCTTAAAAAAATTGAGGAAGGAATCAACACGTCGCTAAATGAATAACGCCCTAGACACTGGGAAGAGACAGTGATAATAAACTTATTATCTTTGCCTCTTTAAAGTGAAGTCCTAATATAGAGAGTTCCAGATAGATGTGAAAGACTTTATAAGATATTAAGTATCACCAACATCAATGTAGTGGTTAAAATCGTTAATTGTCCCGTTACTTCATGTATTACGTAAGTTAAACCGTATAAAAGTCCCCTCAAATCTAATGAAGATCTTGAGGCCGATGAAACTCATTAGGCTGAAAATCTTTGAACCGAACAAATTAACTAATACTATCCTTTCGAACAGATTATTAACAAGCTAATAAAATGTTGACAGCGTCAAAACCATACAAAAAGAGGATATACTCTCAAGAGAATGATTGCGATAAAAATTAAAGATTTGGGCAGGCATACATAATGAATTATATATTTCAGAAGAAGAGGTTTGATAAAGACATCGTTTTTAAGTTGCAAGTTCAAGGCATTATTAATATACCGGGTTATTTATTCATGGAAAACGGATCGAGTTGTAATCTCCTTCTTCCACATAAGAGAAGTTGTCTAACTTATGTCGTTAATAAAATTTGAAGGGTAAAACATAACGATTTTTAAATCGAAACAAAACCACATCTTCAACTCTATATTAACTTTCTCGGCATGTTTGCACGGACGACTTTGTTAAGAAAGGTTCGAGATTATATTGTAAAATCTAACAGTACCCACTTTCGAGAAAAATTTCAAGTTTAGTCGCTCTTAAAACCATTACTTTATATACTCCTTATCTCACCACAACATCGCTAATCGGTTTTACCAACACTTTCATTATTTGCGGTGACCCCTTTTTGGCCATAAGAATTGTCTTCAACCTAGTGTACTACCCACGCAATGATGTATCTAAAGAACAACCTTCAAAATCAACGATTCTATCCCTCGTTACTTAGAACAACGTAGCTCTCCAAAATTACGCTATGGTGTAACCAAAGTCTTGTTCATTTTTATATTCAAAAGTTCTTTTTAAAAAAGTACCTTCATTATAAATGTTTAGTTTCAAAGGCCTTCATTTTATGATTGTTACTACCTATACTAGTGCACTACCCGCTTAACGGAGTTTTTAGCCTCCGACTTTACTTTGGATCGTCTTAGCTATCCACGGAAGATTTTTCTCAACATATTAACTGTTTAGTGGTGTAACCTCTTTTATTTTCTTTTATAATTCTTGGGTTTACAGACTGTAGCAAAAAGGTAACTCGCCGAACAAGCTGCTTGTTGCGGGCCTTCAACCAGGATATATGTGCTTTACAGATCCTTTCACTCTTTTAAAACCTTTATCGGATCTTCCATTCAAGTAAACTTCGAACAAGGACTATTACGTTCAAACATTACGACCCAACCAAAGATACAATTTTCATGCCTATTATACAAGTCTTTAAATTGTAAGGTACATTAAAGATTTATTTAAAAGCTTGTTTAGAGTTTGGTTTCCAGTTAAAGATTTTATCCATTAATGTGTTTTATGGGGAAAAGCTATGATATTTCGTTATATTACAAGTACAATGACTTGAAAACCACTGCGAAACACTTAGTGTTATATCGTTCTTTCTTAAATGACATTATAGATAAACTTAAATAAATATAATTCACATTAATGGTGTAATTGGGTTTATATTATGAGGTGAGGATCTATACTATTAATATAAGATCCAATCAGCATTGAACAACTACCTATATCAGGTTATTCGGAAATTGAATACAGGTGTGGAAGACACTTTTTCAATCTTTTGTATTTGCATAACAAAGAATCAGATGGTTTATTCAACAGATTATAAGGTACAGCCTATAGTTGAGGAATTTATAATAGGGTGGTGGTTGTTATAAGGTGAGTAAACTTGGGTTGCGAGCCTTCTCCCTAGTATTTGTACTCAGTTTATAATAGCTAAGGTTGCATTATACTGGTTTTATAGTGGGAACCGCTCGGTGATAGCAAATGAAAAAAAAAAAAAAAACAAGGCAAGACTACAGACTGGGCGTATGAATAGTTAAGGTTAATTGTTTAAGTATATAGTAATAAAGGTAAAAGCTAAATCCTTATTCAATCGTTTCCAATTCAGAAAACGAGCTTGCGTTTGATAGTTATTATTGTTAATAGTTGAATTATTGGAGTAAGCGGAAAATCTACCCTTAATAATCTTAATATTACATAAATGTATATACTATCCGTTATGAATCTTCAATGAATTAATCTATTAGAATTTTCTATAGAATTATAGGATACGTTTTCTATCGAAAAGATAATACAATATGTTGAATAGTTTTACGAATTGGCTAAAGTAAACGTTTTTTAAGTTTTAAATATATAAAATATACTTGAAAAGTAAACCAGATATAAAAACAGTGAGGTTTGACCTGTATTCATTATTACATAAAGGAAAAACTTCAATATCGTTGGTACGTAAACTCACTATATACGTTTCCTGGGAAACACTAGGATTATAGCGGCAAAATAACGTGTTATCGAGAAGTGAAGCCTTTGAAAATGTAAACCAGCGAAAACGTTGGCTGAGATATATACTTTAATTTTAACAAAAAGTTTATGAATACTCATGATATTAACAATATCTATGAGATATATTGAAATTTTCACTGAGAAAGATATTTTATTAATTTGGCGAAATTTAGCATGACTGACGGTGTAAAATGATAACAACATTTGAAATAAAGGGTTCGAGCAGCTTACATTGATACTTAATGCTAACTGGAGTCATTTTATAATTTTGAAATTTCGATATAACTTCAAATTTTTGTAGATAAAGGCTTTATTAAGTCAAATAAACGAATTTAGTCGAAAATAGAGAATTCGGATAAAGGCATTAATATAGTACCGGTTAACTTAACGATGGGAAAATTAATCATTGTTATAAACGGGTTTTTGATGAATAATACCAACCTTGTACCGTAAATCGAATTCCTTATAATAATTGTTAATAATAATTGATGCAATGGGCAGTTTACAATCACCGGTAACATCGAATATTATATATTTGTTAAGCATAAGTATATAATACTTCCTTCTTGACACATTTATAGGCATCCCTCACATTCATTAGTGCTGCCACTAGAACTGTATAAGATTTGTTAACATTGCCGAAAAACTCTTCAATAGCACCCGCCATAGTCAACGCTAAAGGGGCTCAATCAACGAAGCGCGCTCTAAGCACGCCTATAAAAGAAACGAGACCTTTGCAAAATGATCAAGGGCCTTGGCAAAATTTCCAGGCAACTGGACTACCACTGGCGGAAAAAGACGAAGCTGCAAAACGACATTAACTTTTTAGAGTCAAGACTTTTTATGTAGCCTTTGAAGCGTAGAGGCGCGACTTAGAAGTTCGTAAATCCATGTACCTGGCATACAAATAAACTATTAACGCCTTCGTTGCTAGTTTCGACGAACCCAGCTTTACCAAATAACGCTTTTTGACGTTACGTATCGAAACATACGTTATTAATAATATTACAAGCGGAAACTCCGAGATATAATTAAATAGGCCTACGTTTCTCCCTCCGTTTCTATAAGTTAACTAGTTCTGAAAAATCCTCTATACGTTTTCCCTCATCGCTCTAAATTACTTTGCAATACCAACCTCTCGAAAGTATATTAATATAAAACCCTTTTCCCCGTCGACTTGAAGAGTTATTCAGGCCACCGTGACAGGCAATAATAAGATGCCGGTTTTTTTTTAACAACGTAAAAGTCTCCGCTGCCCGCGAAGGAATTACAGAGCTCCACCCGCAATCACTTAAAATATTACTTTTTATAACGTACCATCATTTAGAGGGAAATGGAGGAGGTGGATTAAAAGCTTTTTATTAAGGTTTAAAATAAGTTTAAACTCGATGTTAAAGGATGTTCATGTTGGTAAGCCTTGATAAAATTATATAATTTAATTCTTCCATTAATGAAACGGTTAGGAGAACCTTTACAGAATTCGATATTTGTTATTCCGATATCTTCATTCAAAATAAAACTTTCTTCAAAAATATGATGTTATTATTCTTCTATTTATTCAAAGGGAGTTTTGTTATATTCTATGAGTTGTGATATACCTACGCGGTAATATGCATTTTCTATATAATTCAAACGCCTTCGTTAAAGATCTTGATTCAAGGTTTAATGGTAACAAAAATACGATTTAGTACTGAATTACACTAATTAAAGTTTACCCGTCAATATTCGGGTAAAATATTAATATAGGTTTAACAACCTAGATTGTCTCGGTTTTCAAACCTGTTAAATGTTTTCGTTTTTTAATAATAATTAATAGTTAAGAGCGACAACTAAACAGTACGGATTTTAATTTTACAATAACGCTTATTTTCGATAATATATTAATTTATATTTTATACGACCGGTCCGATATTTCAATTACGTGCTTTGGGTAAGGGACCATGTTCCGGTACTATGTAAGTCGGCGATATTATGTAATAATTACCACTGTTTTTCTTCCTTAGCGTAAAAATAATTTTCCAACCGGTTTTATACAAAAGGTAGAGAAATTCATCTGTTTTTGAAGACGTCAGTTATAGCGGATTATAATTTTTGACAGAAACATTTACAATACGAAAATATCAATAGAGACCTTGGCCAAAAACACTATCTTAATTACTAAACCTGGCTAGCTAAACCTTCATCTCACGAAAAGAGGCTATAGGGCCGAGTTTTATTAAATTAGTATACGCTAATACTTTGCTAATAAAGATACGCAACGACCCGTACTTCCCGCACGCGTTTTTCAAATTTCTGGTTACGTAGCCTCTGGCGTTAATTCTTCTTCGCTATATAAACCCATTTCGTCAAAACCCGCTACGTAAGTGGCAGGCAAGATTTTTAATATTTCTAAAAAGACGGATATATGGGATTTTAACGTTGAGTATCACATTTTTTCCGTTGAAAGTGTTAACATTTCCGAGGTACACAAAGAACCCACCGAATTACAAAAGGCCGATATTTGTATAACGGATAGGCTGACTATTAGGCTAAAACCTCATTTCATAATTTAAAAGATTTTCAAAGTTAAAAAACCTAATTTAAAAGTTATGAAGGCCTCTATAGTTCAAACTTAAATTACTATAACTGCTGCAACTAAGGTTCTATATAACGCAGTCGTTTGGACGTTAAAATTGATTACGTTTATGTTCAAATCCGAGTTCCCATCCTCTCTTATCGCTCCTATCAACTCATAGGTTCCGATAATATCCGTGGATTAGAATAACCGAATAAATCGGAATTGTACTATCTATTGAAGCTTAATCAACATCGGGGTTTAGGATATTAAGTGCGTTTACTCCAAGTATATATAAAACAGTAAAGCGTCGCCAAATATTGAAAAGAAATACGAGGCTTACAATCGCTTCAATTAATATATATAAAACAATTATTACATATCAAACCTTATTTATAGGTTGTATAGATAAAAACGTTAACATTATTAATGTATAGAAATCTTAGTATAGTAGAAAGGATAATGGTTAAGGGTTCGATACGACACCTAAGTTACAATCTCCTTTTATCCATCAAAATTTTAGGCGGATCCGCTTTTATGTAGGAGGGCTGACGCGAGTTACCTTTTAGAAACGGGCTCCGAATTATGTTTTATATTCGTAAAAAAGCTTTTTTACTGTAATACAAACTTAGCTGGTCTTTGGAAAGAACATTTTATAGTTTCTTATTAAGAGAATTAATATAATAAAAGTGTATCGGATTCAGTTTATTAACAATATAATAACATAGATTATTCATTAAGCGTCTGGATCCTAAAACATCGTTGGCAGAGACTTCAATTTCGTGTTCAATTGGTTAAAATCGACTTTAAGTAATACGTGCAAGGGAAAAGCTTTGCATACTTCGGTTTTTATAATAGGTATATATATTCAATGATAAAATATGAAGTTTTTCATGTCGTTTAAGACATGTTTTCGACTTTACCTTTACTAATATCATTGGGTCTATTATAATTGTCTGACTTAGTTTTGACAATGATTGATTATAAAGTTTTATTAACAATCCCTTTGATCCGTAGATCTTGTATAACGTTAATTACGTGTATTGAGATACTTGAAACCAATTTATTGACATTTAAGAATTTAATCGTTATTAAGATTATTTTTCTACTATCTGAATCTAAGATCGCTAATAAAACCGTAATGTACGTATAGTCAAAGACTTTCCAGCGATTATTTGTTAACTTATTATACGTGGTCAGAAAATACGTTATAACATATATAATGGTTGCGGGGTAATAGACTTTTGAATTTCACTGGTTTCGCCACTATATATATAAACGGACATGGTCTGGCTATATGGCTCCAGATTTGTCGAACATAAAAATCTTTTTATTAAAGTGTAACGAGCCTGCACCGGTTCATGAAAAATTTGATGGTGCTGTTAGCCTTGCAAAAATCATTGAAATAATGAACTGGTATAAATTTCCCTTTCCGTTCCAAATGCTTTTATTAGAAATAAATAGACGCCTTGTTTTTAACATACATTAATAAGTTTAAATTTTACCCAAAAACAATTTAGTCAATTTTTGCCAATAAGAACATGTTAAACAACTTTTCCAATGATTGAAACAGGTTTAAGTACGATATCCTTTAAGGTTTCGATTTCATCGATAAGGGGGTCCGTCATAATACCCTTGGTATTCGGAGTATATTAACTGGACTTAACGATATGAGAATTTATTTACTTAAAACGTGTTGTGAATTCATAAAAATGCTGTTTCGTATATTTTGTAATAAGTATTTTTTGTTAGAGGTTTTCCTATACGTTAACAATGATTTAGGATGTTAATAATATCGAAATTGAGTCATCGGGGCTTATTACAAGTACGTTTATAAAGACTTATTGTTTCTTTTCAAATATATTTTAAAGTATTCAAGTGTATTATGGTATGTAGTATATTTTGACGCTTATTAACTGGGGTTCTATTAGCGAATAATACGGTGGGGAAACGCCTAGAAGATCTGTTTCGAACCTTATAATGTTTTAACCTACGATATCGAGTTTGCCCCAATAAATGGCAAAGTTATTTATATCTTTTCCCGCTATATATAAGGACACTTTAACGGGCTTGAATATAATCACCTTATATAATGGATACGAAATTTAACCTTTCATCCAAGTTTATTTACCCTAATCAAAGGTTTCTTAACAAAAAAGAAGATAAAAGTTCGATATTGAACAAAGATTACAGAGTTTACGGTATTATTAACAGGACCCTAAGAGGCTTTTACAACCTCCCGATTCTATACATAATATATATATCGATCCTTGACAGGTTTTATTTTAGCCGCATTTTTATATACGCTAACGACGTATTATTTCTTCAAGTTTCGAATTTCCTGAAAACCAATATTACGAGGTTATAAAACGACTTGCGAAAAGAAAACCGGTAAATAGCTAATTAAAAATTTGTTTTCATCCCCGAAAGATTTAAATTTTTATATGTTATTCGTCGCCTAGTTTCGATTAATTTTACGAAACGAGGCAACCAATTCGTATTTTTCGTCGCGATATCAGTTTATCTTTTTATGAATTCCTTTCAAAATATTCAAATCTTTAATATGTAATACCTCGGGTTTCGGTTTAACCAAGTTTTTTTAGAGCGAGTATACGTCGACGAAAGTATAGTAAAGATTTTAAAAGTTAAGTGATATTACAAAGGACTTTCCTGTATAAAATATGGGCTCCCGCCACACTTGTTTAGAATAGTTATCTTTGCTTCAATTATATCTATATTTACCTATTACGCCAAAAGTTAGTATACCGGCCGTAGGTAAGAAGGTTTCGAAAAATAATTTATTAATCCATTTGTTACTATGACGCAAACAGTCGCCCCGTTTTACAAAAAATTGTTTATTATCGTTTCTTTTGAACACATCGACTTACCGTCCTGAAAAGTGGCTTTAAAGTAATAACATTTACAATTTACTTTTTGTTTAAAGCCTATCAATGTCTAATATCTTCGTATTCGACATATTACGGCACTATTCATCATCTCATCGTTAAAAGCTATGTATTAAAACCCCAAGATTTTAGTATCAGATAAACACTGGTTTAACTACCCTGTATATGTATTTATGCTATCCGCACGATTATATATTGTAAGGACAAAGCCTTTATATCTTTTCGCATATTTTAGTAATTTATCACGATTAGGCCGTAGTAACCGTTAAAATGGTTAGTTTAATTGACGTTTATTTATAGTGAACAGGGTATTCTACCCCTATTCATGGTTTTTATGATTACCTCTATGGTTTCCCCCAAGTTTTTTTTTGAATAATTTACAGGTGGATTAACTAAGGCAATTGCCGCTTTAATTTTGAAATATTGATATGCCAACCTCGGCGTAAATTATATGACGAGATTTCTTAACGAATTTGAACAATGTTTCAATATATATGAATACGCCAAATACAGGCATGTAGTCTTCTTTGTTAAGGAAATATTATAGTAAAAACATTCGGCGAGTTTTACCCTACTACTTACGTTTTTGCTAAAAATATTAACAAAACGTTTTTGGGTCTAAAAATAACTACCCGTATTTCATTGGATGAGATTACGATATTTATTAATAATACTTCAGGAATTTAATCTTTCAAGAACAATTCATTTACTTCAGTTTAATGGGCTATTAATAGTTTTATAAATTCATTGATACCTACACTCACCTTATTACGGTGAAATGAAATTGGAGGTATTTAAACATTGACGAAACCGAAACCGAGGAAAAATTCGCGAATATTAACGTTAAGTTTTCGGCCCGCTTTTACGATGAAGATTAACATTCTATTTGTGTAATTGAATTTATACGTCAATTAAAGTTGAACAGAGTCAATGAATATGAATATACCTAGAACCAAATTATGTTATCCCTTTGAAATAAACATTAGAGATTAATGTATTCGACAAAATTCGAATCTTAATTTGGAAAATCCCGGTATATAAACCCCTCCCAACATTCGCCTCAGTTATCCAGACTTTCATTATATCTATTTCTAGCGATAAAGTACGGTTATAAGTACTTCATATCGTATTATTGGCGCTTTGAACTCCTTAATACGGACGGACGTTACTGTCGATACAACGGGAAATAAGCCGCTGTTTACTTAGTATATTACCCGGTTCTTCTAAGGGTTTGGTAACTTTAACCGCGAATTTTTACAAAGATCTTAGATGAATCAATATTCGAAACCCATATACGAACGCTTTATTTGAACTTTAAGAATCTCCGGGCTTTTTTCTGCGTTACGAATTGTTTTTTGAATTGGAGAAAAACTGAATTTTAATTTAAATACACGTATGTTTCCGCCCGCCAGCAATAATAATGTTTTATACCCGTCAGCGATATACGGATTTTAAGCATGCCAACGTATAATAAATCAAATAACTGATTAAAAATATTATTCCTTTAACAACTTTATCATGGCCATTACCAAACCCTTTATCACCGCCGCTCACCGGATTTAACTTTATTGTTGGGATAGAGTTAAATTCAGGGATAAACTGGGGGATATAGCGAACCCGGTGGTAAAAAAGATGGCGGAGGCAGTAAAAGGGGTGTCGGAAATGGGTTTGTTTACGATAAAACCCGTTTCCCTACCATTATTATTGTTGTCGTCGTCGCCGTCAGCCCTAGGCCTACCAGTAGTAAAGACCTACCGCGTCAACAATGCCGCGACCGTAACCTACGTCGCGCCACCCTCTGCCGCCTTAATAGCGGTGCAAAATAGCCATAGAAGGTTGGTTAAACACTTAAAGAGCGCCTTTGCGGCGATGGTAGCAGGGTAGTTAGTTAAAAGCTCGGTGGTATTAACGTTGACGGAAATACACCCGCCTTTACATTTGGTTACTAAGACTTATTAATATTGGATTTATCCATGCGATAACCAAATATCAGGATTTTTACTAATACAAAAGGTGTATTTAATGCTCCCCCCTCCCCCCAGCTGATATAAACTCCGTTACTAGCTCTCGCGAGAAATAATTTTATATAACTCTTGTAAGGTTGTACCCTGTGAAGTAAAAAGTGGTTAGCAGGGACCGCGTAAGTCAAAAAGAGGGTGGAGAAAAGGAAGGAACAAAAGAGAAAGTCGTTACAGGGGCAAACAACCCTTTTTGGAACCAAGGTTTCCCTAACACGGGTGGGAATACAGCGTTACTTAATGCGTAAGGTTCTTCCTTTTTATAAAATTACTATTACTTTTATTAATATAAGAACTCTAGCCATTATGCACGGAGTGTAGGAGTATATAAGGGTATTTGTTAGTGTAAATAGAATTTCATTATAATATGGGGGAAATTTTAAAATGAAGTTTAACATTGATAAAGAATCACTTTTATTTTTTTTATTTTGGGGACGCTATTTATCAGCTTTTATACGAAAACGGGTCCCCTAAAATCAATACCCTACAATTACACCTTACGATACGCATTTGTGTACACGACTTCTACATGTTTTACTTCCGCTTTTTATATGTAGTAATTTTCTAGTTTTATACTTTACTGTGATTTTTTTTTAAAAGACTCTTACAGTCTTATCTTCGGTGTAACTGGGCGCCGGGAAGAGATTTACAAGACCACGTTCTATGGCCGGACTAGGGTTATAATTTATATGCCTATAGGTCTGAAAATTTCAGTGCACTCTAAGGTTTTGAATGGAGGGATGACACGGGCTCCTGGAGGCCTTTACTAGCCCTCGATGGATCACAGTTATGATTCCTCTTACTGGTATCTACAGGATTATTTTGTAGAAGCAACTGTTGAAATTTCTTGATAGTACTGCCCGCTAATAGTAAAAATAAAAATAAAATAAATTGTAATAAAAAACTTATTAACATCGAAGGTTTATATTATAATTACAGATTTTAATATTTATATGATCACTAACAGTACGTTAAAGATTGTCATAAATAACTAGGATTTCCTCCGATATTCGTAATTGTATGTATTAATTCCCGGAGTCTTTACGAATACCTATTGAAGTTAGTTATAACTAATAAAAATCGTTTGATAATAAAAGTAATAACTTTGAAAGAGGTATAAAAATCCTAAGAAATTGATAAGTTCAGGTAAATTAACGGTAAATATAACCCCGCTCTTTCTATAACCAAGGCCACGCATAATAATGTCCTAGAAAGTTTTTTGGATAATAATAGGCTGACCGTACGGATTAAGGGTTACGTGGACCGTTAGGCATGTGACATAGAGTAATAAGGATACCCAAGAAAACTGGAAGATTTCCAAGGAAGTGGTAGCGGTGGTAGTAGTAGTATGTAAAGAAAATATGCTCAGATTTATCACTAAAAGGTACACGATTGGTGGCATACGTAATATACGCAAGTTTGTGGCGAAAGATGTGTGAATGAGATTTAAAGAAGTCGAGATTTGAAACTATAAGCTAAAAGGCCTTAATTGAAGTTAATTTAGGTACATTCTTTTGGAATTAACAGGGGTTTGGCATGCGGAGCAAGTGGTAACTTGAGGATTTACTATAAATAAGTGATTGGCCACATTAGCGTATGCGTACAAAACAAAAGGCCGCCAGTGTTGAAACAGTAGTCAATTGAAGTGAAGTCAAGTTAACTATACTGACAGTTAGTTGATTGCACTAACTTCAAGTTGACTGTATTGTTTGTGGGTTGGCTACAAGTCAAGTGCAGTATTTTTCTACTTTAGACTAGGGCACGAGCCAAGTAATTGGCTATACAAATTAGTGTGCAGATTAGCGAGTGGTCTGCCAAACTTAGAAGTAACTCATCACTACATTTAATATAATACACCTATTACTTCAACCATGATTCGAATCAACAACATTATAACAATAAAATTATACCAACGATATGTATTTATTACATTAATTTTTGATAAAGTATTTAGGTAAGACCTATTAGGTAAGTAAATAAAAATTAAATTAAATTCATTAACAAGTGTAACAATATGATTTATCGATTTCTTTCAGCCGAGTTATAAAAAAATAGAAAATGCTAAATGACGTTTTATTGAAGAAGTTCAAAAGCGGTTTTAAGGTTAGTTGGATGTAACTCATTCATTTGATTTGTATTTGTCTTTTTAGGGTTTTTTTTTGCTTAAAAATCAACCGTTCAAATTTTCGTTTAGATTTTTAAAATTGTTTTAACGTAGTATTTAGGTTCAATTTCGTCGTTTTCTCCAATTACATTCATAACGAGTATTTTATCATTATGAATTCATTGGTTTACAAACGGGTTGATAATCATTTGAAGGTATTTTATACTCGAGATATCAAATTCGATTGTATAGGAATCAATAAAGCGTCTTATTCGATATTTGTTATAGAGTTTAACGAGTTTTTTCTAAAACTGGTTCATTTTGTAATTTTGAAAAAGAAGTTTTTCATTATCCCTGGTCTTAACCCATTTGGATAAATAGTAGGGTTTGTTAACAGCTTTTCATTACAACTGACGTAAACCATGTTACGTTACAAATACAATAACTAAACTTTTCCACTTTCGTAAGCAATTTTTCAAACGAAATAATTGAATATTGAACTTATTGAAAAGGGTCAAAATAATAGTTATGTGTTATAAATAATATGTTAATATTGATATTCGTGATTTTTTTGTTATTTAAAGTTTATTGGTAACTAGAAAGAAAATGATTTTACTTGAATTGGGTGTAAATAACGAAGAAAATAGGTATTTCAAAATTTCTTAGTTGGTTTTTTTGGATACGTTATCTTTTTGACGGTGAAAGAAAATATTTAAACGCTATTTCACCTTAATTATATTATGAAAAAGGTTTCAGAAACTATTTATCCATTTTTAACTATGGTTTTCGACGATTGTACGATGAAACGTATTTAACTGATTATAATAGTTTATAAATTGCTTCATATCGACTTTGTAGTTTATAGTTCTTCTAAAATTCGAAACAATTGCTTTTCTTAAATGATTTGTAATAGTCATAATATAACGTAAGTCGCTAATACGTTTTTAGGCGAGGTCTATCATGAAATCGACGAATAATTCGTTTTAAAGTCCTTTGGAAACCGATAGGGAAACAAAACGCTTTTTTTAGCGAAATTGGAAATGAACTATTTATTTAAAACCATTAAAATTGAAATAAAAGCGCCGTATAACACGGTGTAGCCTAAGCCAAGAATACGTTTTCAAAAATATAGAAATAGTAGTGTTGAAATCCAGGTAACTGTTGATAAGCGAATTATACATAACTTGATGTAATGCGGTAGTAAGCGGCTTGTAAATAGAGACTCAAATACGGTCGTCAAAATGTAAAACGTTATTATTACATACCATATATTTAGAAATTGATACCTCAGAAAAATATCGGAAGAAAAATCACGATTACCGATACGTATTATACTAATCAGGCGGAAATATATAATGTTTTGGTTAGTAAAGGTGTTTTAACTATTTTGAAGATCGTTTTTTTTTTTTTTTTTTTTTTTTTTTTAAAAAAAAAAAAAAAAACAGGGAATAGATTCGCCGGTGATATTAAGATGAGAGATACGCGAGTTAGGAAGCGGGGGGGTAAGTATTTATACGTGGCGAATTAATTATAGTTTTTGGTTTCAAAAGTAGGGGTTAAGAATGCTTTTAGTAATATTTCAGTTTTTTTGTAATAACGTATTAGGTCGTACATAATTCGATTCCTCATTGTAAATGAGTTTAAAATAGAATTAGGAGAGCCGTTTCAATTAGCGGATTTAGTTTTCTGACAATTGTTTCCTCATTTAGGAGGTATTGTAATTTTTCATATCTTGTAAGGATGATAAATATGGTTGATATACTACAAGACTCTGCATTCCATACTTATAAAAAGCTTAAAACGTTAGGAAATTCCTTAAGATAAATTTCGTAATTATAATTGGCGGGCGATGAAGAACGAGAATAATATGTTATAGTGCGAAGTACTATTTACTCGTCGCGTTAAAATAAATAGCTTTTAAAAGCCCATCCGAAATAGTTAGGCTTCAGAATAATTTTTCGTTTAGGATCCTATGAGGCGAAAATTGATTTCGCAAAAAATGAGAGATTCAGTTGCTCGAATCTAGATTTTTCTTTTGATTCCTAACGGAAAATAGATTTTTCGAATTAATTGTATAGAGGTTGATAATTATAGAGTAATTTCGAATAAATTGTCGGGAGAAATAAGAGAAATTCAGGAATTTTCTACCCTTAATACCAAGGTAGGCGCTTACTCCCTGATAACGCGCAGCTTTTCCGGATCTATGCATACTTCAATTCCAACTTTAATACTTAACACTATATATTTGGTTTTTGAAATCAAAAATTCGTATTTAAGTATGTTAAAATGAAGTTTCATAATGTTTACAGCATTCAATACATATTAAACTTTATTCTTGTTATTTAAAATAGTATTATTCAAGTAAATAATACCTAATTGGGGTAAACAAAATAGAACTTAGCGAGCAATTGGCGTAACAGCTATTAATATACTATTAGAAAGTGGCTGATATGTCGAAAATGTTGAAGTGGGTAACTAGCGATTGAAAAAGACCAAAGCAAGTGTGTAACACGGTTTTTTACTTGTTTTTTATTAAAACGAAGTTGAAAAAATGCGTTTCAATATTGAATTCATTAACGTATTTAGCTTGTGAAAGGTTAACATATGTTTTTTTAAAAATAGAATTAATAGAGTATTGATTGGTATTTATAATGATGTTAAACCGTTAGTAATTGATATAAAGACTTAAGTAACCTTTAAATTTCTTGACGAAAATTATAAAAGCATACTTGAAAGAGCTTTCTACACTAATATAACTTTAATTAATTCATTGTGTTAAAATTTTTGGTAACATTAAAAGCTTTTCCCGTAATAACTCATATAATATGCATTAAAGGACGTGCAAACATCATCTTTCACTATAATTTTAGGAAGGAAATTATGATTGGAGTTTGAATAGTTTGAGGTTAGTTGTTTTTTTCAGGTTTTGTGAAATGATGTTTTTTTTTTCCAAAGATTTGGGAAGTTTATTATAGATGGTAATAATTCAAGTTATGATAATTTTTTCATTCACATTGTCAAGGAAAACTAATATAAGTTACGTGGTAATAGTTTTATTTTTACTTGTTTGTACGAATATTGCATGGAAAATCGTAACGTTTACACCTCTAGGTAAGATTCATTTAGGCGCA
Organism: Anisogramma anomala; assembly: GCA_038502455.1. NCBI lineage: Eukaryota > Fungi > Ascomycota > Sordariomycetes > Diaporthales > Gnomoniaceae > Anisogramma > Anisogramma anomala. The sequence goes on along the minus strand of JASMMZ010000002.1, from coordinate 28,494,254 downwards.
AACCCCCGTCTTCACATACAGTAGCTACCTGTTCATTTTCAATACCGGACTTATTTTAAAAGAAAATGAATTGACTTTTCCTATTGTATATATAGTTCACATAGAATAATATCGTATTATGAACGCAAAATAATATAATTTTAATACGTCATTTATGTGTATTGACGTCCATATTTAAATAAATTGACGAAAAAAATAGTTACAGTTAGGTAACAGTAGTATGCTAGATAACTTCGATGAAACTTCGGTGTTAAATGGAAATTTATAATAATTTGAATCGGCAGGTGCAATATTTAATAATAATATTATAACACTTATAATCTATTTATATTGAAGCTTTACTAAAATAAATCAAATTGTAGAGTTAATTCATTAAGAATATGGAATTATTCATAAGTTATGGATAATTTACCCGGTCAAGTCAAAATCTTTTTAACCTCTATATTCAATTATATATAAAAATTACACTTTTTCTTTTCAAAAATTAATAAGCTTATTTTTAATAACAAAATCAACGTTCGTATTAGTTTTCGTACCCAATGTGTTTGGGAGTTGAATGGAATCTAAAGGATTGGTTCGCGTTAGTTAATTATCCGCGCCGTATTTTAAATATAAGTCGTGTTTTTTGGGATCAGAAAGTTCGGTTTCATTAACCTAGGTAACGTACCATTTGGTACCGGTTCCAAAAACATTTATACCTGTTATTATAATATCGCCTTAGCTATTATGCGCGAGTACGGGGTCTAAATTCTTATCGATATTACTAGCTTCGCCGTAAACGTCGTCATCATTATTTTTCCACCTCCATAACCTTCGTCGTTAATGTTGCCTTTGTATTATGTGTAGAGGTTATGAACCCATTTGTTTATAAGTGAAGCCTGGGAGACCAAATAGTTATATTTTACGGGTATATATGAAATTAATAACGAATTCATCATGATATTGTTAATAACTTTTTCGAGGATAGCGATTTTAACGATGGACATCTAGGATATATCGCCGATTTAGATTAATAAAACCTTCCAATTTTTTTAAAAAAAAACCGTGAAACCTTTTACGAACGCCTTATTTTCAGGTTTTAAACCTACAGATAATAATTTTCGTGGAGTTGAAGATATAATAGTGGATAAGATGTATTATTTCAAAAGCATTGTGGTCGTTATTTACTACTATTATTGCTGTGAGCGTAATACCTTTTTATAATGATTTTAGCTATTTACTTGAATTATTCAAAGCTTACATGAAAATTGACTTTTCGTTTAAGAAAGTTGTTATACCTACGTAATTGAAATATTGTCATAAAATTTACGCGGATAAACGTAATTTAACGTCGGCTGTTGGAATAATATTACATGCAATGCAGTAGGTCAACTTTATTGTAAGTAAAGTTGACTGTATTGCAAGTGTATTACTTTGTGGAGACTTACCGCATTGGGTGTAAGTTGAGTTCAGTATGCTAAACTTCACTCTAGGTTATAGGCCAAGCAATTGGCCATATAAATTACAGTGCAAACCGGCTAGCGGTCTACCAAACCTAAAATAATACATCCACTATCTGATCACGTAATACTACTGTTACTTCGACCAATCGAATCGACAACGTTGCAACGTCTAAGGCCTACCAACACTGATCAGTGCTTGCTTGCTAGGTTAATCACAAATAAGCTAAGTAGAAGAAAAGGTTACTTTCCGATTATTACGCTTTGTGGCTACGGCTACTAAGTTGAAGGAAAGATTTTTACGAAGGGCCTCTATTAGTACTACGTCAGTCCTTAAAAGTAGGCAAATAGAAAAGACTTCTTAGGTTACGTCAGTCCTTAACGGTAATCTGGAAGTAGGCAATGGTATCGCTACTTAAAAACACCAAGAAATCTTTACTAATCCTTTTTAAAAACATTAAGATTAACTGTCAAAAGTCTTAAAGTTAGGCAAGTTGGTAAACAGCTAAATTAGTATTACTGCGAGTGTTACTATTACAAAAACGACTAAATCCTTACGCCAAACAACCATAACAAATAACCTCCAACTTCTACCATTACAAACAACCTCTGACCTTACCTTCTGCACTAAACTTTTGCCTATACTTTTCTCTTTTTACTCCCTACATTACTTCAATCTTCAAGTTCGCTGCTTTAAGCGAAAACACCGAAAATCGTCAAGTCGCGCCGAGAAAGCTACGTCGCGCGACCTTACGCCAAGTTACCAAGTTCCTACGCGACTTTACGCTAAAACACCAAGCCTTTACACCCAAGATCACTAAGTTCCTCGCCTTATACACTTATTAAGATGTTTACCTTCAATGCCCACTTTAAACCAATTACCAACCTTACCTAGAAATAAGCAATTAAGGCCCCCGGATACGTTTTTATCAGGTTTCACGACGACGACCTCTAGGCGTTAGATATTAACGATAAATTAATAGAAAAATACCTTACCAACTTCGTTGGATACTTTATCGTCAAATATTATACCAGTTACGACCCTGATTGTACTTTTAACAGATACTACGAGTTATTTAACAATTGGATAATTAATATGTGGAAAGTAATTTTAAAAAGGGTTAAGTTAAAACTTAGATCTGAATTAGAGGAACGAAGGATTTTTATTTAAGTAGAAAGCGCTATAACGTTAGCTCAAGCTCTTTTCGACTTAGCTCAGTTTAACGAATACCCTTACAACTAACGGCTTAAAGGAAAAGGTATTAAGGAGCTTTACCACCCTTATACGAAATTTAGGAAACCCTTAACTTACCCTTAATTAAATAAACCCTCTTTATACGCTTGTAATGAGGAACCTATTAATTTATTCGGCGGTTTAATACCTTTACGTAATAACGTGGAGTACGCTTTTAGCGGTGGTAAAATACGTAAAGTAAGGGCTGTTAACGTAGATAGAGGTATTAATGTTAACATCCTACATTAGTTAATTAAATAAGATCGTTAGGCTTTTTCAAACCTTCAAATACCTTTTATTCCTTAGTAATCCAATCGCCAAAACCTTTAAAACCCTTTTCTCTTTAGATATATTTACGCGCGCAAACCTATCATAAACCCTACTATAGGACTTTACCCTTCGGGTTAGACGACTGGAAATTGTCTTTAACACTGTGTTTCGGAAATAACAAAGCCTAAATCGCCAAGAAACATTATTTAATGTTGGGATAATTATCGCGACATTTTTTAAGACCTTTTAAGATAATTAATATCAACTATAAACTTATAACAGATTTCGTCAAAATTCAGGATAATATAGAAAGGTATAACGGAAAGCCTTATAACCTCTTTGATACCTAGAAAATACCTTTCCTAAATATTTATAAGTAGATAAAGGTCTTACCCTTTTGTGTTTACTTACTATTTTCAAAAGTCCTTATAGGTTACTCTAAAAACTATTAATTAACCTTTTTAACGAGAATCATTAAGTTTCGCGAGATCTACGATAGCATAAAAATCTATTTCGAATACGATGTCTACCTCGCGTAATACCATACAAACTGGGCTACTATAAGGTAAATTACAATAATAACAAAGAAAGAGGAATTACCAATAGACATTTTAAATTAAATGTTTAACAAGTTGATAATATACCAAAAAGTAATAGGGAAAGCTTACGTTAACGAAACCATACTTCGCTAGTAGGTATGGGTAGAGGTTACAGGTGTTAACGAGTTTGAATACGCCTTACAACGCTCAGATGCCACCTACGAAGTCTTTTTCAACCAATTGCGGTCCTCGTTTACCACTGTAATGGCACATATACCAAACTCGCTTAATATGTATTTCTAAGCCGACAATTTTCTTAACGTGAATAAGGAAAACCTTACGGTAATTAATTATGTCGACCGTAAGTACGGACGCCTATAACTCCTAAGGTTTAGCTTATCGACCTCGGCCCTAAACTAAAGGTAACACCCACGCTAACGTTAATAATATTTAAGCGAACCTGTCGACTGTAAACGCTATCGTTATAATAATAGTAAGAAATGTTAGATCTATGAAAAAGCTAGTTATTAGTTAACTTAATACCCCCCCACCGAACGTAATAATAGAAAAATAATGTACTACGTCGAGTACCTTATTACTTCGAAACAAAATTACTTGGATTGAGTCGCGAACGTTAAGGGCAATAAGCTAAATAACATCGTTAACACTTTTAAGTAAATTAAGTAACACGAAAATACTACTTTTAGTATAGCGGCTTAATAACTAATTGACTATACCTTTCTATATCGTTTTGGTGGTAAACATCTTTATCTTTACTTTAATTATGTCCCTGCTTTTTTATATACCTTTAACATTTGCGATCGTTACGCAGATCATACATTTTAAGGTACTATATCAAATACTGGGGTAATAGGGTACTTAATAGGAGGTTATTCGCAATATGTAATACTACTAAGGGAAAGCATTACAGCCATTGAGATTAATCGTTATAATACAAGTAAATCTAAAATTGGCTTTAGCCTAAGCGAACAACTATCGTTATTAAAGACAACGGTAATTCAAACTGTTATAAAAGCGATTACGTTTCATATCCTTAAGTCTCCTACCCCTTTTTTTACTTTACTTAAAGAATATGAAAATTTTCGATGTTAACGTTAACGTTAACGTAGACGAGCTAATTCAAAATAGTCGGTGGTTTCCATTCGCCCTGAGGTAAAGATACTTATAATTTTATCTTTAAGGCCCGAAAATTATAGTATTAAACCTAACGAAGCCCGAAATACGTTAAGTACACCGGCGTTTTAACCAGCCAGTTATTCATAGGCTATGCAAAGTTCTAAAGTCCGTAAGGTATAACGATGTAAAATAATTTACCCTTGAAACTATTAAAAGGTTATACCACTGCTATCAAACGTATACCTAAACCCCCTAAAATCTTAATTCATATTGAAAAACGACCAAGGTTTTAATAGTAAGATCTTTATTGATATATTTTACTTAGATAACAATCCTATTCTTTACGTCGTTCACTTTACAACCTCTTTTTATGAAATTGAATTTTTAAAGTCCTTTTCAATAAAGGATACGTAGAAAACGTTAAGGATACTATGGATTAACATGTACCTGGATCTACCTAACGTAGTTGTCCACGATACCGGTACCAATTTGTTGGCGACGGAGTTTTAAAAAGATGTTAAAATAATAGGTATTTAGTAAAAACGGGTACTTATAAAAGCCTACTAGAGCATTGGAAAGGTTAAAAGGGCACACGCCCTACTTTAACGAGCGTATAATATTTTTATGTTGGAAACTAGAAGCTTTACGGATCCGAAGGCACGCTTATAAATAGCAGTAAAAGTCTTTAATAACACTGTGGACCCTAACGACTTAGTGTCAACACTCCTGGTCTTTAAAGCGTACACACGCCTAACGAATAAATCTTCGCCTTCGACGAATACTTAAAAACGTGCTATAGCATATAACAAAGCCTTAAAGAAACTACGAAAGGAATCAATACGCCGCCAAATTAATAACGCCCTTAATTTTGAAAACAGTCATTTAACGATCGACGTGTTTACTTTGCTGTTATAAAGTGAAATCCTCGTATAGCGGGAGCCAGGTAAATGAAAAGGGTTAAATAATATATTAAGTATTATAAACTCCAAAATAGTTGTTAAAACTATTAACGGCCTTATATCTTTCCGAATTACCCAAGTTAAACCTTATATTAAAGGTACCTAAAATAAAGATCCTTAATCCTTTCAAATAAAGCAACCAAGTTAACACGAACCTCTTTTACCTGTTGTTATTAAGCTGATAAAACGTCGTCGGCGTGGGCGACCCCTGAAAAAAAAGTATAACGTTAAAAAAGAGGAATACATACTAGGTCGTATTCATAATACTACTTAACTAAATAGGAAAGAAAAGGATAAAGAAGACTTGGTAGTAAAAATTAGGGTTTAAATTATTATTAAAACTTTCGGTAAACCCTTTAAAGAAAGCAATAAAGTCGAAATTGATGGTTTATTAATTCGAAAAGCTGTACATTTTATACTTAAAACCGGTTTTAATCTTGAAACCCCGAATATCACGATCTTTAAATTAAAAATTATCCACGAAGTTAATAGCAAAACCACGGGATGACCGTACGAAAAGCTACAACTAATCGTTTAAGGATACGAAGATAAATACAAAACCTCGATCCTTACATAGTTGCTAACGATTTAAAAAATAGCTAACATTTAGTGATTGCTCTGGTAATAAGTTTGATAATTAAAACTCAAGGTAAGTTAACAATTAATAAACGTAATATTATGCAGGTTTATATATAATTAGCAATGTATTTGCAAAAGATTATACTATTAAAACTGCTGCAAGAGCTACGTGTTATTTCCCTTCGGGAATGGTAATATGATATTTAAAACTACTATATAGATTAGTTAGAACAGGTATTTCTTAGTTTTTGACTTACTAGTCACGTTTTAAATTCCGTTTAACTATAAAAGTTTTAGTATACGATTCGTATTAACTAGTCACGTAAAAAAATGACTTTGATATAGTAGGAATGCAAATTAACGATAGCCTTTTCGTCGGAATGACTGGCTTTATGGCACTGAAACAATAAGCTATCGAAAACTTTAAGTTCTAAAATTACAAGCCGGTAATAACGTTAACGGAAAACAACCAACTTAACTTTAATGGATCATCAATACGTATACTTGATATTAATACCGGCTTAAGCTTTCACCAAAAAGGCTAAAGCGCTATTTTTTACCATAATCGACAAAACTGATAAGGCTAGGGTTTAACGATACTTAGAACAGCGTGTACGGAGTAGCTATATTGCCACTTTATGCTAATCCAAAGACATTTACGATTAATCCATTACGGTATAATTATAAATATTAACGGATAAAGACTTCAATCTATTAAACAAGGGATAAAAGTGGCAAATGCGAAACCTGGACCGCAGAATTAATATGGTATGAATACACCTCTCGAAAATCAAGTTGATAATTTTCACAGACGGGTCTTTTACAAATAACACCAATTTATCCTTACAAATCGACTTTTTAACGACCTTCGTTAACGAAAATAAGCGGGATAATCAATTTCACATTATTGGTAACCTGATCCACTAGTTTTTCATTAAATATAAAAGGATTATACGAAGCGTACTGACATCAGAGGTCTATAGTATAATAACAGGCTTCGACGTAGGAATAACACTATGAAAAACCCTTAACCTTATTACTAGGCAGCTATGGATTTCTCCTATTTAGGTAGTGATTTGTACCGACTTAAGCCTTTTCGAATACCTTTTAAAACTCGGAACCATTAGCTAAAAGTGCCTGATAATCGAAGTAATAACACTTCTTAAAGCCTATAAAGGAAATGAGATTAAGGAATTCCGATAAATTGATAGCAAAGATAACTCCACCAACGCTATAACCAAATAAAGCTTTCAAAAGGTTTATAAACAGCAACAAGCTAACTATATGAATCTAGAGCTACGTTAATAGATCACTCAGACAACACGGATCACGTAACGATGAACAGGGATATTTCGGTAAACTGAAAGATTGCTAGGGGATTAATAATAGCTTATTTAAATAACACGGTAAAAGTAAAGACCTATAAAGGTTTGGAGCGAAAAAAATTTTTGTAGGAGTTGATAAACTCGAACCTTAGAGCGGCGGAGCAATTAAGGTTAAATAGTGTTAATTTACATGCAATTAAGTACAATGCAGTATGGAAGTTAATCGTAATTGACAGGGGGTACGAGGCTGCTGTTCAGCGCTAACCGGAAAAGATTAATCAACTACACTAACGTGCGTGTACAAACTAAAAAGCCGCTAGTATTGAAATAATATTACATACAGTACAATAGGTCAACTTTACTGTAAGTAAAGTTTACTATACTACAAGTGTATTACTTTGTAGAAACTTAACGCATTAGGTGTAAGTCGTGTGCAGTACGCTGTGTTATGGTCTGACCTACGATGGTAAGTCAAGTAGGTGCCAAATGGGATTTACTATTAAGGTGCGGAAGAAGACTAGAAGAGGCTACCGTGGCTCAATGTGCAGGGCCCTTAGGTAGGGCTAATGCCCAGCCCGTCACGTGCCCTAACATGTGCCATGTACGGACCGTATCCTATCCATATACGGACCGTATCCAGCTTATACCCGGTTCGCGCCCGGGCCGGGCCTAGGCCTATCCCGTTACGTATATAGTTCCGTAACCTATAGGCATAATAGCCAAAGATTTAAATCCATAACATACCCCTTTTTTCCCGGATGTTATAAGGGTTACGGCGCCTTTTTAGATAAATATCGGACGTGGGTCATACCCGCCTAATAAGCGGATCGAATGTAAACTTATAATATTACGCCTAATATATCGTATAATACTTCAGTCGGTTTACTTTATATCGCCAGTACCGTATAACGTATTCGTTAACGCGTTGTATGAAGCATTTTTTTTTTTACCGCTGACGCCGTATAATGCACCCGTTAACACATCATATAAAGTATCCTTTTTACCATCGGCGTCGTATGATATACCCATTAACATATCGAAACGCGCCGTATAATATATTCTTTTTACCGTCGACAACGTATAATACATTCGTTAACATATCGTATAATGTTACTTTTTTAATTTTAATATCGAATAACGCACCTTATATCATACATAACTTTTATCGAATACAGTCTATTAATCCTTATAAATACGGCCGCCCTTACATAACTTTTAAAATTTCCTTTTTTTCCCCTTTTATAATATCGGCACCTACTTTAACAACCACCCTATTATAACTCTTTTTACTTTTTTATGTAAATTAATTAGTTGTTCAAACCCATATATCTTTACCTTTTTTCCTGAATTATTATCATAATCGACGTATATAACGGTATTAGCCTAAATTATGTTGCCACTGGCGTTTTCGAAAAGAACGACAAGCTTTTATATAAAGTATATTACCTTATAATATACCAATACCCCATTAACAATTACCTATTATAACTCTTTCGAGTAATAAAAGATCTTTTTATATTTAAAGATAATAAGGATAAAAATAAAAATTTTTCTTTATAAATTTATGAGGCTTATATATTATATATTGTCCGGCTTTTAAACTTTGATATTCTCTTATTTTACCTTCTAATTCATCGTATATGAAGGTATTATATATATCGAAAGATTTATAATAAAGTAAATTTATAAAAAAGAACGTTATGAAAAGCCGACCGCTAATTAATACCTTTTCGTAATATATTGAGAAAATAAACTTATTTACGATTTTACCTGGTTTATGTATCATTTTACGCCAATTAATTTATACGTTAAAGGATAAGGATTGTATCTTGGTCCACGCGCGTAAACGTTAAGAAAATATACCGGGTTATCAACCCGTTTTTAACTTCGCCTTTTCCAAGTAAATCAATCAATTTACCCGATTTCGTAATATTATTTAAACGTAGGAAATTCCTATTATGCCGTCCATATAAATCGTTATTTATTTAATTATATACTTACGTCTCCTTTTCCTTTCGGGTCCGTATTTACCTCGGACCCTTTCGTCGCTTTTTAATATATCGTTTATTTATAAAGATAAGATACTTTGAGCTTATTGAACTTTAACGTATAACGTTTTTGCCCCGGTTTCTTTGAGTCATCGCCAAATACCCCTTCATAGTTTTAGTTTAAAAGTTTAAAATAATATAATTACCTAGGTTATATTTTTTGTACCTTATATAAGTTACGGTTTATAAAATGTTACGAATGACGTTCAAAGCCTAATTATATAATTTCTCATTTCGTCCGTATACTATTTTATAACCCTTCATAAAAACAGCTTAATCGGACCTACCGTAAACAGGCGTAGTATAATATACGGGTCAATTGCATGACTCAGATTTAAATTAATATATTATAGTTTTTGGTAATCCGCTTAAAGGGTTACTTCTTTCGCCCCGCCTTTCGCTTTTTATTTTGTTAACCGTTATTATTAGTTTTATTCAATACCTGTCTCTTTAACGTTATCTTTCATTGTCGGCTTCCCCTAACGTTTATCCTTTTTTGTTTTATCCGTCATCGACCTCTTTTAACGCTCGCCCTTCCTCGCGTTATCCGCCCTCCTTAACGTTGTTTCGCGTACAGCCCGCCTTTTACTAACCCTTTTCCTCAACGCTTTCCGGTTTTCGTTATATTTTTTACCGTCTGTCTCCTTCATTATCATTTAATACTCGAAATCAATAGAAATGAAGCCTTTAATATTAGTAACACCGGTATTCGTTAAACTTAAATACAGATAATCATAATAAATGAACATTCGTTAAAATATAATAAAAGTTGTTTTAAGGTTAGATATTATCCGAAATAATAAGGTAATATTTATTCGACTTCATTTAATGTATTATAACTTCATTTAACAATAAACATTCCTTTTTATTTATCAATGAAATGCTATTTGGATGGTATAAACGGTTTTTTTCGCGTTTATCATTTAATATAAATTTAACATTGTCGTCGAGATACCGGGTTATCGTAAACCAAAATATTTTCTTATTTCGTTTCGAATTTATCTAAGGTTATAATATGATAATAATTTTCTAATGATTCCCATTTAGGTTTATCATAGTCCTTTAATTCAACTAATACGTAGCGAACCTAGTCTTTCCCCGTTTTGACTGCAAGGATATCTTATACTTTGAATTCCTCTTATTTACCTTTTCTTATATTATTTGTTGTTAAAACTAATCCTAGGCAAATATCGAATAAAACTTACGAAGAAAAAGGGTTCGAAATCGTACGTTTAACTAAATTCATATAAAATACTAGGTATTCATTAGGGATATTTCATACGATATTTAACGGGTTCGAAATACCGACTACCTGGTATTAATTATGAAGTTAATTAAGTTTTTTATTCGGGCGGTTAATTTTAATATTATAAAAGCTTAATTAAATTTAGTCCTCCACTTTATATAGTTTAGCGGAACATTACTTATAGTTCGCCGCTATTTCCATTTACTATGAAATATAAATTATGACCGCCTAAACTTATTTTATACCTTGATATGAATAAATTAAAAACGTAATAGCTTGCTCGTTTAAATTAGTGACCGATTTCGTATTTTCAATTACACTTAAAATAAGTAATATTTTGTATTTATTTATTAAACAGTTTATATTAAACCCAGTAACAATCAGCTTCCGGTTATTTAACGCAAATTGATAAGTAGGTAAATATAAAGCCTAATCGTATTACTAAAAGGCGATTACGATACGTCAGTATTTTTGAACTTTCTAATTTACCCGTTTATTTTAGTTATTTAATTCCTATTAAGGAATGAAACATCGTTTAAAATACGTTTACCTAATTCGAACCGTGGTTATCAATGATAAAAGTTAAAAACCCATAAAATCTTTATTATATATTCCAGAAACGTTCCACGTACGTATTTGTAATTTTGAATTATTTAACCTTTAACTGGATAAATTTGCAAAAACTATTTGTAATAATTAGTAAATATCAAGGACCGCTATTAATAACTGGTATGTCGATTATAAAGTCGATCGAAATGTACGCTTAATACTGGACAGAAATAAGGAGAAGTTAAAATAAGCTTTACTGTAATGTACGACGAGGTTTTGTCTCGTTATATTACATGTATATTCTATAAAAACGTAGAATATTTACAATTATCTCCTTTTAAAAGTAATTTTGTTGGAAAACGCGAAATAAAATAGTTTTACCAGAATAACCTATAATAAGTGAGTTATAGGTTTTTTATAGTATCCTCGTTATTAATAATTTTCAATTCGGTATTTATGAACGACTAAAGTAACGTAATAGTTTTAGCTAGTTAATTCCATTATTTATAATTTATATTAATTATCTCACTTTAAGTGAAAAACGTTTCACGCCTTCGGAAACCGTCGAAAGGCGAACTTTATATAATGGGTTATTTATTACTCTTTGATTTTACAATTTCGTTAACGTACTTAGGCTGAAAATAAGGGAATTACTTGTCGTTAATAATACTGGCGGATCTAATTCGGTTTGAATCCGAGGCGGTACCGTTAACGCCGCCGTATTAAAATCCCTTAACCTTATCCCCGATAACGACCCGGATGCAGATTGGGCCCGGGACGGTATCGCTTTCGGCGGCTCTTCAAAGGCGTCTAACCCCCTTTTAAAATATATATTATCGTAATCTAATAACGAGGCCTCTGTTCCATGAAACTCTCTTACCTCACCCACCGAAATTTGTATTTTTTCAATATATAAGTTAATTAATACCACAGTTAACATAATAATAAAAATAAACTAAAATACTTAAGCGCGACCTTTTTTAACTTCGGGTTTATCTTATGACCTATAAATTAACGTATTCGGGTGGGCGCCTTAGGTTACGGGCCTATACTGTAAAATGTATTAAAGAAGAAAGGACTTCGGCTTATTTAACCTAACGTTTCGAAATTAATCGTGATGAAAAAAATACTACATTCCCTTATAATTCGTTAAAATTGTAAACGGTATACGGATATTACGTAATTTGAAAGACCACGCTTTTAAATAAAATATCACCGCAAAGAGTTCCTTATCGTCAATAATATAGTTATGTTTCGTATCCGTTAATCGTACGGAATGGTAAGTTATTAGATTTAGGATATTATCCTCGTTTCGTTACGATAAATACTCTTTTAACGCCGTTTCCGAACAATTAATTTCCACTATTATTAGTTGATTTGGATCCCAATATGCTAAAATCGGAGTCGTAACAAAGGCATTTTTAAAGTTGAAAATACCAATTTCTCCTGTTCCGTTTAAGCCTAACGAATACCTTACTTCGTTAAGCGAACGAAACAACATACTAACTTTAAAAAAAATTAATAAAATTACGATAAAAGTTGGTAAAACCTAGAAAACTTCGAATCTCCCGGATTATACGTGGTAACTTTTACTTGCGGATTACCCGGACTTTTTCGGGGTTGACCCGAATACCTACTTTTACCTTTATAATAAAGTCCAAGTATTTTAGCTTTTTAACCACGAAGCTACTCTTGTTGGAATTCAAATTTAATCTCGTAAAACAAAAACATCTCAGAACTACGAGAACTTTTATTATATGGTTTTATTTAATACCTGAAAAAAAGATTAAAAGTTTGTCTAAATACATAATAACGAAATTATTCAAAATATCCGTCATCAAATAATTAATATATCGTTAAAACTTCTTCGAATTTTTCGTTAATTTAAAAGGGGTCACTAATTATTTGAAAAACCCGAATCGCGTACGAAACGCCGTTAATTCTTTTTACCTAGGTGTTATTTAAATACGGTAAAATTCCATTCGAATATTTAATTTTAAAAGTTTTATCGACTTTAATAACGTATATTGGGTTTCTCAATTAAAGATAAAGGAAAATAGTTTTTTTTTGTAATTTTATTTAATGCCCGATAGTAGATATAAAATCGTTATTCCCTCCCCCACTAGTTTATGAATTAGCAATACCGGCGCCGTTGCCGATAAAACTTTTGCCTAAACTTAACCTTTATTTACTAACTTTGTAACTTGTTGTTGAATTTTGAAAAGTTAATTTCGTAATATCAAATGTAACGGCTTTTAAAGTCGTTTTAATGGAAATTCATTTTCGTTGGTTTTAATATAAATATAATAATCGAATTTCCCCTTATATAAAGGTAAAGTCGTAACCTTATCTTTATTAAATAAGTTGCGAAATACAGTTAATTTTGGTAAAAAACGCGAATAATTTTTTTTCCCCAATCGTAGTAGTCGTTGTTATTAATAAAATCGGTGTTATTTTGCCATGGCTTATAATATAAATTATTCGAAACGGGTCCCTCATACGTTATATCTTTCGGTACAAACGTTACGTTAACCCGAGGAAAATCAAACCTATTATACCCTATATATTTTCCGTTTTAGTGCGTATCAATAATACGTCGATAATTAAGCCTTTTTAACTTTAAATTACTAAACGGTGACCACCCGCGTTTAAGATTATCTATTAATATCGTATCTTAAGCATTCTAAAAATGATATCCCGTATTATTCCGGGAATGATATATACTAATATAGGGTTCGATTATTTATTAATATTTATACTAAGTTGAATTATTCAGTTAATATATTTGTTTTACCGCAACCTTAATATCGTTGTGAAATTTTACGAATATAATAACCGAATTCACTTTATTCTTGACTGTTATATTAAAACCTCGTTTACATTATAATGATAATTACAACTAAAATCGACATAAATATTTAAAAAATAGGTGTTATTGAAAAATAAAAAAAATAAAAAAAATATTTTTCTTCTATATATATTTTAATCAAATTAAATCTTTTTATTCGATTTTATAATTACATTGTTAACGTTATATAACTCTGAAACGAAATTAAATTTAAATGCTAGATTTTCCCCATCGTTGTTAATAGGGAATTTTCCTTTAATTTTTAACTTAGGTCGTATATACCTATGTAAATGGTAATACTGGGTAAAGGTCGTAACTATATTTAAATGATTTAATCAACTATAATATACGTAACGCCTCGAAATAAGTTTAACCTATCGTTTTTTCATTATCGTTTACGTCGCCTTACGTTTTTGATTTTAAATACGTACCGAACGGGTTTACTAAAATAATTGATCGCGATATCGAAAGGATTAGCCGTAATTATCACGATATTTTAACGAAAACTTTTTAAAAAAGTGAACTTCTATCATAACTTTATTATTATTCAACCGTTAATTTTAAATAGGTTTCGTTAATAAACGACTCAAAAGCCGCTTTAAATTTAAAAACTTTTACTCATCAACGAACTCACAATACTTTTTTAAGGTTAAAATATAATTTACCCGGCAAATACTTGCTGTAATATACTTATTACGAATACGTGACGATATTCCAAAATATAATTAATTACAATTTATGGTGTAAGGCTAATTTAAATCGCCTACTTAGGCTAAAAGTATTTCGAACCTAATAAAGAATAATGCCTATAAGTTTTTATTACTCATAATTAAGTTTTCGAATTTAACTAATACTTTATCCATATAGTAAAGGTTGCCGAAAACTGTTTCGATATAATCGAAAAACTTTCTTATATTTTAACTATTTTTATATCCTTCAGTTTCATAATAAGTCGTAACCGCTTGTTTTACCGTCGATGTATAATATCCCTATACATAAAGAAACGTGTACTGGCCCTTTTAGATTTATATTTTATCTGCTTTTAATATAAATTCGATCGTTTAACGCGTCGTCGCTTATGTAAAAGTAAATTCGTTAAATTACGGTTGGTTATATTGTTTTCATTTGTTTTTAATCGGTAAAAGCTTAACGCTAGTCGTAACTAATTCGGTTTCAAATTATTGGATTTTCGCGACGACTCAAACGAAATCGGACGTAAGGGTGGTAGTTAAAGGCGATTAACTAGGTTATTGAAACTATTAAATAGTTGACGCAATATGACTTATGGTATTTTATAAAAGAGAAATATCGGTTGAAATCGGCTTTAAAAGGGTCGAAAATATATTTATAAAGATAGAGAATTTGGTATTCGCCGAGGGCCTATCTTCTGCCATAACATTCAAGTATGACGTCGAATTATTGACGTTTATTATCGATTTGTTCATTATGAATAATATTCCATCGAAAAAACAAAAAAAAACTTAATAGTATATTATGATCCGACTTGTAATAATAAACTAAATTAATGCTAAATGGGATTTATTATTAAGGTGCATTAAAAGACTAAAAAAGATTATCGTAACCTAACGTGAAAGGCCTTTGGGCAGGGCCAATACCCAGCCCATCACATTCTCTAACAAGTACCGTGTATAGACTGTGCCCTATCCATACACGGACCGTGTCCGGTCTGTACCCGGTTCGTGCCCGGGCCGAGCCTAAGCTCATCCCATTACGTACATAGTCACATAACCTATAAGCTCAATGGTCAACGGCCTAAGTCCATAAAACGCTGCACTTCACTTTAGGGTACAGGCCAAGAAATTATTCATACAAACTACAATACAGACCGGCTGGAGGTCTGCCAAACCTAAAACAATTCATCCACCATCTAACTATGTAATACTACTGTTACTTCGACCAATCGAATCGACAACGTTGCAATGTCTAAGACCTACCAACATCGGAAAATTTTATCGGTTGATTGGAAGATTTACATTCAGCCTGTTAAAGGTTATCGTTATTATGTTAATTGTCGGGTTCGTAATCAGAATCGGAATAATTCGAGACGTCGTTATCATCTGGTAATTCGACGCGGCTTCTAAGAAGGAACTTCGCAAAAGTTATATTAATGTTATGTGCATAGTCGTTATTTTGAGTGGTTTATATGGTAACGGTTCCATTGTGGGTAAAAGATCGCTTCAATACTATAAATGTATCAGTAGTGACCTTTTGCTGCCGATTTATATTTAAAAAAGTAGTTAACACGCTAACGTTATATTACTCTGTACATATAATCTTCTCGCAAACAACGTTATTATGTTCAATAAACTTTATTTGTAAAATTTTGGTAAACAGTTTTTAGTAAATGCTTAATTCGTTTCATTCTATAATAAAGAAGCTTTGCAACTAATGTTAGACTGAAGCGTTGAAAAAAAAAACTAAAACATAAATGTTTAAACTTATGTTATCATAAAATATGATTTCAGTGTATTCCTATTCGAAAGAAACATTACAATATTATTAGGGATAGACCTATGAATAAATTATATGTAAAAGAATTAAGTTAAGGCTACCTATTAAGGTAATTAGATATTATTTATAAATCTTAATGAAAATAGGGAAGAAGACCTTATAATAAAGCTTTTATAAAACTAATGATATGGTATACCCTAGTTATGTAATTGGTTACGTGACATTAACATGTTCTGGAGCAGTGTAAGAGTATCGTGAGAGCATGGTAATTGGTAGGGCTAGATTCCTAGCAACCTTCAACCCAAGTACCAGCTTGTTATGAAAAGTTGCTCTTTTTTCTTCTAAAAGTCGATAAGATAATCGATAGCAATTAAGAGGACGTTTATATTGACCTTTATATTAATCTTTTCAGATGTGAAACAACATATAAATAATAAGTTCAGATAAAGTAATTGTTTATACTATATCGTATATGCAAACTATATTCCTTATGATGTAAAATCTTGGCTTAACTAACTCAAATAACACGCCACTTAAAACTGTTTCATAAAAAATTCATACGTGTTATTATAATATCTCTTCAATTATCGTGTGTAATCGCAAAATTGAAACTTTTCCCGTCGCCGCTATTATTATTATCGCTGTTACTACCTTTGATATAGGTACCTCTGCCGTTACTATTACCACCAGTATGATCCTCGTCGCCTCCACCATTATCATATTAGATATGAAGGTTATAGAACTGCATATCGATAAGTTAAACCCGGATAATCCACTTATTATATTTTCGAGGTATATTGAAAGAAAATAGCGCGTCGTCAATGATATGATAAAGGATAGCATACTTAACAACTGGCTTTCAGAGTATACCGTCGACTTCTATTAGCAAAATCTTTTAAATATTTAAAAATGATAAACCCGTTTTCGAACGCCTTATTTCAAATTTAAAAGCCTAACAATAGAGTTTTTCGCCACATTAATTTCGTAATAATAAATAATAAGTATAATTAAAAAGACTTCAAGGTCATAATTACTGTTGTCACCGCTGCAAACATAATCAATTTTCAATAACGGTTTTAGTTTCTTCCTTTAATTATTTAAAAAAACGTAATAATAGTCTTTTTCGTATCAATAAAATCTCGATCTCCACGAAATTTACGAGTTATCGTAACTTTTTGAGCATAAAAACGTAATTTGACGCCGGAAATTTTCATCGGCTAATCAAAAGATTTACGTTTCACCCATTAATAACTCACATAATTAAATAAACTGTTGGATTGGTAGTCGAAATCAAATAAACTCGAAATATCGTCGTCATCAGATAATCCGGCTCGACGCCTAATAAGGAATAACGCGAAAACCAAGTTGTTGTTATTCGCAAAATGGATATATTACATAAGCCGTACTTTTAAAACTTCTTTCTACGCGAAAAGATTGTTTATTAAACTTTTCGAACGTTATAATTACTAATAATATAAACATATCAGTAAAACCGTTTAACTTCCAGATTATACTCATAATTGTAACTAGTATCTAAACATTATATTATTATATGTGTATAACTTGCTTACAAATGACGTAGTTCCACTCGATCAACTCTTTTAGTAAAGTTTTAATAAAATGCTTCAATTAAAAAGTCAACTATTTTTATTACTCGTCTAAAGCTCTTTAATGGTATTTCAATTGATTATGTCAAACACGTACATTGAAAGACCCTTCAAAACCTAGGGCTCAAATCTCAAATTATTATTGAAAAAATATAATTTCTTATTTTATAGTTATTCAAAAGCAATTGAAATACCATTGGAAAAGGTAAATAAAATATTATATACGAAAGGTGTTGGAATAGAAATCAAATCCAGTAAAGTTAAGTCAACAAAATCATCAGTTTAGTTGATTGTACTTACTACAAATTATCTACAGTTTGTGAGACTGCACTGCAAGTGCAGTGCAGTTGGTGCTTACTTCAAATTCGGGCTCAAGCCAAAGCGTTTAACTATACAAATTAGCGTTCAGACCGGCTAGCGGTCTGCTAAACTTAGAACTTACAACTCAACCAGAAACAATTTCAATGCAGCACCAGTTACTTCAACCACAGTGATCCGAATCGACCACGTTGCAACGAAAGGCCTATATCTATAGGTAGGCTCATCAACAATAGGATTAAACTAAGGATATCGTTTAAAAAGGTCGGATATTATTTATGATTCTTCATGGAAAGTGAAAAAGTTTTTTTTTTTACAGAGTGATTATTAGTAGTATACAAGCGATATCTATATATCTTTAATCATGAAATAATGCAGTGTATGCTTACGAGCAGGAGCGTAATCGGCAAGGCGTATACTAGTATTAGTTCCCTATCAGGAATCAATCAGTCACCAACCTATGATAATTACCCTTAATAAGCATTTATATGATATGTTATTAAATCATAACTAACTAGGTCGTTGTTTGGATACTAATAGTTATACTGTAATAATATTAACACTTATTGGGTAAAACAGACACTAGATCATTATTTATATAAATTATTGTTGAAAGCTATTACCTCTTGATATGAAATTAATGTATACAGATAAAACGATAACCAATCATCTATTATTATCGTTGAAATAAGGTTTAAATACGGGGGAGAGTTTGGGATTTGAATCAGATGATGATAATAGCAATAAAAACTAGAATCCAAGCTTGGACGAAAAAAATAGAAATGTTTGAAAGAGTTGAACAAGCTACTCAACTTTGCAAATTACACTTCGCAGTAAAAACACATAAACCAGTATAGTTCTAATACATAAAACTGGTTTTTCGATAATCGAAAACCCGAGGAAGGTTAAATATTAACAAGTACGTACGTTTGAAAAATATTTTGATTTTACCTTTTTTATCCTTAATCGATAATAAAATTATGACAGAACAGGCGTTAATTATAATAGTAAGATAAGTTTGTATTACAGAATGATCTGAAACTAAAAAGGCTATTTTATTTGACTATATGAAAAGACTATTTACAATGGATTAAATATTAATTTTTAATTGCTTGTTGCGTTTAATAAATTGAAATACGTCAAGTAAATCTTCGAATAAAGTATCTTTCGACCTATATAATTATTTTGCTCCATATTTATCGGTAATAGGAATTTCAATGGTTAATTATACTAAACTAACAGATTCAAGTCCCAACAGTTTAAATGGTATTATTATAGCGTTACAGGCGTTATAAAAAGAAAAGATAAGAAATCATTTTAACTATATTGGCATACTTATATGATTGATAATTAAAAAGTGAGGGGAATTTAACGGATTTATTTACGATTGACAACGAAACACAAGCCCCTGTAACTTAAAATACTAGGCTTAATTGAAGTGTTAAACGTCAACTAGAACAAAAAAGTCTAAATAACTTTTCAAACTTAGTTCTAAATCGCTAATTTGATTCATTGAACGTCGATGTAAAAGATAGGTGTAAAACAACTGAAATATATGCATTGATTTAAGGGAAGCGGTATAAGATGTGTGAATTATCATTAGTTAAACGACTAGTATATATGTAGAAAAAAAAATGCGTTTATATCAAGGTACATTTTAGTAATAAACTTTATTGCCCATTTTATCGAATTGAATTTTAAGGAAGTCGATTATTTAAATTGAAACCACCGAGGTATTTGAAAAAATAAAGGATTTTACATATAAGATTTACCTTATAATATAGGTAGCAGAGTTTTCTATATTTGAATATTCGAAATTGGGGGTGTATTCACGATAACCTCCTAAAGAAAACCGGAAAAATAATTTTTATACCATTATTTTTCCATGAAAAGTTATATGATTAGGTTATAATAGCCTATATATGTAATGAATAAAGTTTTCGATACCTTTTTTAAGAAAAATTACGATGATTTCCTTCAAAAAAAATACCGTAAATAAATTTTGAGGTATACAAATTAATTCCAGCCACGAATACAGAACGGTATTTATTACCCTAAATATTCAATACTTCATGTTACGAATACCATAAAGAATAATTGGAATTAATTATACCTATTATATTTTCGTCGATATTATTCTTTATGAAGAGCCGTTACCCAATATTTAAGGATTATGAAATAGAAGGAGTTGAAAATCGTCGTTACTCCTATTAACCGTATATAATTACGTATGGAAAAAGATATTAAAAATGTAGATTAACGACTGCAACGAATTGTTATATAGTTTCATCGTGATATTCAATTTCCTACACACGCAGTATTTCCTTCAATTCATTTCGGATGAATTAATCTCACAGTTTAAAAAATAGTGTCATTTGAAATCTATATCCATTTCTTTGATTCAAGATTTTCGCAAAAACGTATCCGTTTAGTAAGAAAAAATGAACGAATAAAAATGTAAATAAAGCCAGAAAATTATTCCATATCAAATTAAATGATCGGCAAAGTTTATAAGAAATATTTTCAAATAGAGTTAATAACTTTCCAAAATAATTGGAATAAAAAACGAATATGCTGATGGAATAGTATTGCATGTAGTGCAGTAGGTCAACTTTACTTACAGTAAAGTTGACCGTAATACAAGTGTATTGCTTTGTGCGGACTTACCGCTTTGGGTGTAAGTCGAGTGTAGCACACTTCACTTTACTCTAGGGCATGGGCAAAGCAGTTGGCTATACAAATTACAGTGCAGACCGGCTAGCGGTCTGCCAAACCTAGAACAATACATCTATTATCTGACCACATAATATTACTGTTACTTCGACCAATCGAATCGATAACGTTGCAACGTCTAAAGCCCTACCAATACTAATTAGTGTTTATTAGGTTAAGCACAGATTGGCTAAGTAGAAGAAGAAGCTACTTTTCGGTTACAATCTACGTTAATAACAGCAGTTAGGGTAGAGGAAAGATTCTTGCGAAAGGCCTTTATTAGTACTGCGCCAGTTTCTAACGGCAATCTGGAAGTAAGAGACGGTATCGCTACCTAAAAAACACTAATAAATCTTCATTTATCCTTCTTGAAGACGTTGAAATTAACCGTTAGAAGTCTCAAAGTTCGGTAAGTTGGCAAACGGCTAAGTTAATACTACTGCGAGTGCTATTACTATAAGTAAAACGATTAAGTTCCTGCGCCAAATAACCTATAATAATAAACAACCTTAGACCTTATCTTTTACACCAAATCTTTTCCCTTAATTTACTTTTTTAATTTTCCATGCCGATTGAATCGTGAAGTTCGCTGCTTTAAGAGAAAGTATCAAGAATCATCAAGTCGCCAAGTTTCCACGTGATTTTACGTTAAAATACCAAACTCCTACGCTTAAGATCACCAAACTCTACGTTCATTAAGTCCTATACGAGCTAAAACATAAAGATGTCTACCGTAAGTGCTTACTTTGAAACCATTACCGACCATGAGAGGAAAGAAGCAATTAAAGCCTTCGGACTTGCTTCTACCAAGTTTTACGACGATAACCTTTGGTCGTTAGATGTAGATGAAGACTTAACGGAAAAATACTTTACCAACTTCATCGGCTGTTATATTATTAAGTAAGATGGCGGCGAAGAAAGTGATCGCGGTAGCCATTCTTTTCACAAATACCGTAAGTTTTTCGATGACTAGACTATTAATATGTGGAGGAAGATCTAGAAAGCTATTAAGTTTAAGCTAAAGGAAGAACTTGAACGTCGAGGGATTTACGTACCAAAAAGAAGTTTTACTAGGTTATCAAAATATTTATTTAACCTGACCCAGCTTGAAGAATACCCTTAAGATTCACGGCTTAAAAGGAAGGGTGTTGAGAAACCTTAACACTCTTATACACGATCCAGGGGACCTCTCCTTTACCTTTAGTTAATTTAAGCCTCTTTACGTGCAGATGATAAGCGTACTAACCTATTCGACAACCTATCACCACCACGTAATAGCGTGAAATACGCTCTTAGTGGTAGTAGAGCGCGTAAAGCAAGAGCCTCTAATACGGCCAAAGGTATTTACGTTGATAATCTATACCAGTTAATCAATTAAGATCATTAAGCTTTCCAAAACCTTTAAGTACCTATCGCCCCTTAGTAATTTAGTCGCCAAACCCCTTACGACCCTTTTCTATTTACGTTTGCCTATACGCAAAAGATTATTATAGGTCCTATTATAGGACTTTACCCCTTAAGTTAGACGACTGTTAATTAACTTTAACACCGTACCTTGAAAACTTTAAGGCTTAAATTGTTAGGAAACACTACTTAAGAACGTGATAATTATTGCGACCTTTCCCCATGACCTGTTAAGATAGTTAATATTAATTACAAGCTCCTTAAGGATTTCTCCAAGATCTGGAACGTCGAAAAAAAGTATAACAGGAAGCTTTATAACCTCCTTTATTCGAAAATAATACCCTTTTTAAATATTTGTAAAGAATGAAGGTTCCCCTTTTAGGTTTTCACTTACTATTCCCCGGAATTCTTGTAGGGCACGCCAGTACCTATTACTTAACTTTTTTAACTAAAGCCACTACGTTTCGCGAAATTTACGATAGTATAAAAAGCTATTTCAAATACAACGTTTACTCCACGTAATATTATATAGACTGGAACATGATACAGTAAATTATAATGATAGCGAAAAAGAAAAAGGATGAAATACTAATAAACTTATTTAATTCGATGTTCAAAAAGTTGATATTATATTAAAAAGCAATAGATAAAGCTTACGTTAGCGAAGCTATACTTCGCGAATAGGTATGGGTAGTAATTACGGGCGTTAGCGAGTTTAAATACGCTTTATAACACTCAGATACCATATACGAAGGTTTTTTTTGGCCAGTTGCGTTTCTCGTTTGCTACCGTAATGGCGCGTATACCAAACTCGCTTGGTATGTACTCCTAAGCTGGTAACTTTTTTAATATGGATAAAGAAAACCTTACAGTGATTAATTACTTCGACCGTAAGTATGGGAGCTTATAACGCCTAAGGTTTGGCTCACCTGCTATAAACTAGAGGTAATAGTTACATTGGCAAATAATAAGGCCAAGCTTTGGGCTGAATTATTAACCGCTAGTATTATCATCGTAATAGTGATAAAAGATATTGAATTTGTGGTAAGTTTGGTTGATAGTAAACTCGGTACCCCCTTACCGAATGTAATAATAACAAGGCAGTATATCACGTATAATACTATATTACTTTTAAATAGGACTACTTAAATCAAATTGCAAACTTTAAAGGAGATAAGCTAATTAACGTTACTAATGCCCCTAAGCATATTAAGTAGCACGAAGATACTGTTTCCGGTACGGTCTAGTAATTAGCCGACTGTACCTTCTTATACCCTTTAAATGGTAAAACTCTTTAACTTTACCTTAACCAAATCCTTAATCCCTTGTACACCTTTAACCTTCGCGATCGTCACGCGGATTGTACATTTTAAGGTATTATACCAGATACAAAGATAGCAAAGTACTTAACAAAAAACTATTCGTAATCCATGGTACTGTGAAAAGAAAGCATTATAACCATTGAGATTAATCGTTACGATGTTAATAAGGCTAAAGTTAACTTTATATTAGGCGAATAACTATTGTTATTGGGGACAACGGAAGTTCAAATTGTTATAAAAGCGATTACGTTTTATATCCTTAAGTTCTCTACCATTTTTATACTTTACTCAAAGGATATTAAAACTCTCGGCGTTAACGTCGATGTTAATGTAGATGAATTGGTTAAAAACGGTTAAACGTTTTCACTTGCCCATAAGTAGGAGCACTTATGGTTTTATCTTTAAGGACCGGAGGCAATAGTATTAAATCTAATAAAGCTGGAGATACGTTAAATACACCGGCGTTTTGATTATTCATCGTTAATAGGTTATAGAAATTCCTAAAGTTCGTAGGGTATGACGATATGGAATACTGTGCTTTAAAATCTATTAAAAGAATTTGTCATTACTATCAAATGTATGTCCAATCCCCCAGGAGATTTAAGTTAATATTAAAAATAATAAATATTTTAATTAAGAAACCTTCGTCAATGTATTTCATTTGGATAATAAGCTTATATTTTACATCGATAATTTCGTAACTTTTTTTTATGAAATTAAGTTTTTGGGGTCCCTTTCGGCAAATGATAGGTGGAAAACGTTAAGGATATTATAAATTGATCCGTACTTGGATCAACCTAATGTCGTTGTTTACGATATCGGTATTAATTTCACAGCGGCAGAGTTTTAGGAAAATATTAAAATAATAAATATTTAGTATAAACAGGTATTTGTAAAACCTTATTAAAGTATTAGAAAGGTTAAAATGGTATATACCTTACTTCTCCAAGCGTACAATATCTCTAAGCTAAAGATTAAAAGCTTTACGGATTCGGAGGCACGCTTATATATCGCAGTAAAAGGCTTGAAATGATACTATAGGCTCTGACGGCTTGGTTTCAACGCTATTGGTTTTTGGAGTACATCCACGCTTAACGAGTGAATCTCCGCTTTCAACAAGTACTTGAAAACGTATTGCGGACTATAGTAAAGCTTTGAAGGAGCTGCGAATAGAATCGGCACGTCGTTAGGTTAATAAGGCCCTTAATAATAGAAACAGCCCTATAATAATCGACGTACTTACTTTGCCATTAAAAAGTAAAGTCTTTATATAGCGAGAGTCGGGTAAATAGGAAGGTTTATATAAGATATTAAGTATCGCAAACTTTAAATTGATAGTTAAAACTACTAAAGGTTTTATATTTTTCCGATTTGCTTAGGTCAAGCCTTATATTAGGGCTATTAACGATGAAAAACCTTAAGTTAAACGACCGAGATAATACGACCCTTTTTTATTCGTTGTCAACAAGTCGATAAATCGTTTTCGGCGCGAACGACCTCCGAAAAAGAGGAACGTTAAATAGGAGGAATATATACCGGATCTCATTTATAATACTGTTTGGGTAAGTAGAAAAGAAAAGTATAACGAAAATTTAACATTAAAGTTTCGAGCGTAAGGGATTATCAAGACCTCTGGCAAACCTTTTAAGGAAAACGACAAGGTCGAGATTAACGGCTTACTAACTCGAGGGGTTATATAATCTGTATCAAAAACCGATTTTAACCTTTAAACCCCAAATATTACGATCTTTGAGACGAGGGTTATTTACGAGATTGAAGGTATAACTATGGGGCAACTGTACAAAAAATCACGTTTAATCGTTTAAAGATACAGTCAAAATGGTAAAGACTAAATCCTTATATAGTCGCTAACGATTGAAAGAATCAGTTAATATTTAGTAGTAGCTTTAGTAACAAATCTATTAACTCTAATTAAAGGCAAATTTACGTTCAATAGTCGTAATATAACGTGAGCCTATACGTCATTAATAACAGATTCATAGCGGATTGTATTACTAAAACTATTATAGTAATTCCGTGCCATATATCTTTTAGGTACAATAATACGTTGTATTAAGCTATTGGATGGATTGGCTAAATCAGGCGTTTACTAGTTCCTAACCTATGAGTCTTACATTAAATTACAGCTAGCGATGAAATCTTTAATATACGATCCATATTTATTGGTAACGTAAAAAAGAGATTTCAGCGTAGTAAGTATGTAAATTAATGATACCCTGTTCTTCTAAACGGCTAGCTTTATAATACCAAAATAGTAAACAATCGAAGACTTTAAGTTCTAACATTGTTAGCCGATAACGACGTTAAAGAAGAGTAGCTAATTTAACCTTAATTAATCATTAATCTGTATACTTACTGTTAATACTAGCCTTAGTTTCTGTTAAAGAGGTCAGGACGCTATTTTGGCTATAATTAATAAAACTAACGAGGCTAAAGCTTAATGGTACTTAGAATAACCTATTCGAGGTAGCTATATTATTACCATATACCAAGCGAAAGCCTTTTACGACTTATTTATCGCGGAGTAAGTATAAAAGCCAACGAATAAGAACTTTAACCGGCTAAATAAGAGGCTCGAGTAACAAATACGAAATTTGGGCCGCGAAATTAATATAGTCACAATCGACCTTTTAAAGGCTAAGCTAATAATCTTTACGAACGAGTTCTTTATAAACAATACCAACTTGTTTTTACAGATCGGCTTTTTAATAAACCTCGTTAACGAAGACATGCGAGAAAACCAGTTTAGTATTATTGGTAACCTAATTTACTAAACCTCCGTTAAGTGTAAGGGAATTATAGGAAGCGTATTGTCCTCGGAAATCTACGGCATAATAGGGGGCTTTAACGTAGGTATAGTATTATGGAAAACCTTTAATATTATTATCAAGTAGCTGAAAATTCCTTTTATACTAGTGGTAATTTGTACCGACTTAAGGAACTATTTTAAATACCTTTTAAAGCTCGGGACTATTAGCGAAAAATGCCTAATAATCGATGTAATGGTATTCCGTAAAGCTTACGAAGGGAGGGATATTGAAGAGTCCCGATAAATCGATAACAAGGATAATCCTACTAACGCCATAACAAAAGCATCTTTAAATAAGGCTCTGGAAAGGTTTGTGAATAGTAATAGACTAACTATACGCATCGAGAGCTACGTTAATAAGCTGCCCGGAAAGCTCAAATCATGTAACGGCGAACAGGGATGTTATGTTAAATTGAAAGACTGCCAGGGGATTAATAACGGTGATTTGTTTAAGTGGTACAGTTAAAGTGAAGGTTTACAAAAGCCTATGGCGGAGAAACTTTTTGTTAAAATTAATAAACTCGGACCTCAGGGCAACGGAGCAATTAAGGTTAAATAAGGTCAATTTGCACGCAATGAGGTTCAATTCAGTATAGAAGTCAACTGGTATTGACAGGGGTCTGGCTAGTTAATAAAGAAGTGATTTATTAGTAACCGGAAAATATTAATTAGCCACACTAACGTACGCCTACAAATTAAAAATCCGCTAGTGTTAGAAAAGTATTGCATGCAATGTAATAGGTCAACTTTACTTACAGTAAAGTTAACCGTACTATAAGTGTATTGATTTGTGTGGACTTACCGCATTGTGTGTAAGTCGAGTATAGCATACTGCACTTTATTCTAGGATATGGGCCAAGCAGTTAGCTATAAAAATTATAGTGCAGACCGGCTAGCGGTCTGCCAAACCTAGAACAATACATCTACCATCTGACTACGCAATACTACTGTTACTTCGACCAATCGAATCGACAACGTTGCAACGTCTAAAGCCCTACTAACATATGCCGAAATATCCGAAACAATATATTCAGTGATCAAATGAAATTTATCCATAATACCTAACTAATTTTTATAATACTATATAACTACAAATACGTTTGGTAAAGGGTTAATAGTATTAATATGTGTTTTCAATTATAAGAATTGCGAATGAGTTTTTAAGTGGTTGATAAGTTGATATCGTATGTGAAAATGCATTTTTTTCATTTTGGAAAATTGAACCATACATAAATACGATGTATGATCTAGAAAATTAAGGATTGTTTATCGTAAAATTAAAAGAGCGAAACTATGGGTGATTTAATTACCATTAACAATAACGATATATAAATATTATGTTAACCTAATCTTATTACTAACGAGTTTGATTATACCTACCATCCGGATTACGTAATAAAATGAAACTATGGATATATGTAATGCTCGAATCATATTGTTTTAATACTAACCAAATGATCAAAATCGTAAACAAGAATTTAAAATTATCGAAACCAATGATACAACTATTCACATCATATGTGGAAACCTGATTGATGTAAGTATTTAGGAAATATTTCCTTATTCGTCCATTTATACTCAAAACCCTGAGAACGGAACGTTATTACTATTAGAAGTATTAAACTCAAGTCAAATATTATATCCTAGGGTAAAGATAGCTATTATATATATCAACGAGATAAATTGATATGGAAAATTCGTGGAATACCTTTTCTACTGATATTGTGGATATTACTATATACCCTCATAGATAGTATACATAGGCCAAGTAGAAGTACACTGTATTGCAGGGTGCACTCCTGCAGAGTGCACGGAAACGTGTCACGCTGCAGGCTGCACTCTTGCAAGATGTAAAGTGCATCATGCATGGATCGGTTTGGAATGGTTATTTCAGACCGACGGCAATGCGTGGATCGGTTTGGAATGGTTATTTCAAACCAACGGCAATGCGTGGATCGGTCTAGAAGGAGTACTCCAAAGTGATACGCTTTAGGTGGAGGATTTATAAGCCTTTACCTATGGCGTACACCTCTGGATGCTTTTTCTTAACTATTTATATTTTAATTTACTTTACTATAATATTAATTATTTTTTGATTACTTTTTTACTTACTTTATTTTACGTAAATAAATACCAAAACCTTACCGATACTAATTAGTAGCCGATTCGGTCGATTATAGATAACCTAGGAAATAAGAGACAGATATACGTTAAATACCTATAGCGGAATTCTATAATGGTCCTAACTATTTGTGCTTTAACAATTCATTTTTATAAAAATTATACGCCGACGTGTACAAAGAATATAAAAATTAAATAACTTGCAAAAATAAAACCTCAATACGATATTATTAACCCTCATTTAGCGTTTTATTTATTTAAAGCCTCTTTACGATACTATTAACCTTCATTTGACATTTTAAAGTACCCAGGTACTTTTTGGAAAGCGTTTTATCACGTACCAGACTACGTAATCCAAAACTACTAAGTTTCGGAACCCTTTATTGTGACTTATTTGATTTTCATTTTTACGAATTATTTATTTGAAAAAAGCCACGATCGGTTATATATAAATAAATAACCCGATCGTTTTACAAATATCGATTAAACACTAATTAACTAACCAATTACCTCTATTAAGTTTTATTATAACACGTTAATACGGATAGATTATCGTACCCCAAAATACATAATAACTCGATATTTCCCTTGTTTTTCCTCATTTTTCATATTCGCTTTATTTGTTTTAAGTTTGCTTACGTTCGCCTTATGTTTTCTAAATTTAGTACCGGTAACGTTTTAAGTTTCCTTAACCGTTTTACTAATGTAGTATTATTAGCCTTAATAAAACTAATCTGAAACGCTTAACTAGTTTCTAATTACGCCTTATTTACGTATCGTTTGAAATTTATTCGTATTAGTAAACGATAATAAGCATTATTCCAACCGTTTTAATTACTTTATTCGTTTTGTATTTGCTAAATTTCCTTAAGCTTTAGATATATCCAGATCTATCACGAAATTACTATATTTTAGCATATCGCCCCAACGCCTTAAGATAATCGTAACTATAGCTTAAAATCCAATAATACTGGAGGAAGCTAACGTTTCCTTTAACATCCTGGTTAAATATATGGGAATTAAAAAGGCTACGATGTAAGTGATTTACCTAAACCTTTCGGATAATACTATCGATTTACCAATTGAGGAATTAAAACCCTATATCGAAAGTATATATATCTTCGTCGTTATGTACCGTTACTGGAAAGAATAAATCCGAGAACCTGATTTACAGGAAGAATTTCATGACAATTTCTCGGTTTGGACGTTGGAAATATGGCAAAGGGTAAACTTTATCATTACCAAAGCTTTACGAATCTAACTACAAATTAAATGAATTAATACACTAAGAGGTAAAAATGGGCGTTTTATAAAAGGCTTATTCGAAATAGTATAACTTACCGATGTACTATACTAGTAGGATAAGGATTTGTACTTTACGGACTTTGTGAAAAGATGTTACTTTACGGAATTAAAGAAATTGTTATTGAAACGAAGGGGATTACGCGTAAAACGGTATAATCTTATACCTCATGTTAAAAGAGGAAACCACGAAGGAGAAGAACGTCTACGATCCTTATTTACCACATAGGTATAATATACCCTTATACCAGCTTATACCATGGCGTAAAACAGAATACAAAATCACCTCCCAAATGTAGGGAATAATCCGACCGGCTATAACGGAGTCGTCCGAAACGTAGAGAATAACCCGACCGGCTATAATGGAGTCGGCCGAAATATAAAGAATAACCCAACCAATTATGGTAAAGTCGGCCGAAATGGAGAAAATAACCCGTCCTAAGAATCGACAATTAGCCGGAATGAAAAAAATAATTTAACCCAGGAAATAACAAGTAATTGAAAACGTTAATACGCATTATACAACCTAATGACTTTTAACTACGACCTTTACTATGACCTCCTACTATATCTTTTTTTACGGATAGAAGCGATCTTACGAAGTTTACTAACTTTGTAGGGTTATAAAATAAGGATAATAAGTATAACGGAAAGCTGTACGATATATTGAACAACAAAATACGCGTTATACCTAATATATGTAAGAAATTGGATATTAAATTATTATAATTCCAGGTTATTTTACCCGGCATACTTCCCGGGTAAGTTAAGAAATGGTATATATACCATTTTATTTAAGTGGATATATTTATAAAGTGTTATAATCGCCTTAAATTCTATTTTAATATCGAGATGAATTACGAGTAATACGAGAATTTGTAAAAAGAATAAGTAAGATAATGTTAATTAAAACCTTTAGGAAATTCTTACCACCTTATTAGCAAAGTTACAGAAGTGTTAAGAAACCTTCGGACCGAAATTCAAAGGCGATAGACTATTTATTTAAATAGTGATAAAATTTTACCGTAGAAACCAGATTTCGATCTTATACTTTTTAAACCAAAAAGAGACTTAGAAACCTTTTGTATAAGCCTTAAAATATTTTTCGAAACCTTTATACGTCAATAAGAAAGCTTTAGATTAGTATTCGTAACTAATGATAATAAAGGTAAAGTCTAAATTACTAAAGTAAACCTTATCAAAATAATTTACTATTTTTAAAACAGAGATTTAAGGTTTACCGAAGTAAAACAAACGCTTAAAGTATAGGTACCAGGGAGAAAACCCTAGTCATAAAAGATAAAAACAACCGTTTGAAAATGGAAGAAACGGACCGAAATTATAATAATACTTACAAAAAGACATACGCCTTACAGGTTTGTAAAAGCGGTGTATTATATATGGCAAAGTCAGCTGTTGGTTCATAAACCACCCCGTTTACGAATAAATACGGATTAAACGACAATTTTAGGCCGGATTTAATTTTGAGGATCGGATAAAAGCTAATTTTGTAATTTACGTAACCGAATACGAAGGTATAAATAACGAACTCGATATATACCCTTACGAAGATACATCCAAAAAATAAAACCTTTAATAAAACAATATCTATTTGTTAGCCTACGATGATAAGAACGCCTAAAGTATCTTTACCGGCTTGTAAAATACATTCTTTCTATATATTATAGGCCTGAAGTATATAAATAAAGTGCTTAACGTTAATATAACGTCGTAATTTACTCTTTCTAATAAATATGGAATCAGATTTCAGGGTATTATACCTAATATTAGTGTAGCCGAGATTTCGACGGCCGGAAAATCACAATTTGACGTATTTGAGACGAAATTTCCGAAGTTTCGGTTAGATTAGATAGAAGAATACCGAAAGGTTCTATTTGGTAAAGGCAAGGCGACGTTGTTTGGAACAGTCGTTGTAAATACACGTTTCAGACCGATTAAGTTTTATGTAATGGAATTTAAAACGTTATTTTTGCTTTTATTATTTAATATAAACAAGCTCGGAATTAAGGTTTGTTACTTTTATAATATAAATAAAAGTAGTATTGAATTTTTTTATCGCTGTACAATATAAAACCGAATCGACGGACAATGTAAATAAGGCGTTTAACAAACGTTTTTTGTAATGAATATATAGTTTCAAACGCGGCTTATAATTTGTAATATTGGATATACGTATTATAAATCTATTTGTTTTTACTAATAGATCCTTCGTTAATAATAGAAATTATAAATTATAAATCGGTTTTGTTCGGGTTTTCGATAACGAAATACCGGCCCGGAACAGCTTTATGCTTTGAGGAAATATTATTCATTAAAGCTTTACCAAGTGTAAAAGGATTACACGAAATGTCCTGGCTTTCGAAATTTATAATATAGTTAAAAGCTTCGATTCGGGTATTATTATAACGATAACAGTTCCGATAATTTTTAACCTTCATTTACACCTTGTCCTTTTTATAGTTTATATTAATTTCTTTTCGTTTTACAAATATTTGGTTCAATTAGGTATTATAAACGAAAAGCGTTTGATAATTGATATTACAGCTTTTCGTAAGTCGTATGAACATCGTAAAATCGAGGAAATAAAATGAATCAACGGAAAATATAACCTAATAAATATAATGACTAAGATTAAGCTAAAATGAGTCTTAAAAATTCTTATATCTACAGGTACACTATTTATTAGGGTCGTTAAAAAGGTTCTACGACCCCAATAAATGATTTAACTATTAGATCGGCCCGTTTTATACTATTTGTACCGATTTACGTTTTACTTTTATTTAAACGGCTTATCTATATCGATCGCGAATTTTACCTTCATCAAATACGGTTATTTGTATCGATTTCCGTTTTATTTTACCCTTTATTCAATTTTACAATATCGCGTTAATTTTGGTATTTTTTATTTTTTTCATTTTACATTTTATAATACGTTTATGAATTTAACCGATTTTTTTGTAAAAATTTATAAAATTACTATATAATGTATTATATTATAACCGGCAGCGTCGATCCAGCCCATATGTATTTATTCATTACTAAAGGAAAAGGGCGACGTTATCGCATCTTTATAGTGCTTCCCGTCGCTTTCCCTTTTTATATTAGCGTTACCGTTATTATCGTTAACAACGTTACTAATGCTAACCAGAATATAGCCTTATACCTTATTAGTTATACCTTTAGGTAAAGGTATGGAAAATGGATTACCTTTTTTGCGACGATGTACGATAATATCGTTAAACTCGCTCGCGTAATACATATGTAGGCCCCGTTTTCAGGTAGCGACGGCGGCTACCATATTCCTAATTCACTGATTAACTTTAATTACTAATAAATATCAACTTATTTTGTTTATTTACGACGATTTTTTTTTCCAATCGTCCCGAATAATGTATTTTTATTAAATAGAGTTTTTAAAATTCGATTGGAATTTACTAAAATGTCGGGGGACGTATAATACGGCCTCGGCTTACAACCCTAAAATTACCGGAATAGGGGCGTACGAGTTACCAACTCGCTCGTAACGGTGACAACGAATCGAACAGCCCCCACTTTCGTAATAATTATTAACGGACTTACCCGCGGCCGCGAATATTATATACGATACATAAAACGTATTTATTAACGGTCTAGGGCTATAGACCCGGGTACGTCGCTTTAACATTTAACGTATTAAAAAGACCTTGCGGCATACTTTAATGATACAAAACTTGAAACGACGGAGGAAATCCGCTTTATATTTCTTATTTATAAAAAAGGAAGTTAAACGTTCATAAACAAAAGGCTTAATATATATATACATTAGCATAATTACATTAAACTGCGTTTATGGTATAAAAAGGCCCCTTTGGGTAATGGGGTTTTTACTCTTAAGGAAAAAATAAGGTTTATAACTTTAAGAAAAACTCATTTTCCCCCTAAGCTGGGAAAAGGGAAGGGAGAAAGGGGGGAGGAAAAGGTTGGCGCGGTAATCGCGGAAAAAGGCGAGGCAAAGGCGACGGCTAGGTTAGGCGATGTAAGGGCGGCGAGGCTGGGCGGCGTGGTGGTAAGCGGGGTAGCAGGGGCGGGCGGCGTAGCAGTAATGGAAGAGATTGTGCCTGATGACGGCGGGTTATTGCTGTTAGTAATGATGGTATTGGGGGCGGCGGCTGCGGCGGCTGCGGCAGCAGCGATGCGCCGACGCTTTCGCGTTAAATGACGCCGTATAATCCTATTTTTACGCGGTATTTATTTAGGAAATGGGTAAGTATATATATAGGCTAAGTAACCTATATATCAAAACAGCTTAGTTTGGGTAAGTGAATTAAAGGTTAAATTAAAATAAGAATTTATATTAGCTGAAATTACGCGTTTTTAGCGAAAAGAAAAAAGGAAGTTTTGCTTAAAACGACGACAATGTATCTTTTTATACTAACTTATCACGTAATTACGTCATTACCACCGCGTAGTTACCCCTATTAAAAATAACAAAAGGCGCTATTACCAATTATATCGCCTCCATTTAACTATACTAACTAGGCCTGAACTACAAACACCACTTTGGTTAGACTTTGCTAATCTTAGCCGAACTTAAAACACTACCTTAGCTAAACTTTGCTAATCCTAGTCAAATTTGTTAATTTGGACCTTTTTCGATTAATACGGCAAATAACACTATTACTACGGAAACTGCTAGTTCGGACCTTTTGCGATTGATACGGCAAACAACACTGTTACTACGGAAATTGCCAATTCAGACCTCTTGCGATTAATACGGAAATAACACTATTATTACGGAAACTGCTAATTCTGACCTATTGCAATTGATATTACAAATAACACTGTTACTAATGGGCTATAGGTACGAATTATATAAGGAAGGAAAAAAATATTACCTGTATAGATATTACTATATACCCTTATAGATAGTATACATATGCCAAGTAAAAGTGCACTATACTGCAGGGTGCATTCCTACAGAGTGTACGGTAACGTGTCACGCTACAGGCTGTATTTTTATAAAACGCAAAGTGAATTATGCATTGATCGGTTTGGAATGGTTATTTCAGACCGACGGCAATGCGTGGATCGGTCTAGAAGGAGTACTCCAAAGTGATACGCTCTGGGTAGAGGACTTATAAGCCCTCACCTGTGGTGTACACATCTAGATGCTTCTTCTTAACTATCCATATCTTAACTTACTTTAATACAATACCAATCATCTTTTGATTACTTTTCTACTTGCTTTGTTTCACGTGAACAAGTATTTAGACCCTACCGACAGATATAAAATAATGGAAAATATTCCGGTATAAATGAAACATAAAGTAAAGCGTAATATTATAAATTTTTATATTTATCAACAAATTCTGTTAAGGCGACAATACGACGGTAAATGCGCTGAATACGTAAGTCAAATCAGATGACATGAAGTATTATAATCGGCTTACAATCATCATAGATACTTTGTTATAACATCGATACTATAAAAATTGAAACGAATGATACTACGGCTATCCACATTTGGTGATTCAGAGAAATATACTCGTTCATCAAAATTATACGTATTCACAAATATTTCACAACCAATTAATATAAACCTTGTGTTAATGGTTGTTTTTCGACTATGGGATATCGTTGAAATAGATTTAGTAAGAAAGATTTGTCTAAAAAGAATTGATGACGAAACTCATCTGTATTTTGTAGTGAGTTATTTCTCTAAATTCTCGTTTTTCAGGCCAACTAATGAATCGATAGATACAAAGGTTAGTAAAATATTCAAAATAATGATGGATATCCTTAAATACACCCCCAAAAATTACTCGTATAATACGAATAATTTTTAAAACCCGGCTTTTAAATTATTTACCGAGTGAGGCTTTAAAGTAATGATATCTTTCACATATTCTGTCTTATCAGTTGCATTGGTTGCAAGAATAATAAAACCAGAAAAAAATTGAAATAAATTCTTATACAAACGCGATAACAAAAGAGTCAAAATAACACATAATAATGCTTACAATGATAATATCACTAACAACAAATTATTAATAGGTTAAACTTATTTAACTCTTCAAATAATATTAGGTCATTTTATTAAATCATAACAATTATTAAAGAACCAACATAAGTTTGGTATTTAAAACAGTAAATAATTATTTTTACTATATATCGAATAACTCAAAAGGCAATAAAAACAGAGTTCGTGAATCTCCGTAAAAATATATGAAAGTAAATCGTAAACCGATATATTTATCTATAAATGGAATCCGGATCTACTAAATCTAATGAATTTCAAGTCGGTGACTAAATTTGAGAAATCGTACTAAAAACACGTAATATCTATCAAATTAAAAAGGTAGAAAGTTAATGATCGAAATAGAGAATCGGAATATATTCGAGTATCAGTCTTTAAGCTACAGTTAACTGAACCGTGGGTGGTAGACCAAATGATATTTCTTATATAGTTTTGAATCTTCTTCATAATTTTCGAAATAAAAATTGTTGAAAAGTATATGTAAATTCTTTGAAATCATAAACCAATCGAATGAACTGATTATGAATAAAATGATACATAAACGAGAAAATTATATCAAATATAATATATGGAAAAAGAAAGACTAAGCAACAAAAATAATAATTGACATGTATTGAATTAATACAATGACTTTAGTTCCTTTTATTATTGAAATAGTAATGATTATTTAATTATCATAAATAAAACTTAGTACACCATTCTCATTTTTAAAAACGGCGTTAATAAAATTGAAGATGTCGTATCTACCACTTTTAATACATAACCTTCTATTTTACATTATTTCCTTATGTTTTCAACCTATATCTCTTATCTCATTTAATTTATTTAATTTTATCCTAAACGATTTTTTTACTCTTAAATACTTCATTCCCTTGTCTTTTACATCAACAACTTTTTAGTTAATTTATTAAATACTGTTATCTGCTAAACTTTAATATTGAAAAATACAACAAATTGAAAAATGAAATAAGCGAAATCATATCGCGATAATCGATCGGGATACCGTTTTCGTTATAAACATAAACCGAACCAAACAAAAAATCGTTAATAACTCATTCAAATACATGCAAAAATTGAGACACTAAGAAGGCACCGGCTCTCCTAATCTCAAAAATTCGGTTGGATATATTATGTATTCAAAGACATAATTAAGAAAGATATAGCGACAACTTTACTTAAAAATTCGCATATCAAATACTTAGTTTGGATAAGGATTTGATTGTTAAAAACTACAAAAGACAATCGATAGCCATTATAACTGCGATATACAAGCATTTTCTAAAAAAAAAAACACGTATTTTATTATACTAGGGTAATGATTATGATGATGAAAATCATTAACCAACGATACACAATCGTCAATTATAACTAATACCAACGAACTGAAACATTATGAAATATTAAAGTCATAATAAACTTTATGGGTTCAATTAACGTTGTGATCGAATTATATAATAAAATACGAGTAATACGAAATTACAAAAATTAAATACTTATCATATTCGCCGACAACAAAACTTAAATACATGATATAT
The DNA here is from genome assembly GCA_038502455.1 of Anisogramma anomala. NCBI lineage: Eukaryota > Fungi > Ascomycota > Sordariomycetes > Diaporthales > Gnomoniaceae > Anisogramma > Anisogramma anomala. The sequence goes on along the minus strand of JASMMZ010000002.1, from coordinate 28,456,421 downwards.
ATATTAACATAACTACTAAGAAACATATTTATTATGTTTTTGTCAAATAAATCTATGGATACTACTATATACCCTCACAGATAGTATACATAGGCTAAAGGGCAGTGCACTGTATTGCAGGATGCACTTCTGCAGGGTGTATGATAATGTATTATGCTGCAGGCTGCACTTTTGCAAGACGTAAAGTGTACCTACCATGCATAGATCGGTCTGGAATGCTATTCCAGGCCGACGGCAAAGTACACTATGTATAGATTGGTCTGGAATGCTATTCTAGGCCGACGGCAATGCGTGGAGTAGTCTAGAAGAAGTATTCCAGAGTTATACGCTCTGGGTGAGGGTTTATAAGCCCTCACCTGTAACGTACACCTCTGGATACTTCTTCTTGATCTTCATCTTTACTTTATACTACAATTACCAATCATCTTGATTACTCTTCAAAGACCTTATGTTCACGTGAATATTCTAAGCTTTAAACCTACCGAAAAAATCATCATTTTAACTGAAATATATATTTTTATTTTCAATCTTTTACCAAACTAATAAGGTTACTATCCACTCCAAAATTATAATCTTTAATGTTCAAAATCAACTCTAGATATAAAAATATTAGTATTGGATTACTCGTACCAACGAAAATAACGACAAAAAAGATCAACATAGACAACTAAATTACTACATGATATTTATCCTTTTACATAAAAATAATAAACTAAATATTAATATCGATATCTGAGGCGTTTCAGCTTTATAAAGACAACCAATTCCATGTTTCTATAGTTGGATTATATCCGTAATGACAAAATGTATAATCGACTTATATCTTTTCTCATTAATAATCACTCGATCGTCCATAGTAAATTCAAACTCCGTATCAATTTAACAACTATCGTGTCATAACGAGTATATATAGGCAAAAAACACTCAAAAAATAAATAAATAAATATTTGAAAGAAATAAAGAAAAACAAATGGCAATCTTATTAAAATCAATATATATATTGGGTCTCTAATGCATGAAATGAAATTAAATATATCATTAGCAATAAAACAAAAGTTTGAATGCTTGTGAAATATTTAAATCAACTAATTAAAACCACATAATTAATCAAGATAAAAGGTATATTAAGCCTTCAAGTGAGTTGCATCATCTATCATATTATGAATACCATTTATAATAAGAATGAATTATCATTGTAAGAGGATTTTGACAGCTAAGTAGAAAACGGTTATACGCAAGAATCCATCAATATCAAAATCGCCAAAGTCAATTCCCTTAACACTCCATTTAACATTAGGGATAACGATGATGATGATAAAAATTAAGGGTTAAGGGTAATAATGATAATACAGTATAAATAACTAAGTAATAACTTTATATATTAACCATGTTAATATTTTTATTACCACATTCTTAGTATAATAGCTTTAAAGACTCGGCTACAAAAAAATAAAGGCGAGATAATAGTAGGCACTATCTTTTGTTATGGGAAGTGACGATTAGGACTACTATGATCATACCCGACGGTCCGTATGATCGTCGGGTAAATAATTAGCTCTTTACAAACCCAATACGAATCGTCGTCGTCAATCATCGTCAATCATCGTGAACACCGTGAATCCTCATTCTTCTAAATGCCAAGGTGTGGAACCATCATTTTCTATCCGCATCTCCTGGCATGCCTTGTATAATACGTAGTAAATTGTTTGCTCTCGGGCTCGAGACCAATTCTCGAGGGCTCCAAAGGTCATATGCACTGCTGAGTGCTTCGCTTGAGTCAGCCTCAGGTACAGTATGAATCAAAGGAGCCACGCCGGGATCAGGACAACCGTATTAGTAGTGGATATGCATTTCGCTAGCAGTTGGCAGACTAACATGTACTGCTCTCTGACTGTTGCTCTCCCCCCTGCGACGATGCCTTTCCGTCCATGTGAAAATCCCTCTTGCTCTATGATTTGTCTAGAAGGCTATTAAGTCAAAACTCCGCCTATCCATTCGCCCCTTGTGTTGACTAAACCCCTGCTTTGCTCAACCTGGACCATTGGGCCTCCGAGCCTCCACGTCCACATGGACTGTGCTTCACAAAATTTACCAAACCGACACCACTGCTGCAGAAGCTTGCGGGTGCCTTGCTTTGTGTAAGGGGGAATGGCTGTAGGGAGAAAAAAAGACGCCTGATGACCAGCCAGCTACTCCCAAACGCCGAATGAGTCAGTGTTGTGTGTGCATCAAGACTGTAGAACGCTGTGTCCACTCAAGCCTGCCACATGATTGCTGGAAAACCCTCCTTAGTTTCGAAAAGAAGCCATCATGACTGGTGTGCCCTACATTCATCAACAGAGTCGTCTTGCCAAGACGCCGGATATGCAGAAACATGAAATACAAGGCGTGTTCCCCATCTCAGAGGTCACTGTTCTTAGGCTCCACCTCGTCGAGTATGCCCTTCAAGGTGACAAAGGCACCAGGACCGCCGTTTTCTGCTAGCTCATTGAGCAGTACCGAGGTTTGTGCGTACAGCGTCTCCAGGGCTGCGCGGGAGGATTTGCCGAGGGACTTCAAAATAGCCGAGTTGAGCTCCTCCGCAACAGTAACTCGGCCCTTGCGCTCCAGAAGGTGAGCAACCTTGGCCTCCTTCAAGGGGTTCTGGTAGGCCATCAGGGGAAATATCTCCTCCAGGGTCGTCCGGATTTCTCTCCGCTTGTCACCGGCGTACTCAGCATCTAGAGACTGGCCGTACAGCAAGGCATCCTCGGTCAGATCACCTGATCCAGGCACGCCATCCAGGTCCTCCATTTCATGATCCAGTTCCATGTCTTCGCCGGCAGGAGGGCGATTACGGCCGTTGCGCTTCCACTTGTCACCTCCCACGAGGTTAATTTCTGCTTCATGCCGAATAAGCTCGACGAATTTGCGGCACTTGAGGCGGAAGTGGACCTGCTCGTTAAGTTTGAGAACGTAAGGATAGTATGCGTTGGTAAACTTGAGTGCCTTGTCAATATCTCCCTCCAAGATGGCTCGACGAATGCCTACGGTTGCGCGAGGGTCAGCAAAAGTCACGGATGAATATTCATGGTGATTGCCTTGTTTGTGTGAAGTCATGGCCATTGGACATGTATTGGATTAAAGACTCACACTGTCGATTGTTGGCGTCCTCGTCGTCTTTAATGTCAATGCCAAGGATCTTCTCGTTTGGATCTAGACATAGGGCTTGCTTTTCCGACTGAATCTCAGATGCAAACGCCCGCGCCGTGTCCACATAGCCGTCATGTTGAAGAAATTGTAGGACCTGCACATGTCAGCAGACACCAGATTTGTTCGTGGCAGTCCAACTCACGAGCAGCTGAATCAACCCGGTCTCACCTAAAGGCGGTGCAAGTCTGCTGGTGTCCGCCTTCTTGATCTCTTTTTCCAGGTTATAGATCTCATTCTATAGCAATGGTCAGCAAGCCGCTTCTTATATGGGCAAAGATCCAAAAGCAGACCCAGCCGCGTTGCGTCCAGTACGTATCACTCGTCAGCCTGATGAAATCGGTGAGCGATAAGGACTTTCGCTTCGTGGTACTTGATGGGAAGACCGGGGACAGTGGGAAGAGAGGGGATGTTGGTGCCAATTTCGGTGGCGAGATGAGACCCGCAGTGGCTGTCTGGTCTGTAGCGACCTCCTAGGGAATACGCCATGCATTTCCCGGCCGCGGAATCTCTTGCCCAAGAGCAGCAGACAATGGCGGTGTGACGGAGCGGGTGGGGGTATAAGCCAAGGGCCAAGACTGGGACCGATGAAGCGCTTGAAGACTGCGTCTACTGGGCCTTGGATGTTGGTGCCAGAGAGGATCCCCGAAAGTTTCGTTGATCCAACGAGGAAGGTCACTGTGTGTTTGAATGGAAGACATGATGGAAAACGAATGTGATGGGGTTTAACATGCCTTCATGAGTGAATCAATATCGAAAACGAATGGTGTTTGACCAAAGTTGACGCGGATGTGTTCCCCTTGTTTCTTCATTCCGACGGAAGGGTAGAGCTTTCCCTTGACCTCCTTGAAGGCTTGGCCTGGACAGCGTATGTCAGCGTGTTTATGCAAGAGCGACCACGGGGAGCGAGCCGCGTGTGCCCGTGGAGCTTTCACTTGCCTAGGAATCGCCCGTTCTTGGTGAAGAAGGCGGTACCAGTCCTGAAGTTGACACCACAGCCTATCGTGTCGCCCGTCGTAAAAGCTGGGCCATAGAATTTCCCGACGTTCTGAGAAGCAAAGATGTGGCCGTCGTCGCCGTGATAACCCCAGGACTCGGGCTCCCAGCCTGGTGCTCGATTTAACGAAACCTCCTTGGTTGAAAACCCGATACCGATGGTGGTCCTGTGAAAAGAAGCGCAAAGTCAGACATCAGTCCATCCCGAAAGACGCTCTCCGCTTCGCTGCTGCCCCACAAGGGACGGTGTTTGTGCCAAACATACTCGATATGCTCTTTGGTGAGTACCGTCACCTCGAAGTAGTAAAGCCCACATTGCAGTGGCATGTGGTGATCTGCTCGTATTGCACAGGCGTCATAGTCTCTCTCGGCCGAATTTCTCGGGCCAGTGTATTTGACCTCGAGGCCCGAGCCCGTCACTTCAAGGCTCAATGCCTTGTCCTCTCGTCCAGTAGCCCACCTCGTAGGCAGCGGATCTATGAGGTTCCACTCTCGGTCATGTGCCGGGACACGCTCCACCACGTCCAGGGCAATACCCATATGAAATGTCGGCGCTGGTGGCGGCTTGCCCCGGGAGCTGAACGCGCGCGCGCCCGCCGCTTGGGTGCCGGAATCTTTCTTTGCCAACGTCTTCTCTCTTGCTTGTGCCTCCAGTTTTGCTAAATAATGTGAGCCCTCGAGGTAGGAAGGTCTTGGGAAGCCCTGCTCGACGTCAAGGGTCTCCGGCTCCGCACTTCGGTTCCATACAGGGTCTTGGTTTGCCATCGTGTCCAGCGTTGCTCTGGACATGAACATCTCGAAAGCTCGGGAGGAACTTGGTAGATGTTGGCTTCCATGTGCCGTGGGGAAAAGACCGGCCCCATCCGGAGACTGATCCGAAGGAGAGCCGTTTTGTGTCATGGTTCCCGAGCTCTATCCGTCCCTGAAAGCACGAGTGCGTTCGGTAGGTAGGGGTTGGTGATTTCCGCAGTGTACGGGGTTGCCGCCTCTCGGGTAGCTGCTCCGATATGAAGAGGAATGGTCCGCACTGAAGGTGAATGGTTCGTGTTAGACCCAGTGGGATGAGAAATCTGGCATATCGCGGGAAAACAAGTCTGGCCGAGGGCCTGCAACGTTGTCGAGTGGTCTGTGTCCGCCGGGTCGGTTGGGAGGTGGTTGGGTCGGTTCGATTCGCTCGAGACTTGCGTAGTGGGGATGCTGTGCGGCAGCTACCACAGACTGCAGCTAGTTGTCAGTAACAGCAAGAAGCGTTCTGGAAACTCTGCAAACCGGCAGATCTGATCATGACGTGTGGAGTTGTCTGTGTCTCGGTGCCTATCTGCGTACCTCTTGTTGGGGAGGCTGCGAGGTGCGCAGGCACAGTGACAGTGACAGTGACAATGACAGTGACGTGCTGACGTGCTTGGCTGGCTGGCTATCTTGCCGAAACAAGCCGGTCTTCCCTTGTGTTGGTCGGAAGGCCCGAGGACAATAGCCACTATGCACAGCAGACCTGTGCCGACGACAACTTGAGTTCTCAACCTGAGCAGCAGAGGGTGGATGTTGTAGATGTTGTAGTGGGATGGGCACTGTCAAGGGCGACGTTGGAGGTCTGTCTGCTTTACTGTATGTGACTCCACTGGGAACGGTGTAACGGTGGCGGACCCAGGCACACGCGTTTCTATCCGTTTCGAGCAAGCTCATTCCCGTCCACCAGCTTCTTTCTGTACATCCTACTAGGGTGTATTCCCAAACCCTAGGGACCCAAAGCAATAAGTTGATTGCTCAGTAGGTCAAGAAGTATTCAGGTTGGTTGTATTCAATTCAGATATAGATTTCTTCATGTATACTTGTGGATAGTATCATAGATAGCACAAAGCATGAGGAACAGGCATAGGATATTAGTCCTGTGTTGGGAGACCCTGGGGTAGTGACGAGCTTCGGAGTATACTACTTATACTTTATTACGAGACGAACGCTATTGAATGTCTCTTTCTTCTTCTCACATCTTTTAATGTCGTTACTTTTTTATAAATGAATTATACTGGGGTTTTACGTTAATATATAAAACCTATTCAATATTACTTTATAGTTAAACTAAATTAACTATAAATATTTATTTAGTTTTTTAAAATCTGGTTTTTTAATTATAATAGATATTTTGTATTTGAATATTATGAAATAGTAAAAAAATAGGTATTTTGATCACCTTTGTATTAGCCGTGAAAAATTAGTCACTTAAAACCGATTTGGATTTAAAATGTTTATTTTAATTACTTTTAAATAAATAGTTAAGAAATAATTGTTTTTGAAAAGGTTATATTACATATTAATTTTATTTATCTATAAATTCGAACATTTCCGTCTAAATTTCCCCATGCATTTACTTTTTAGATGGCATTCTTGAAGTTTAACTTTCGATATAACTATATATAAATATTGTATCTAACATTCTATATTTCTCTATAGTTTAGATTCAAATGAGTTAATTTTGAGTTTATTTTATTTACCACTTCATTTTCAACAAATTTTTCATAAAAATAATTTATGACTTGAAATATAGTTTTCTTCATTGTGTTTTTCACATCTTTAAATTAACTTTTTCTATTTTATACAATGTATTTTTTAGCTGTTTTAAATCAATTATTATAAACTTATATCATAAATGTTGCTATTTATATATTATCTATCAATATTTGATACATTTTTACATCATTTTCGATTGTTATAACAACTTAATATATATATATATACTGAAACGACGTCATTATCTAACATTATAACGTGAATAATGAAACTCGATTAGAAAAGAGTAATAGAACTGTTTATTGGAACTATAGTCAATTGCAGTATAGTTAAGTCAACTATACTGATTATAAGTTGACTATACTAACTGCAAGTTGATTGTATTGACTGTAAGTTAATTGTATTAACTTCAAATCAATTTCAATAGAGTGCCTTATTCAATATAAGGTATGAACTAAGTAGTTACTTAGATAGATTAGTATATAAACCGGCAAGTGGTTAACCAAACTAAGAATTATCATATCATCACTTTCAATATAATATACTAGTTACTTCAGTTACGATTCGAATCGACTATGTTGCAACAATGAAGATCTACTAATACTGATTGGTTATTATTGGATGAAATATTAATAAAATAAGTAGGAGAAGAAGTTACTTTCCGTTTGTTACACTTTGTTTAGACAAGATAGAGGAAAGATTTTTTCGAAATGTTCTTATAATATGTATAACTGTTCGCGGCAGCAATTAGGGAGAGCTTATAGATTATATATTTGTTTGTGGCAGTTTATAAGTAGCGATGATGTTGCCCAACCACCGATATATTTTTATTACACCCATCTCGAAACTTAAACATTTCGTTAAACCGCCAAAATTCTCAATGATCTTTAAGTTAAAAAGCGATTACCAAAGTTGTGAATATGTCAAAGTTGACAAACGGCTAAATAACTACTGTAAATTGCAAATTGTTAAGTTATAGGACCCTTTTAACGATAAATAACCAAACTTATACCTTCCAAGCTATATAAATCTTTCCTTTTATCATAATATTGTTGATTAAGTACGTGAAGAAACCTCAAAATAACTACCGACAACCTATAGATGAGTATTGTTACCGATCCCGCTAGAAAGAAAGAGATTAAAAACTTCGAATTCATATTTGTTAATTGCTTTGATAATAATATTTGGCAGCCAAATATTGATAAAATCTATAATGTAGAATAACTGACTAACTATATCAGTAACTTTATCTTCGAATAGAATCTGATAGGACTTCTTTAACGATCTGACGCCTTCAATCATTTTTGCGAATAATTTAATAAATAGATATTACATATATAGAAAATGGTGTATGAATAAGTCGAAACGTGTCTAATGGTTCAATAACACAAACGGGGAATCTAGTTTTAAATAAAAAAGGAAAAGAAAGTAATTTGGAAAATGTACTTTACAAATAAGTCATAAATTAATATCATAAATAGGTATATAAAGGCAAAGATAAAGTCATTATTAGTGATAGGTTTCTTTAACGCTGTTATACACGTTTGTAAGGTTTTGCCTAAAATATTAGTTCCTTAAACCCTCCTACCTAAATACTATAACGCGCCACTATTGTCAGCAAAGAGGAAGACTCAGTTAATCTAGACATAGAAAACCCTTAAATTCATCAAGCGATTAAGTAAAAACTGTATTAGAAAGCTCCTTAACACTTATTAAAATATCAATACGTGTATGGAGATCTTTAACTAATCCCTTAATAATTTAGCTCCTAATACTTTTAGTACGTTTGGTTTCAAAAGATTTATTATTAGGATTGAGCTTAATAATAGAAAAGTAACGGCTTCAGGTGAAAACTTATGAAAAGTACAACTATTGGCTTTTCTCTTATAAATTCCGCTAAAGATAATTACCCTACTTATCGATACTTCCAATCTAGAGACTTAAAAGAACCTTACGACCAATAGGGTACTTTTACCCCTCGAGTTATGGTTATAGCGGATACAGATTGCGTAACAATTACAACTTTCATGAAGCTTTAGGGCGGTAATAATAAGTATAATGGTAAGTTGTATAACCTCTTGAATATCCAATTGCGACCATTTTTTAACATTTGCCGTTAAATGTAAATTAAATGACTAGTTTTCTCTTTAGTATTTTTCAATATTCTTACCGGCTAAGGAAAGGATTGTTAATTTTATTACATGACAAATTGTATATCTCTTCATAAAATCGACAATAGTTTTGAAAATTACTTCGAGTACAATATTCAACTCACTTAGTACTATTTCAATTCAAACATTATAATGTCCTTGAACATGTTGAAATATAAGAAAGTGTTTGAAACAAAGATTAATTTTCTTAATTAGATGCTAGACAAATTGATGATTTGTTAGTAAGTAAAACTAAATTTAGAAGCTAGAAGAAGTGTTTTTGTTAGCAAGTTTAGTATGTTGTTACAGAGTATAAAGAGTTTGAATAAATTTTATAGTGCTATAATGCCACTTGTACAATTTTCTATTTTTTTCTGGAAAATTACTCATTTCGTTTATGATTGTAATAATACGGGTACTAATTGCATCTAATATATTCCCTTAAAACTATTACTGATTTAATTAAGATAACAATAAAAACTCTACGATTATCCATGATATCTATTGTAAATATGACAAATACGAATAATGAAAAACATTGAATTGAAAACCTAAACAACAACGTGTATAAAAAGGAGAATACTTTAACTTAAGTTGAAATTAAGTCCTATAACTTCATTATCAAAATAATATTAATAGGTGATAGACTTATAAATAATAACGCTAATAATTAATACGCTACATTTCCATCAAATTCCAGTAGAAGTCATTTATGTTATACATTTATTACCTTTTCGTATTTAGTTAGAAATATATTAACTGCGTTTGAAATTTCAAAGGTACAAAGGCAAAAGATAAGAAACGATTCAATTCATTAGCTAGCATAAAAATATTATCTCTAGCCTTAAATCATGAAAATGAACAGCTTAATATATCTTTATATATAAATTAACCAGTGAAAACCCTTACTATTGTTATATTAGTACCGATACTAAACATATATATTTATTTACCGTTCGCAATCGTTATAAAGAGCAAATTATTTAAGATATTATACCATATATTAGGGTAAATCAACAATGAACATAAGATCATTCGTAATACGTTACACTTCGAAGGAATATTAATATTGTTATGGAATTTGACTATATGAACACTAATAGGGCTAAAGTTGGATTTGGCTATAGAAAGGAACTATTTTTACTTAGGTCGAAGTTTATGATTATAGTAGTTGAATCTGTTGCTTTATATATATTAGAATCCACTACCACTATTCTATTTTGCTCAAAAAACATGAAAAATCTTAGCTATAATGTAGATATTTAGATTAATCAGTTGATCTAAGTTGACAGTTGAAGGAGCTCACTTAATTCGAAATAAGAATAATAATGATTTTACTTTGAAACCCCAGAAAGAAAGGCATTGAGTGTAATAGAATCGTAATTTCGTTAATTATATCTAAGGTTTAATTATCTTGATATTAACAGGTTGTATGAAATCTTTAATGCAACTACTCATAAAAATATGGATTTATCTATATTAAAAGAGATCGAAAACCTTTCCCACTATTACTTAACGCATTTCGAACCCCCCCTCAAATGTAAATTCATGCTGGGAATATTGATATTTACATTTCAAAATATTCATTAACATATTTTACTCAAACGTTTACTTGATAACAGCGTTTTATAACGTAGAGTTCTTCAAAATCATTCTAATAAAGTAAATATGGAAGGCTTTGCATACATTGTAGATTAAAACGTACTAAAGACCTTTAAACGTGTTAATCTACAATACTAATATAAACTTTACTACGATGAAATTTTTAGTTAACATTAAATCAATAGAGATTCAATATAATCAAATGCTTGTTAAAGTCTATTAAAGTATCAGAAAGGTTATAAGGATACATGTGTTTTTATGCAAAGCTTAAAATATTCTTACGTTAACGATTAGTAGTTTTACAAACTTAGAGGTAAGACTATAGCTAAAAGTGAAAGAACTTAAAATATTATTGTTCTTAAAGGTTTAGTACTAACTTTGCTAGTATTTGAAACGTATCTATAAACAACAATTAAATGAAATCTGTTATTAAATACTCATAAAAAATCTATGGTATATAATAAAGTCTTTAAGAAATTAAGGAAGGAATTTATCAAGCGCTAGATCAACAATACTTTTAATTCTAATAACGGACCGTTAACAATATACATATTATCTTTAATTTTTAGAGCAAAGTTCTTACGTAAATAAACTTAGATACATAAAATGAATCATAAAATACTTTAAGTATTATAAATCTAAATGTAATATTTAAAACTGCGAACAATCCAATGAGTTTTCGCATTATACGAAGAAAACATCATGACAAATATTGTTAAGTTTAATAAAGACTTTCACACAGAGCTAATGAATGAATATAATCCCTTTGAACCAATTATTAACAAATTGATAAAACAACTACAACTTAAACAACTACTTAAAAGAAGAATATATAATTAAAAAAGGATGACAATCAAACCAGGAGGAACATATAATACAGCCTGGTTAACGTAAAAGAAGAAGTCCAACAAAATACTAGATATTAAGTTATACGACAAGAACATTATTAACACATCGGTTCAGCTTGTCAAAAAAGCAACCCAGTTCAAATTGATTTTTTTTAAAAAAATAAAGTAATCTAATTTACATTATTAACACAATTTAAAGTATAAAATACAAAGACTTTGATATTAAAGATAGTTTACAATATTTAAAACTATACTACGAGCTGGTTATACAAAAAGTCAAGGCTTTGTCACAAGCTAGTGCCTGGGCTACTAGTTATCAGAGATCAAGCTCTAATGGTTACAATAATCCTATGATACTCTCGAGCTATTTGGAAGCATGCCGTACCTATCATGTGACTGGGCCACACTCTTTTCCTATAGCTCTGTAGTTGCTCCTTAATAAGGGTTTTTCCTTCCTTTTTTTAACGATAATTATAAATAGTATCCGACCACTTTAAACGATAGTTTTAGTTCAATATTTTTATACATAATCTTGGACATTCTTTCCCGATGATATTTTAGTCGTTTGTGAACAGTTATAACTTAAGATTATATATTCCAACCTTTCGAATCCGGACCTTTAGATTTTGAAGCAGTTTCTTGACTTATGTATAGAGGATTAGCTTCAAAGCACTTTAACGGTGTAACACACTTATTTAATTTTTGTTGTACATTAAAAGGAGGATAAAAACATGGAAAGGGAGGGAAGTAAGGTATAGGTAAATACCTGCCTGTACACCTTGCTACTACATGCTTAACTCCGATAAACTTCGCTTCTAGTTCTAGTTTTTTCCTCTTCCATCATCAGAATACTACACTATTTCAAAGTTATGTTACTACTCTACTCGCGTACTAATAATTGGTAACTGTAAGTAAAAGAGCTGAAAAGCACCAGATATTTCCCTTTATCAGTATAAACAAGACAAAAGAAAGGAGTAAGGTCACCAGTTCTGCCTCGTAATAACAAAGGTTAATACTTCCCACCCTCTCCATCCCATTAAAACCTTCCTCTTCTTTTCTTTGCCCTTTAACTCTAAGATTTTTATCCTCTTCCTCCATTAATACCGACCCCTCTCTTTCTTTCCTTATTCACGCCGCCGCCGCCACCTTCTCCTCGTTTCCGCCGCTATTTCCCGTTATTTATCGCTATCCTTACGGCAACTATCGCCGAAGGTCTTGCCGCTGCTGCCTCCACCGCCAGCGCCGCTGCCCCTATTTCGCTATTTTTTCGTAGATAAGCAAACGCGAGTTACGTACTTTCATCCTAAATCTTATTGAAGCACCTGCTACTTTACATTGTATCTAAAACAAAATTAACAAATTTAATACCCCTTTAAATATCCCTTTATACATCTTAATATTTTCGTTAATTTCCTTGCTATGCCTTTATATTCCTGTGTATCGTAATATTCTAAATCCCTTACTAGAGTAAGAATAAATTAGGCGTTGATAATAATGAATAACTAAAAAAATACAAACTATACCGAATGCTTTGATATGTTTAATATAGGCTTATAATAGTAAATTAAAAACTATTAAACAATTACGGTAAGTAGTTTTAAGTTCCTTGCGTGTAAAAAGAATAAGTGTCCTTATCCTTACAGTCTTCGTCCTTACAGTCCTCGACCTCGCCCTTGTAGTCATCATTCTTACAGTCCTTAGCCTCGCTCTTATAGCCTCGACCACCTTCGTAATTATAAGGACTAGGTTATCTTAGATTTTCAATATTCTATCGCTAATACTTCTCGCCGCCTGAAGCGGAAAGAAGTAGGCGTTTATAACCCAAAATACCATAATCCTTTTAATATAAGTATTGTTACGGTAAGCCGTAACATTATTTTTATCAAAGCTTCAAGATTTTCAACGCGTTTGAAACGCTTTACCAAATTTCATCCTAAGGTAAAAAGTTAGATCGTATCTATATTTAGTATCTTATTATTAGGTTCTGCTATCTTTTCGTAAAATATAGAGTTTTTTTATGAAAACCTCTTAAAATGAAATTTTTCAAGTTTGAAAATTAATATAGGTATATTAACGTAACGTTTCTAGATAAATCCGAGACAAATTATAAAAGAATTTCGAAAATCAAATTTTACCCCACAAAATCTCATAAAATACGAATACGACCTTCTTAAACACATTGAAATCAAGATAAGATACGCTCGAGTAATTATGAATTTTGATCAAAGAGATAAAAATTAGTATAAAATTATAATTAACATTGAATTCTTGTTAAACCTAAATATTGAACAAAAGTTTCGATTAAAGAATTGTAAATAACATCTCCACGAGTATATATATCAAATTGAAGATTTCAAAACAATTGAACTAGTGGTCGCCGACCTCAAATACCAACATTACAAGCCTGCAACCAAAGATAATCGCGAAAAGTATAATTCGCGGAATTTATAAAAAAACACAATATAAAAAAACCAAATCGTATAAACACAAAAAAAGTAGAATAAGGAACTTATCAAAATTAGTTATTATGCTCGCAAGCGTAATCGCGAACCTTGCGATCGTAATCGTAAGCCTCGCAAGGCTCGTAATAAACCTCGCGAAAAACGTTGCGATGATAATCGCCGCAGCGACCGTAATAGTTGCCGTCGCGATAACGATGGTCACTGCAAACGTAGCTATCAACATAAACCAGTGAATAATGTATAATTGAAATCGGAAGATGCTAACTATTCAAACCAAAGTTGTAAAAAATCTAAATAATCCTCCTCGCTCTCTTAAGAAACTAAGGTAGGCTTTATAACGGATACATTTACTCATTCAAATAAAAGTAGTTACATATATTTTAAATAAGCTTACGAGTTTCTTAACGTTTTTTTCCAATATCTTTTATTCTTTTTGCGAATAAGGATATTATTTTTACGAGTTATGAGAAGACAAATATATTACGTGGAGTATTTAATTGTTATTAAACCCGCCAACCTTAAAAACATTCCTCTATATATTGAAAATCTGAAAGTTATCGTATTTAAGCCAGTAATTAAAAAGGTAGCCCTTGCTATAAGCGACTATAATTTCCTACAGGTTGCTATATGTGAAACTCTTTCTATGCAAAATTATACGTTATACTTAAACATAGATATAGGAAAAAATCCTATTGCTAAATATTAGTTAAAGAAATACCTCACAAATCAAATCGAGATAACCTTTTTGTAAGCCAAATACTAAATAATTTTAAATATTATGGGACTTTTAATATGACTTATTACCAAAGCCTGTTAAACTTTTATAACCTCCAGCTATAAATTTAATTAGAAGCATAACCTTTTTCAAACGATAGCTAAAGTTTTGGTGGTAAAACGCTAAAATATTAGCGTCTTCCTTTATAATAACTAGCTAAAACTTTACAAAAGCGGACATTTTTATATCAAAAATACTATTCGCTTGAAAAAATATCAATTTTGAGATTCCAATTTCAATCTATAAAGCAATTACTAATTCAATTATACGTAAAAATTTTACTAAAACTATAACTGAAATAATGCTACCTATATAAACTACATATGTCACTATTAAGTGTATTAATTTTTCCAAGGGACGTTTATTTCTATTTATCATTCAGTATCTTTATGACTTAAATGATATTTTAAATTCAATCACGCCTTACATTATTCAACTCTAGAATATCATTGCCATGGCTATTAATATTCTTAAACATACTCCCCTTGAAATTATTATAAAGAGTAAAAATACGGTATTTTTTTTATACCATTTGAAATAGCGGTATACAATTGCTTTCATAGGGAACAAGAGTTAGAAATGTAGCTTTCTAGATTGCTTACCTTACTCGTAAAGCCGTTAGGAATTCTATAGTAACTTTTATCGCTATAAGCGACTTGGGCTCCGAAACTCTACATATAAGAGCCGAGTTTATATTAGATTTTCGTACCATCAAAATAGCAAGGAAAACATAATCTTGCCCCCTTTTAGAAATTCTCGTTAACCTATAATTTAATACGCTATTTTCAAATGTTGTCGTTAGGCTTATTCAGAATCCTACGCAAAAATTTAGGGATAATAATAATTTTAAGCGAAAATCCATAAAAAATGCGCGAAAACCGAATCTCGTCAATCAATAAGATAAACCTTGTTTTCAAAACTTTCCGACTTCCTTCGGCATCAAAACGTCAAACTATACACTAATATTCAAAGCAAAATATAATACATACATGAATACAACAAAAGCCCTTAGAGCCTTTAAATTCTCCAAAATTTAGGATAAATTCCCTAATATTTGCCATACTTTTAAACTTATTAAACTCTTTCTCAACCAAATAATCAAAACTTCACTTATAGAAGCCTAATAAAACGTAAAACTTAAACTTTATCATAACCCAGTTGTTTTATGAGACGAAGCTTCTTTTAATTAATAATTTAAATATTTATACCGCTAAAGCCGTAAAAAATTCGTAAAACCCCTTGAAATATTCGACCTATCAGTCTTTATGATTTGGGAAAAAATTCATAGTATTGAGAAAAAGTTCTATAATGATTAATATTCAACTTTTTAACCAATATATTATCTCCAATCACAATCTATTACTGTTGGAATAGTATTATATACAGTGCAGTAGGTTAACTTTACTGTAAGTAAAGTTGACTATAATGTAGGTATACTATAAGTATATTGCTTTGTGCGGACTTACCGCATTGGGTGTAAGTCGAATGCAGTATACTGAACTTCATTTTATGGTACAGACTAAGCAGTTGGCCATACAAATTACAGTGCAGACCGGCTAGCGGTCTGCCAAACCTAGAATAATACATCTACCATCTCATCATGCAATACTACTATTACTTCGACCAATCGAATCGACAACGTTGCAACGTTCAAGGCCTACCAACAATTACTTTTTTAAACGAAAATTATAGACTTATTACGAGGATCTTTTTATATTTCGGTAATTCATATGATAATATTGTTTGACTGACTCGTAATTATCAAGTATCGAAATCGAGTTACTTTTGTATGATATCGAGGATCTAAATGTTATAAAGTAGCATTAATAAGCTTTAAAAAAAACCATTAACGTTCATATATAAATTTATAAACTACACTTTCAAGTTATTCAAATCATTTTATCTAGTTTTTATTAATAATATTAAAAATTGCACGATAACTTCGAGGATTACCAAAAGTATTTGCTATAAGTTTTTTTTCTCTTTATTAAGGTAAGAATATCTTTATCTACAGAGAAATATTATATAGTATTACAGTCTAATTAATTACTCGGATTTTACGTAAAGAGTTTCAATTTCTCGGAAACCATTAAAAGTACCCAAAACTTTCGAAATATTTTGTTTTCAACTAATCATAAAATGTCGAAAATGTACTTGGAAATTACTGGGTTTTTAAGGCGAATAATCCTATACTTTACCCAATTATCTAATCTATTATAAAACCTAAATATTTATTTACTAGATATAAGCCACAAATCTGGGCAAGTGAAAAATGATAATCGCTGGGAACGCATATATTGAACCCAAATATCATGATCCAAACAGCGGTTGGGTCTGGAAATGGGCCAGTATGCAATTGCGCTACTGAGAAGCCTGAAGTCTAACACATCAGGCGGGGAACATATCTTTTGTCAGCCAATATTACTAAGCAAAGTCACGTGATGGATCATGAAGGATCATAGCGATCCAAGATGATCCAGAGAATGGAAGATCATAGCGATTCAGTATGATCCAACCCAGGACAGTACTGAAGACGGTATGAAGGATAAAGGATATAAGGACACGGTCAGCACCACATAGATAGTATTTCCTTCATAGCTCTTCAGTTGTCAATCTAAGTATTCAGTCTCAGTATATTCTGAATAGCCTCACGGCTTTTAATCATTACTTGCACGGTTGCGATATTATTCACTCAGCACCTCTACTACCTTCTTGATAACATAAACCCTCTGATACCTTCTATATACTCAAAGGTATTTAGTGTGATCATTATACCAAACTACGAAAATTTCGCTTACTAGCTAGGGAAAAAATCCTTTACCGCTTTATAAAAATACTTATATAACAAGTTACGTTTGCATTAAAAAAAAGCCTTTTCGGCTATTATTCTTAAAAATCGATAAAAGCTTAAAAAGAGGCTTCAACATCATGCTTTTACAACTTGAGCCTAAGTACATTTGAAAACGCAGGTTATTAATTCCCACCTATATCATTCAAACCATTTCATTTATTAACAAAAGTCTTACCAAGATAAAATTAAATGATAAACCTTTGGAATACAAAGTAGCCTACTTTGTTTAAGTGTATAAACTTTTTAAAAATAACCTCAATCGGAAACACGTACTTAATAGTCATTTTCACGAACCATAAATCCACGATTAATATTATGAATAAAACTTCGTTCAATACAATTTCTACGGATCAGGCAAACTAAACATTTATTAATATCCTTATTTACCTAGATAAATATAATTTAAACGTTGCCCATCTCCTTAAACGACTTAATTCAATTCCAAATACTTCATCGCGACTTCTAATACCCACGGATAAAGAAAATCGTTTATTAAAAAAAGTATCTATATTTAATCAAATCTTTAAAAATATTTTTTATAATATTTGACAAGATTAATCTTAATTTATACGTCGCAGAATCTGTTTTACCTAAGGATATAGACCTTGTGTTCTAATTTATAGATAAGGAAAAGACTATTTGTCAAACGATTATCTCCGACTTAATTTAAAGGCCTAATAATAAAATTATTATTAATAATTTTGAGGATAGTTCTCTCTTTCGTTTGGTTAACTACTTTCTTTATAATCAGAACGAAAATAACTATCAAAATCTTGTTATTCATATTAAACTCGTTCTGAAATATATTATAGTAGTTATAACAACAGGTATTATTTAGTCCAAAACTCATAATAATTTCACTAAACGGCCTATACTGTAAGTATAAATGGAAACTAGTAAAATAATATTATCAGCATTACGTTCGTCACAGTCAAATATGCAATAAAAATAAAAATAAAAACTTGTTGAATGCATTTAGATAATTGAAACTCGAAAAAAAAAAACCATTTATACTATTTGCATTGATTTTATTACTGTTTTATTATAAATATTTTCGATTAACACCCCTTGAGTATTAGCAAATTTCAAAACATTCGACGTTATTATTCCGATTACTTTAAAAACTTTCAAAAGTAACTTTTATTACCTAAATATACCACTTATACGATATCGTTTTCTGCGGAAATTCTGTATTACTACTTATGATTATCAAATTAAGCAGAATTCAAAGAAATTATTTTAACTGAAATATCAAGTTTCTTTCCACCTTTTGGTAAACTTCATAAAAAGAACTCAACACTAAACTTTACATAACAATAGCATATTATCCTTAACCTAATAAATAAGCCAACAAAAAATTTAAGTTATTAAATTCGTATTACGATATCAAATATCTAAAAATCTAAAACAAACATAAACTAACTTTATTCCTATGTTTTAATAGAAAATTGACAACGAGTATTCTCGTGTTATTGATGCCAATCCTTACGAATACTTATTCAGTTTTAAATTATGCGTTCTGGTAAACTATTTTAATTCTTTTTTTTTTACCTTGGTAACTAGTGGAAATTCGTTTTATAAGAGAATATATCCATTATATCATTTAATTTACAATAGACGTCATTATTTTAAAGTAAAACGTTGTTATAATAAACATATCGTTAAATGAAATTTAACGTGAGAAATAGAGATTAACTCTGCATTGGAAAAGCCCATAAACATTTATATCGATAGGAGAAATTATCACCGCCACGACTAGACCCTTTCATTATAGTAAACTGTATAATAACACTTACATATACACTGGATATTCCCGCTAATTTACGAATTTACCCCACCGTTAACAATTAATAATTAATATCTTACGATAAGCTTAAGGATAATCCTTTCGCCCGCGTGTTTTTACTACCTGTACTAATACTATATAAATGAGCTCCCGACAAAAACGAAGACGAAATAAAAAAAACATATAAATAAACGTCAAGATTGTTGTTTTCGCGTAAAAAAAACAAATATAATATTTTGTTTATTAAAAGGGTTACACTTTAAGGAATGATAAATAAAAGGCTGTAAAGGAATTAAAACATTATAGGTAACTAATTGAGGTAAATGAAAAAAAGTCACGAAGTAAGGCTATATCACGTCTCACTCCTCGCATCTCGTATCTCGCGTCTCGCTTCTAGCTCCTTGCGTCTCACGTCTCGCGTTTCGATTCTCGCGTCTCACGTCTCACATCTAGCCTTCTATCATATATATTACAAAATGAGGACATTGTCCTTTCTTTTGGTTCCCGGAACTTGTTATACATTATATAGGGGATACATATATGGAAAGGGAAAGAAGGAAGGCATAGGCACGTACCTGCATGTACACCTTGCTACTACATGCTCAGCTCCGCCAAGTTACGCTTCTAGTTCTGGTTTACTCTTCTTCCATCATCAGAATACTACACTTTTCAAAGTTACGTTGCTCTCCTATTCGCGTACCAACAATTGTTTAATACGAATGTTTTACCAAGACTTTAAATATAAAACTAGTTAAGCGGAACTAAAACATTTAAGAATACGCTTTATATTTTAAAAAAAATCGATGTATTCATTATGTTGACTATTGGAATAGTAGTATTCACAGTGCAGTAAGTTAACTTTATTTATAGTTAAGTTTACTATGCCGACTGCAAGTCTAGTGTATTATTTTGTAGGTCTGTTATATTGGCTGCAAATCAAGTATAGTATACACACACTTCATACTAGAGTATGGGCTAAACAATTAGCTATACAAATTACTATACAGACCGGCTAGCAGTCTGCCAAACCTAAAACAATACATCCACTAATTGACTACTGCAATACTACTATTAATTCGACCAATCGAATCGACAACGTTGCAACTTACAAAGCCTTACAAATACTAATCAGTGCTTATTAGGTTAAGTACAGATTTGATAAGTAAAATAAAAGTCTAATTTCCGGTTATTAGGTTTTGGGTAAGACTAAGGTAGAGGAAAACTTTTGCGAAGTACCTTTAATACTTGGTCAGTCTTTATGGAAGTGTGTAAAGAACAATTTTGAGCTGTGTAAGTTCCTACAGAAGTCTTAAAAAAGCGATGGTATCGTTATTAAAAACACCAAGAAATCTTTACGCTTTTTTTTTTTAAAAAAAAGCATTGAAATTAACTCTTAAAAGCCTTAAGGACGATTAAGATGACAAAAGGCTAAGTTAGTACTACTACCGATATTATTATTATTAAAGATAACAAGTCTCAGACCTTTTATTTATCCTTACCCTTTATACCGAACTTTGTTCTTAACATTAAGTTTTCCCCTAATTTACTCTTTTGACTTCTCCTGCGATACTTTAATATTAAAATCGCTGCTTTGAACGATAAATACCAAGAATCGCTTAGTCGCGTTGAGAAAGCCGCGTTTCACGACGTCACGCTAATTCACTAAGTTCATATGCCCCGAATTATCAAGTTCCTCAATCACTAAGTCCTACGAAAGCCAAAACGTCAAAGTGACGCCTATTTAAAAACTACTAAAGTCAATTAAAGCCCTCGGATTTCTTATTTCCAAACACTACAATAAAGACCTTTCGGGGTAAAATGTCAATAAATATTTAACTAAAAGACACCTTGTCAATTTTTTTGACTACTATATTGTCGAGTAAAATGGTAGCGGGAACCCAAACCGCGACCTTCGTACCTTCCTAAAACATCGTAGATTCTTCAATATATAAACTATCAATATGTGGAAAAGGATTTGAAATAGTGTTAAGTCTAAATTAAAGGTAAAACTTGAAAGATAAGGGGTAAATGTATCAAAAGGGAATTCTACTAGGTAAGTAAACACCTTTTTTAAATTATCATTATTTAAAGAATACCCTTAAGACTCACGCGGTAAAGGAAAGAGCGTTAAGAACCCTTAATGATCTTATACGCGTTTTAGAGAATCTCATACCAATATTCAATTAAATGAAACCTTTAACCTCTTCGCTGATACCAATTATTCACACGACAATGATAAAAAACCTATTAATTTATTCGGCTGCTCAGAACTTCTATATAATAGCGCGAATTACGCCCTTGGTAGCGGCAAAGCGTATGAAGCAACGGCTGTTAATACGGAAAAAAGTATTAACGTTGATGTTAACTACCAGTCAATAAAACAAAACCATCAAACCCCTTAAAACTTTCTTTACGGCTACATTCCCCTTATGTTGGTAGGCCTGCTTATAAATATAGGCCTTTATCGTTGCAACTTAGTTGATTCAAATCACTGTGGTCGAAGTAACTGGTGCTGCATTGAAATCGGTTCTAATGAGTTGTAAGTTCCAAGTTTAGCAAACCGCTAGCCGGTCTGTATACTAATTTGTATGGTAAATTGCTTGGCCTGTACCCCAAACTAAAGTGAGAACCTACTATACTTGATTTACAGTCAATTCAATACAGTTAATACAGTCAATCTCTCAAACTGTAGTCAATTTGCTGTCAGTACAATCAACTAATTGTAAGTATAGTTGACTGCTATTCCAACATCTTACCCATTAACCCTTTCCTTAAAATCGCTAAGTATCTTAAGATTATTAAGTCTCTTAAAGCGAAACTTTCTATAGCAGGTAGGCCTATATGCGCGAGCTTACTATAAATTCTATTATAAGACTCTACACCTTATACCAGGCGAATAGAAATTACCCCAATTACCGCGATTTAAAAATACTAGAACATATTATCGAGCATTGGGATGATTATCGCGACTTTCTCTCCAAACTTATCAAAATGGTCAATATTAATTATAACCTCCTTACGGATTTCACGAAGATTTAAAATAATGTGAAAAAGTACAATAGAAAGCTTTATAACCTTTATTACAAGAAGAAAATACCATTTTTGAATATTTGTAAGCAAATGGAAGTCCTTACTTTTAGTTTTCACTTGTTATTCCCTAAAGTTCTTATAAGCCACTCTAAGGACTTCCAACTAACCTTTTTAACAGAAGTAAAAACTTTTGTGCGATAAATAGCGATATGAAAACCTATTTCAAATAAGACTTTTACTTTGCACAATACTATACAGATTAGGTTATAACGAAGTAAATAACAATAGTAATGCAACGTAAAATAGAAGAAATACCAATACATATTTTAACTATATGCTTATCAAATTAATATTGTGCCAGAAAATAATAATAAAAGCCTTTATTAGTAAAACCACATTCTGTGAATACATGCGGGTAGTAGTTACGGGTGTAAGCTAATTTGAATACGCTTTATAACCCTCACATACTACTTGTAAGAATTTTTTTTTTTTTGGTTAATTACGGTCTTCGCTTACGACCGTATTAACAAGAACTCCAAATTCGTTTAATATGTACTACTAAACTAATAACTCTCGCGACATAAATAAACAAAACTGTGTAATAATATACTACGTCAATTGTAAGTACAGGCGATCTTATCGCTCAGAATTTGATCCAAAACCTTCGGACTGAAAGCCATAACTATATTAGTGCTAACGAGGGTAATACTTTAGAGAACTTATTAACCGTATAAATTATCGTTGTAATAACAGCAAAAAGTATTACATTTGTGGAAAATTCAGTCATTAGTTAACTCATTACCCTCCGGTTAAACGTAATGAACAATACGTAATATATAATACTAAATAACCTACTATTTCCAGGTAAAATTATTTCAACTACATCGTAAACTATAAGAGTAAAAAGGTTTTTAACAATGACGATACACCTAAGTAAGCTATGTAATATAAAGATGTTACTCATGACACTGCTTAAGAATTAGCTGACTACACTTTCTTATACCGTTTAAATGGCAAAGACTCTTACCTTTACCTTAACTAAGACTTTCACCCTTGATATATTTTCAATCTTGGCGATCATTATGCGGACCATACTTTTCAAGATATTATACAAAATATGAGAAATACAGTACTTAACAGAACGTTATTCGCAATATGTAACATTATGAAAGAAAAACACTACTGTTACGGAAATTAATTGTAAATGTGCTATCAAAATCAACGTCGGCTTCTGTTCGTGAGAACGGCCATTATTACCAAAAATAACAGTCATTCAAACTATTATTAGATCGATCACATTTTACATCCTTGAATTACTTACCTTTTTCCTCCTCTATTTGGAAAATATAAAAACTCTTAGTGTTAAAGTTAATGTTAATGTTGATAAAATGGTCAAAAATAGCTAGAGGTTCCTTTTTATCCATAAGAAAAATAATTTGTAGTTTGGTCTTCAAGACTTCAAGGTGAGGATGTTAAATTTAATTGAACTAGAAATTCGTTAGTTATACCGACATTTTCATCATCTAGCTGTACACAAGCTATATAAAATCATTAAATTGGTAAATCACGAAAATATAGAATATTTTCCCTTAAAGATTATAAAATATTTCTATCACTATCACCAAACGTATACTTATACCTCCCAAATATTTAAGTTTATACTAAAAATAATAAGGATTTCAACTACGAATTTTCGTTAACGTATTCTACTTGAATAGAAAGTCTTTTTTTCAGGTTATGAATTCCGAAATATCTTTTGATAGAGATAAATTCCTAAAGTTCCAGTCGGAAAAGCATACGTGGAAAACGTGAAAGATATTGTAGATTCATACGTATTTAGTTTTACCTAAAATAGTTGTCTATAATACCGATACTAAATTCACAGCGGCAGAATTTTAGGTAAACGTTAAAATAATATGAATTTAATGTAAATAGGTGTATGCTAAAACCTATTAGAATATTAAAAAAAAGTTGAGAGAGCATACACGTTACTTCTAAAAGCGTATAATATTTTTAGGTTGAAGATTAGACATTTTACGTACTAAGAGATAAGTTTTTAAATAACGGTAAAGGGCTTGAATAATATTGTGGGCGATAACAATCTAGTACCGACGTTGCTGTTTTTTGGAACGTACTAATGCCTAACGAGTAAATATGCGCTATCAGAAAATACTTAAAAGAGGGTTGTAGCTTATAGAAAAACATTAAGTGAATTGCAGAAGGAATCAGCACGTCGTTAAGTCAATAATATCCTTAATATCAAAAACGGCTCTACAAAAATCGACGTACTTAGTTTACTGTTGTAGATAGAAATCTTTGTGTAATTGGAACCAGAAAAATGAGATAACTCATTAAAGATATTCAGTATCATTAACCCTTAAGTAATTATCAAAATTGTTAATAATTCTGCGACGTTTTATATAACCTAGGTTTAACCTTATATCAAGGCGACTAACGATAACGATAAAAACATTTAAGTTAAACGAATAAGTAAACACAATATTATTCCTTCTTTAATCGACAAGCCAATAAAACTTTATCGGCATAAATGAATAATAAAAAAAGAGAAACTATAAGGATAAGGAATACATAACGGATCGGATTTATAATACAGCTTAAGTTAGTTAAAAAGAGAAGGATAATCAAGACTTAGTTCTAAAACTCTAGGTACAAATCGTTATTAAAACTTTTGGAAAATATTTCAAAGAAAGATATAGGGTCGAAATTGGCGAACTCCTCACTCGAAAAGTTATATAATTCGTACCTAAAAACGACTTTAATCTCCAAAAACAAAATATCACAATCTTTAGGTTGAGTATTATGTACGAGGTTAAAGAAAAAACCATAGGGCGATTGTAGAAGAAGTTACGTATAATTTTTTGAAAATACAATAATAAGGGAAGAACCCAAATCTTTACATAATTGCTAACTATTTAAAAAAATCATTCATTTTTTTAGTAGTCTTTTTAGTTGTAAGTTTACTAACAAGAATAAGAGGGAAGGTTACCATTGATAGCCGTAATATATCGCAAGCGTACTTGAAATTAGTAACCGATTTATAACGGATTATCTTATTAGAATTACTATAGAAACTACGTAGTAAAGCAATTTCAGGAACAGTAATATGATATGTTAAGTTATTATATGGACTGGCTAAAACAATCATTTATGATTTTCTAATCTATTAGTCGAACTTTGAGTCAAGGTTAGGTATAAAGGTTTCAACCAATAACCCGTATCTACTGGTAATGTAAGAAAAAGATTTTGACCTGGTGCGTATATACACTGATGATACCCTTTTTGTTGGAATCTCTGCCTTAATAGTATTAGAAAAACAAGCGATTAATGACTTGAAGTTCTGGAATTACAAAGCCAGTCGTAACTCTGACGGAGAGTAATCAACTTAACTTCAATAGATCGTAAATTTGCATACTTAGTGTTAACAGTATTTACCTTAGCTTCTGCTAAAAAAGCTAAAGCGCTAACTTGGTTACAATTGATAAGACTAACGTAACCAAAGCTTAACGGTATTTGAAATAACTCGCCCATGACAGCTAAATCGCCACCATATACCAACTGGAGGCATTTTACGACCTATCGATTGCGGTACAGGTACAAGATCCAATTGAAAAAAACTTGAACTGACTAAATAAGAGGTTGAAGTGGTAGATGCGAAACCTAGATCGAGGAATTAATATAATCCCGATCGACTTATTGAGAGCTAAATTGATATTCTTTACGGACGGATCCTTTGCGAATAACAAGTACCTATCATTACGAATCGGCTTTTAGATAACCATCGGTAAAAAAAACAAATAAGATAATTTATTTAATATCGTCGTAAGCCTAATTCATTGGATATTTATCAAATAAAAAAAAAGAATTGCACAAAACGTATTAGCTTTTTAAGTTCACGGTAGAATAACCGGCTTCTATATAGGTATAGAATTGTGGAAAACACTTAACGTTATTACCAGACAGCTAAAGATTCCCGTTATACCGGTGGTAATTTATATCGATTAGAAAACCTTGTTTAAGTACCTCTTAAAGCTCGGAACCACCAGCGAAAAATGCTTGATAATCGATATAGTGGTACTTTATAAAGCCTATGGCGATAGGAAGATTGAGGAGTTTAGATGGATTAACGGTAAAGATAATCCCGTTAATGCTATAACAAAATCGTCATTAAACAAGGCACTTAAAAGGTTTATAAATAGTAATAGACTAACCATATGTATTTAAGGCTACGTTAACAGGCCACCTAACAAAGTCAAATTATATGCTGACGAACAAGGATGCGACAAATTGGAAAACTTCCAGGGAGTTAAAGCCGGTAACTTGTTTAATTAACATAGTTAAGTTTAAGGTTTATATAAGTTTATAACAAAAAAAATTGTTTGTGGAAATTGATAAAGCCTTCGGAACCGTAGGTTTAATGAAAGTAATAAGGGTTAATTTAGCAGTGAAACTGGTAAGAGTTTGGTTACTTGACGACGACATAATTCAGTGGTAACCGGAAAAAATTGGTCAACTGCAGTAACTTACGCGTATAAAGTATAAAGCCGCTAGTATTGGAAAAATAGTATTTGCAATTAATTAAGTTAACTTTAATTATAGTAAAATTAACTATACTAATTACAAGTCAAGTGTATTATTTTGTGAGGCTGCTATATTGGCTGTAGATTAAGTACAGTATAAACCCACTTCAATTTAGGGTACGAGCTAATTAATTAGCTATATAAATTACTACATAAACCGGCTAGCAGTTTACAAAACCTAAAACGATAGATTCACCACTTGGCTACTATAATACTACTGCTATTTCAAAAAATCTAATCGATAACGTTGCAATATCTAAAGCCCTACCAATATTCACAAATATAACTCGGTAGTTTAAAGTCGCTGGTACGCCTATATTTTAGGAGTAACTTCCTACTTAAAGGGGTCCAGCCCCTACATTACCTGCGAATAATATAGTTACAGCTTCGTTTCCCACCAGAAACAGCGTCAACTTATCTGACAATAATGACTACTCAAATTCTTTCGACTTGATTACGATATTAGCGCCTTATTTAACACCGTTAAATATTACTAACCTAAACTTAAACCTTTCGATGAACCGTTTAAATTATTTTGACATTAAGTTAGATGTTTTTCGTTTAGAAAGCTATAATAATACGTAAATTTCGCAGGGATCAAAAGTTTCTCGATATAAAAAAGATCACTTTTACGTTTTTTTTTAATGATTGAAGGGCTTTACAAAAACCGTTATAGAATATTATTATGATTGCGGTACCTATGGCAGTAACAACAACTATAATATCCCTATAAAAATATTTCTCGAATGCTATTATAACCCGAATACAGGAAATACTGCTATCACTTAGCTTATGAAACTAAAACAAGGGGCCTATAAACAATTTTACGTCTTTTTAACGTTTGGAAAACATTACTCGCGAAAGCTGGCGACATGTCCTGGAAATTAGCGGCTAAACTCGCTATTTTGAAGGGTTTTATTAATGATACGCTAACTAATACGTTACTTTCCCTCGATATACCTACGGATTACAACGAATAGATCATCTGCATTTAATTTATTAATAGGAAACTTTATAACTTTAGTATTCGATACGGTAACACCAATTATGTTATTATTACTAATACTGGGGGTACTATTTGTAGTAGAAGTAATAATAACGACTCTCTTGCTTGCTATAACCAAAGAAAATATTATCATAACTAATGTAAACGCTTTTAGTACCGTTTCCAAAAGTCGTATTACCTGAGTTAATTACTAGGAACTCTCCTGTTGTAAAAACCTTAACTTAAACCTAAAATACGGCGCGGATAGTTATTGTATTTGTACTTGCCTATTGGATCCCGCGTAACACTCGAACGGCTGCGGTATCAAAACTAACACAGGTATTTACCTTACCTTTATCGAAGATTTCCTCGAACTTTAGAAGCAAAAAATGTAACTCCTATACATAATCGTGTAGAAGAGTTGGAAGAACTTTAATTTGACCCGGTAATTTACCCACAATTTTTAAAAAGCTTCCCATTTACAGTAAATTTACAGTACCAATCCATTCAACTTATTACCGTTTCAATGAATATAGGAAGTAAATGGTTTAACGTTATAAGTAAATAATTTACTAAATTATTAAAGGTACCGTATATTCATTTTTTTACTTCGACAACTTGGTAAAGCTAACTATTACTTACTTGAAACCTGTTTACGACTTGTATTTTTTATAACTTATTCAAATATTCAATTTGTTAGTAGGACTTTAGACATTGCAACGTTGTCGATTCAATGGGTCGAAGTAATAGTAGTATTGCATGGTCAAGTGGTCAATGTATTGTTTTGGGTTTCGCAGACCGCTTGCCAGTCTACGTAGTAATTTGTATGATCAATTGCTTATCTTATGCCCTAGTTTAACGTGGGTGTATACTGTACTTATTTAGTAGTTGATACTATAGTCCCATACAAAATAATACACTTGACTTTCAGTTGGTATAATTAACTTTACCATAAGCAAAATTAATTTTACTACGATTAAAATTAACATACTGCACTGTAAATACTACTATTTTAATACTAACGGCTTTTTAGTTTGTGTGCATACGCTAGTATGGTTAACTAATCTTTTTTGGTAAGCGCTAAACCGCGACCTCATTAACTGGCCAGAACCTTATTAATTCCAACTGATTTCCATATTGAATTGCACCCATTTGTATTTAAATTAAAGTTAATTTCCGTTAGTTGCCTTATAGCTTAAGGGTTCGACTTTATTAATTCCCATAAAAAGATTTTTTGCCACAGGCCTATACAAACCTTTATTTTAGCTATGCTAGTTAAATAAGTCGCTATCATTCATCCCCTGGCTGTTTTATATTTTTCTAGTACATTTCTAGTCGCTGTCACATGCTATGGCTCTAACGGACGTCCTATTAACGTAGTCTTCAATGCGTATAGTTAGTCTATTATTATTTATAAACTATTTAAAGGCTTTATTTGGCGATGCCTTCGTTATTGTATTAGCAGGATTATCTTTCCATCAATACAATAGAACTCCTTAATCTCTCTCCTTTCGTAGGCTTTATGAAGTGCTATCACGTCGATTATCAAGCGTTTTTTTGTTAGTGGTTCCAAGCTTTAAAAGGTATTAAAATAGGGTTTTCGAGTCGGTACAAATTACTATCGGGATAGGAGGAATCTTTAATTGCCTAATAATAACGTTAAGGGTTTTCCATAGTGTTATACCTATGTTAAAGTTTTAATGATCATACTAAATACTCGTGAGTATATAGAAAGTATCAGAGGGTTTATGTTATTAAGAAGGTAATAGAGGTGCTGAGTGAACAGTATCGCAACCGTGCAAGTAATGATCAAAAGCCGTGAGGCTATTCAGAATATACTGAGACTGAATACTTAGATTGACAACTGAAGAGCTATGAAGGAAATGCTATCTATGTGGTGATGACCATATCCTTATATATCTGTGCCTTCATACTGTTTTCAGTACTGGATCACTTGGATCAGTGCTGATCCCACTAATCCTAATCACATGATTGGTTTAGTCATTTCCGCTAACAAAGGAAAGGTGTTCTCCGCCTGATGTGTTGGAATTCGGGCTCAGCTGCACACTGGCTTGCTTTCTGACCCGCTATTATACTTGGGTCGTGACAAAAGTCTGCTGTTTAAAGGCCTTAATTGTTTTTTTGCTAACAGAATTGGTAATAGCTTCAAAATAAGTATTGAAGTTTGCCATTTTGACGTTTTAACTCGTATACAGCGTGTAGATTGAGGAACTTAGTGATTTTTAAGCGTAAGAGCTTGATATTTTCTCGTAAAGTCGCGTGGAAACTTGGCAACTTGTTGTTGGGTCGAGCGGGGTAGATATTTAACGCGATTTGCAGATTCTTAGTGTTTTCGCTCTAAGAAGGAAACTTGACAATTAAATTAACCTAGGAGAAGTAAAAAAAGATGAAGGGAAAAAGTCTGGTGTAAAAGGTAAGGTCGAAGGTTGTTTATTATTAGTAAATAGAGAAAGTTGTTTGTTTTTTTTAGCCGTAAGACTCAATCGGTTCTTATGGTAGTAGCACCCGTAGTAGTATTAACTTAGCCATTTAATGATTTGCCGAATCTTAAGACTTCTAACAGTTAATTTTTACGTCTTTAAAAAGGATCTTTGTTAAAGATTTTTTTTGGCGTTTTCAATAAAGATACTGTCGTTACCTTTAAGTTTTCGTAAAAACCGACGTAACCTAGAAGTCTTTTTTATTTACTGCCCCAAAAACCGACGCAATTTGTAGGGGCTTTTTGCAAGAATCTTTCCTTTACCCTAGCCGCCATTATTAATATCAAGTGGAACCGGAAAATAGCTTCGACTTTTACTTAGCTTAACTGTATTTAAACCAATAATCACTAATCAGTATAGGTAGAGTTTTAGATGTTGTAACATTGTGGATTCAATTGGTCGAAGTAAAAGTAGTATTATGTAGTCAAGTGTTGG
This sequence comes from Anisogramma anomala, assembly GCA_038502455.1. Taxonomy (NCBI): domain Eukaryota; kingdom Fungi; phylum Ascomycota; class Sordariomycetes; order Diaporthales; family Gnomoniaceae; genus Anisogramma; species Anisogramma anomala. Next base: position 28,425,708 of record JASMMZ010000002.1, on the reverse strand, counting down.
ATATATTGTTGTAGGTTTGGTAGACCTTTAACCAGTCTACATAGTAATTTGTATGGCCAATTGCTTGGCCCGTACCCTAGTTTTTCGTGGGCGTATGTTGTACTTGCTTTTCAGCTAATACAGTAGCCCCGCACAAAATAATACACTCAACTTGCAGTCAGAATAGTCAATTTTACCGTAAGTAAAGTTGACTTTCTATATTGAAAATACTACTATCACAACGAAATTAGATAAATACTGGTATCAGATTTGAGCCTGTATTATTCCTTATTTATGATACGACGGTATTCAATGTAAATTTGAAATGAAATACAAACAGGTAACTTACGCTGCTTCAAAATATATATTATTTCCAGGATAAACAGGTAAACATTACCTATATAAACGGGGTTTTTCGCCGATATAAAAGGAATTTAAGGGGGTTCATACCGCGAATTTCTATACTATACTCCAAATATTGGAAAAAACCAAGCCGTTACCATGAAACTCGCCGCCGTCTTCGTCGAAAATATTAACAAAAAGTTGTCTCCAAAACCACCTATCTCTGTTTACAATAAAATTGCCAACGTTTTTTCAAAGTTCGCACCTTTGTTCGATAAAACACTTGGATACAAACTATCTCCTTACCGATTTGAAACAGATTATTAAATCGTTCTTTAAAAATATAATTAAGATTAGCTTTTAGAAATTTCTTGGGGATCTTCATACAGTATGTCGCGAAAGGAGCTTCTATTGTTACGGAAAAAGTTAACGAATTGTTAAACTAAGATCATATTAGTATAAGTAGAATCTTTACGGGTGCCCCAGTACTTTTCGTCAAGAAATCTGAAGGTAGCCTATTTTTTTATATCGATTATCGAAAATTTAACGCTATTACGAAAACCGAATGTTATTTAGTCCCATCAATATAAAAACCGCTCGCAAATATATTACGAATGAATCAATTCATAAAACTAAACGTTGAAACAGTTTTTTATAAGTTTATTATTAAGAAAGGCAACGAATAAAAAACATCGGTTCGTATATAAATTGCATTTTTTAAATGATTGCCTACCCATTTCGGTTATTTTGGTATACCAGTTCCCTTTCAACAATATATAAACAATTTATTACACCCATACTTCGATGTTATTCATTTCTCTTACGTCTATAACATCTTGATGTTCTTGAATAATAAATTCAACAACTATAAGATTCAAATTAAATGGATATTAAACGCTTCAAATGCCGTGAATATAAATCTTGAAATATTTAAGTAAGAGTTCGACATTTGAAAAACGAGGTATTTGGGGTTTATTATCGAAATAAAAGTCGAAGTATATATAAACCCAGAAAATTTACTCGTTATTTGGGAATAAGTAGCTCCTACGTTTATGCTAAAAGTACGGGGTTATATTGAGTTTGCCAACTTGTATCGGAAATTCATTTAGGATGATTTTACAATCGGAAGAATTTTAATTCTATCAACCATAAAAGAATACCGCCTTTTATTAGGGATTCGAGGACAAAATTACTTTCGAACAATTTAAATTCTACGTTCTTTCTAAACCAGTTTTTTTTCAGTAGAACCCCGACCGAGATTTCTTTTTAAAATCAGATTACTTCGGTTGAGACTTAGGAGTCTTTTTACTTTAATAGGATGATTACAATATCTTACGACCAGTGGGATATTACTTTGGTCATTTATTGTTTTTCAAGTAATATTAAAAATTTTACAATAATGAATTATTAAGTATTATAAGTTATTTAAAAGCCTGGAATGCAGAGTTTTTGGGTACAACCAGTTTATTTACTATATTTACATATTATAAGAATTTAGAATACATTATAACCACTTAAAAACTTTCCAAACGTTAAGTCTATTACTCGGGACAATATTTTCAGTTTCGTTTTAAACTAGTTTATAATTAGGAGTTTAATTATATATTACCCGATAAACTATTTTAATTAAATTACGACATTTTTCAAAGCTTTTTCAACTACTGTTCTTTCAGTCGGAAATTACAACTCATAAGCACTAAATAGGTTACTTTTAAACAGCTTTGATACGTATACAACTCTCAGTTAACTATTGTTATGGAACTCATTCTTAAAAGTTACAAACTCTTCACTAATATCAACCTTTAAAACAGTTATGATGCCGTTATTACCTGGGATACTTATTATCCCCATTTAATTCGAGCGATACATATAATTGATTGGAGTTTTCTCACCGATATTCGTATTAATAACTATCAAATACTTGAAGTATTTATCTTGAAATATTTAGTGAATCATAATAATATTTTGTGGTTTCGTCATTATATTTGGATACCCGTTTACGAGTCTTTCACTATCGCGTTAATTTGAATCATATACGATTTACATTCTACTAGCCACCCAAAACGCAATGCCATTATCTTTGTTTTCTTTAAGATATATCTTCAACCAGGGTTACATCGTACAGTCTAAAGTTTCTACCGGAATCATAATATTTATAAGAGCATAAACTATTGGAGATACCGTCGAAAGGGATTTTTCAAACCCTTAACAGTTCTCGAGCGGCTTTAAAACAAGATTTTTGTCGATTTTATGGTCGGTTTCCTTTAGTAGCGAACCAATAACTTACATTACCTTATTAGTATTACAAATTTCTTGAATAAAGCCATTTCTTTGAAGGTAATAAAATTTATTAACATCGAAACTTATATAATATGTGATTCAAGTTATTATAAATGATTTTATGATTTCTTTATATTAGTATTATTAATCTAAACTTGTATTAGACCTATGGGTTCTTAAAACGCCTTTGCGACATAATAGGGTTGAAACATATCCTAAGTATTATATTTCACCTTGAAACCAACAGTATTATCTAACTTATCAATTAAAATATTTTAAGGTACCCATGGTTTTTTGTAATTTATACTTGATTTAATTAAAACCGTGTATTAACCGGTTTCAAATCAGTGTTAGATAATGAATATATCATTATTATCTGTATTAACCCGTTTTTATAATATACGGTTATTATATCAATATTATATAATCCGTTTAACATTTACTTTTTTTAGTTATAAATCCATGTATAAAGTTTAAAAATATTGTTTAACGTATTCGCAATATTAAGAAATTCTTATGAGCTGTAATAATGGTTACATAATGAAGTATAGAGAAAGTTATGAATAAGTAAAGTTTTCTCTTAAAACGGTTTTAGGTTAGTGATAACGTTTGGGTTGGTAAAGAAAATTATAAACCCAATAAAATTTCGAAAAAGTTAAGTTAGCTTTATGAAAAATACTGTATTACACGTGTTATCGATTTTGACGTTATCGAGTTTGATGTTACAGGAGGGAAATACCTACTATTTCATGTGAATTAACTTGTTTCAGCTGTTTCAAACCCGTTTTCGAATTAATATATCCGTGAATATTAACCACTTATTATCAAAGATGTTAGTAACGATAGTGAAACTAAACCTAGATACTACATTAAAAGTATTTTGTAATCCTGAAATAAACTATAAATTAGCTAATCCTGTATTAACTATATTCAAAACTATAGGTTTTAATTAAATGGGTAGTTTACGTATAAGCTACTTGAGAGTCGATTTTAAGCCTTTTAAATATCGTAGCTTTTGATGTTTTTGAATCCTGTTATAATTCAGCTGAAAATAACAACGGGCTTTCCCGTATAATTCGCTGGAAGTTTGAATTTAATTTTATGTTGTATTATCAAGTTAGTTGAAAGCCGTTCGTTTACAGGCATCAAATACGTTCTAAATTTGCATTTTCATTCTTACTATAATTAAAACATTTCATCTATACCCTTATATTCACCATTGTTAAAATAATTCTCTAGGCTGTTAACTACTAATGATTCATTGCTTATATTAATACACCTCTCAACCTTACTATTAATATACTAATCGAATTTTACTAGTTATTTGGTTAATTTCAATTCAGGTTTTCCATAAGTTTGTTAACCGCGACGTTCACATTTCTACATTATTTCGTTTACTTAAGATTTAAGCGTCTCGTTCAGGAGTTCTATAATATAAAAATCATTAAAACTGACAAATATAAAAGGAAATAAACCAGTATAGCCATATGTATCTACCTTATGTTAGATAACTCGACGTACCCTTATTGACCTTCTAGCCACGACCACTCGAGTTTATACGTTATTTGACCGCTCGTCAACATTTGGAAAACAATTTATAAACGGGTGACTTACTTCAATATTAGGCATCAAACTCTAGGTAGTCCTTAAAAACCTCATTAATAACCTAGTTTGTATTAGGATTTAAGTCTAAGGGGGTTTAAATGTGGAAAAAACTCCAATCGGTAGCGTTAACAATGTATAGAGAACTTGTGGTACTAGTATTTAGCTGTTCGTTCATAACTTCCTAATTATTACATTACTTTATACTTACCGACCTTTTTTAACAAAACTTACGTGGGTAAAAGGCTATTTTATACACGTATTTAAAGTATATTTGCTTCTTATTACCATTTTGTTACATTATCATGGGGTGTAACGCCGGAAACTACATATTTATTAGTAGGGTCTAAGCAACTTCAATAACAAAACTCACGTCTCTTATACTCTTATCGAACTCGGCAGTCAGTCTCGAGTTTATTTTCGTAACTAGTTCGTTCACAACCAGAAAAAAAACTGAATGGTGGATTTTGGAATATTGGTATGTGGTAGGCTCAATATATACTACAGTTGTGGGGGAGGAAGGGGGCCTACAGGAACTATTTATAGGGATAGGTGGTATCTAGGCGTTACAAGGCATATTCAAACTCTTCAACACCCGTAACGACCGCCCGTACCTATTATAGAAGAATAAATTCGCCAAATTAGATATTTCTCGTTACTTACTAACATAACATCAACTTAATAAACATTGAGTTAGAAATATTTATTGAAGTTTACTCCTTTTTTTTTACATTATTGTCATCTACCTCGTCATAACCTAATTCAAATATTATTACGCAAAGAAAATCGTAATTGAAATAAATTTTTAAATTATCGGTTTTTTTTTTGTCCAAAAGCTTTCAGTTTTGTTTGGAATGTCAGAAAATAGTAAATTAAAATGTGAAGGAGAAACCTTTTTTTACTTATAAATGGCCAAAAATAGTATCATCTTTGTGTTAAATAGGTTATAAGTATTCCTATTATAATTCTTTACATCATTTCAAATCTTCGAAAAATCCGTAAAGAACTTGTAATTGATATTTACTATCTTGACAAGTCTGGAAGGAAAATCAAAATAATTGTCCAAGTTGTCAATTCTATTTCCTACCATTAACTTAAGTCTTCGAACCTTTGAGTTACGATAGTAGGGGTAATTTCAAGTCGCCTAGTCCGAGTGATAATGTCCTGTGGTGAAAGCTGTGATAGGCTTATACGTGTAAGCGTATCTACTGTAGAAAACTTCACCTTGAAATGCTTTAAGATTTTGGGGATATTTTTAAGAAATCTAAGTTATTTAATATTTTTAAAGGAATCTCTAAGGGGTAAGAGGAACTTGTCGACCGTAGTAAATGTTTTGAGGGACTTAATGATTTAACTTAATTAACCGATAGATGGCGCCGACATTAATTCCTCTTACTGCATTGGCGGCTGTTGTTTCGCGCACTCTGCCTTCGCTAAAAGCGTACTCCGCGTTATTAAGTGAAGGTTCTATGTTGAATGAAAAATTCATAGATTCATTATTGTCGACGTATAAAATATTGATACTACTAGGAAGATAAAAGACTTAATTTAACTAAAGATTATAACGTAATCCTCCAAAACGTGTATTGGAACGTTAAGTTTTCAACGCACTTTACTTCACTCCATGGATTTGAAGGATAAATATTATAAGAATATTCTTTAACTCGAGGAAATTAAAAAAAATATTATACCAGTTTTGTTAGGTTTTTTATCTGGTACAGAAATTTATCGTTGTTTAAGTTTTTACTTATGTTTAAACTTAACACTTTTTTTGAATCGCCTTTTGTATATCGATAATGTTATCGATAAAGAATTTACGATGCTTTTAAAAGGTGCGAGCATTACAGTTAAGTTTTTCGCCGCTATTTAAGTTAAGAACATAGTGGTTAACAAAGTTAATCAAGTATCTGTTAGTCAAACCTTTATTGATATTTATCCCCTATAGTTCTTTATTATACTGCTTGGAAAGAATAGATCCTTAAGCTTTAATTTACTTTATTCGTTCATAATTAGGTCTCATTTCGATATTTTGGTTGGCGTAAGATTTGGTGGTATGGTGTGGAGAGAATTTGGCGATTTAGCAGTGTAAAGAGTTGACGATTTGGTGTAAAATCGCGCAATATGGCCTTTTAAGCGCGACTTAGCGATTCTAGGTGTTTTCGTTTAGATTAGTGATCTCAAATTATTTAATTTACGATTGTGACATAGAGAAGGGGAAAAGAGTAGGATTGAAGGAAAACTTTGTGTAAAGGGTAATGTTTTGTGTAAAAAGTTGAATCAGAGGTTGTTGTTGTTTGTTATTGAATAGAGTGGGATTTGATTGTTTATGCTGTAGTAGTACCCGTAGTAGTATTAACTTAGCTGTTTACTAACTTCACGATTTTTGAGACTTTTAACAGTTAATATCAAAGTTTATCTTCAAAAGGGATCCATAAAAAATTCTTAGTATTTTCGATAAAGATACCGTTGCTACTTTTGAATTTCCGTATAAACTAACGTAATCTAGAAGTTTTCTTTACTTCATTCTACAGAGACCAACGTAATAGTAAATTCTCCTCAAAAAAATCTTTCCTCTACCATGACGTTAAAGTAGAACGTAAACAGAAAGTAGTTTATTCTTCTATCTTGCCAATATGTGCTTAACCTAATAAGTACCGATTAGTGTTGGTAGGACTTTAGATGTTACAACGTTGTCGATTCGAATCGTGGTCGAAGTAACAGTAGTATTGCATGGTTAAGTGATAGATGTATTGTTTTAGGTTTAGCAGACCGCTAGCCGGTCTACACACTGATTTTTATGGAAATTTTCTTGGCCTGTTCCCTAGTGTGAAGTGAGTGCATACTGTACTTGAACTTACAGTAGACCCACAAAAAAATACACTTAACTTGAAATCAGTATAGTCAAATTTATTTACAGTAAAGTTGACTTACTACACTGCAATTACTACTGTTCCAACAATTTATGTATTTATATAAAAGTCCACAATTTGATCAAGTATCATTCTATTCGACATAAAATGTGTTAATAATTATATGATCATGTATAATATATTTTTCTATTTATATGAACGCCCATAATTTCATTATATATTGTAAAATTTAGTATAAAATGTCTTAATAATAATGAATTAGTATTAATACTAATATCAAAAGTTTAGCTATACGAGGACAATGTTTTTTTAACGATTTTCAGTTTATGAAGCTGTGTCTTAGTGTGGATTCGATCATTACATGAAGCCTATTTATAGAAAAGACGGCGCAGGTCTACGTAACTACTTATTTTATACTTTTTTACTTCTTTATTATATGCAAAAACAGACATCATCTCTTTAATAATGTATACCATTCCAATCATCCCTTAACTTTTGTAACTAATACCTCTTCTTAACATTTATATATGTCGTTAAAATTACACTTAGCCATATTAATATTTTTTGTTGGTATGATTTCATTGTTTCAATATAGTCGATTAGAATCTCTGGTTGAACTAACTGGTATTGCATTGAAAATAGTGATGTATTACTTCTAAGTTTGGAAAACTTCTAGAATGTCTATATACTAATTTATATGACCAATTGTTTGGCCTATGCCAAAATTTGAACTAGGTAAATATTATATTTCATTTATAGTTAATACAACGAACCTACAAATAATATAGTCACCTCATAGTGAGTATAATAAACCTACAGTTAGTATATTCAGCCTCATTATACTGTAATTTACTGATATTCTAATACAGCAAACTTTTTGTTTTTGTACGTACGCGTTAATGTAGTCAATCACTAATTTGTGGCAATTCCTCAAGTTTATTTCAATTTCTTCAGCAAAACCCTTATCAATTATGATTCATTTCGCATCAAAATTAATTCCAATTACAATTCTTCGCCCCACGATTCTAGGCGTTAACTTCTTCAATTCCCCTACATAAGTCTTTCATCATAAATTTACGTTCCACCAATTATGTACCTTTTACCAGTAAGTTTAAGTACTATTCTTTCGTCCATTATTATCCTGGAAGTCTTTTATTTTACTAGGGTATCTCTATTTCTTTACGACATATACTTGGTCATCTATATAGCTTTTTATTCATATGGTTAACCTATTAATATTCACCAACCTGTCCAGGGAATTTTTGGGTATAGCTTTAGTTATAATGTCGGCAAGGTTATCTCTTACATTAGTATACCTCAACTCATTAATTTTCCGGGTTAAGTATATTTTTTTTCAAAGTTACCACGTTTATTACCAGAAGTTTTCATTAGTAATAATTAATTTAGAAACGCACTTTTCAAGGATCCAGAAGTTAGTATATAAGACTACAAGTAGTGGATCTAATTCCAGTTATTTGGTGATATATATTTTAAGGTATCATTGGTTACTATGCAGATGTCAATATTCATTATTATTTAGTAAACCTTTGATATTATTACGTTTTGTACTATACGTTTATACTTAATACATATTTGGTATACGAGGTTTACCGTAATCTTAAATTGTTTATTAAACTAATATCTGTTAACAAAAACCGTGAAGAATCTGATTTTTAATGTGAAGTTGATATTGTTTTCGAAGAAGCTGTCGGTAAAAATCATCAACTTTACCGCCGTCAAGTCTACTAGTACTATGATAATATCTTTATCAGATTTGTTTATTGTTTATTAAATACATTTATTTAATTTATTGAAGTTCTTATCTTATAGATTCTCAACTTTTATTGTAATGGATTAGTCGTAAAGTACCTCCGATTGGTATAGCTTAGTGATATAGGCCTTTAGAGATTTTTACTTAAAATATTGTGATAATTTTAACCCGTTGGTTTCATCGATCTTCGCTAGGCTTATAGCTTACCCTCCTCATCATAAGTTAAAGTACGTGCTACGGATATCGTTTATAACATCGAAAAGAATTAACAATCTATTGAAATCAAGTTGGATATTTTAACTAACATTTTAATTTGATTACACTTTCAAAAGCTACAATCTATAATAATACGTTTTTAACCACTATAAAACTAGAGTTTACGAGGAAAAGTGTATGATTAATTTATATGACAATAATATCAAAATTTTTATTTTATATAATTGATAAGTATATATTAAACTTTAATATCTCTATATTTTACTCATTTATAAAGTGTATTTATTACGTTTAAAACTAATGAATACTTACTTAGGATAATTCTTCAAAATATTGAACGTATTATATTACCATCTTAATAATAAGGTATCTTTCCACTCATTTCATTCCTTTCACGATATAGTCTATCGAAAACTCATCGCGAATTGCGTGTGTACTTACGTAATATCAAAGCTATTCAAGATGAATTTACTTTTTACACTATTTATTAAATTAACAATAAATATCACAATCAAACGCCGGCTAATTTTATGAGTTGTAGGCTATTGTGTAAGGATTTAGCTTTTGCCTTTATATGAAGGGACTGGGCTAGGGCTATTACTTAAGGCGACCGGATACTGTTTATAATCTACAATGAAAAAGAGAAGGAGAGACCCCTATTAAGGAGCTCTTATAAAGCTAATAAAAAGGAGTAACTCGGTCATGTGGTTGATTAAGTTGTATAGGTATGCTTGGGAGCGGCTCGGGAACGTCGTAAAAGTATGGTAAATTCCAGGGTTAAATCCTTGGCAACCACTAGCCTAGGCATTGGCCTATAACATTACTCCTGGCTTATGAAGAGGGGTTTCTTTATAGTTATAAAAGGTGCCCACGAGCTGTAAAGCACCCTAACACTTTGTAGAAAGTGGTAGAATACGTTAGCGTAATGGTAGCTGCGAGACACCTGATTATGAGCGGTGTGGAACGTTATGGAAATATGTAAAGGTGCTCTCTTAACGTGGTTCGTTCTGGAAGGTACCGTCCACCCTTCCACCTCCACCCTCTTTAGTTGGAGGCGTGATATTTACTTACGAACAGCGTGAAGCGTTGTGGTAACGTATAAAAAAACGACGTTTAAAAAACGCCCTTGTTCTATAGATTGTTTTAGTATACTGTGGAAGATGTTAGCGTTAACCTCCTCCCATAAATAATCCCTTTCATAATGCCTGAAATTATAAATCTCCCCTTTAATGATAATTTCCTTTACCTTTAGTAAAATATTATATTTTTCTGGTGATGTAATATTATATCATATCATTTCTTTACCTATTAGCCGAATTTAATTTTTTTTCAATATCTTTCGTATTCGAAATAATAAATAGCAGTTTGGTTGAAACAATCGATAAATCAACTTTCAATATAAATTTCTCCGTTTAGAAGCTTTTTATCCCTTGTAAACAAATAGGTCATTCCTTTATACAATTCTTACAAATATGTATTTTGATAGGACGCATAAATATATATACTTCAAATATGTTTATCATATTTCGTATAATTTTCGGAAATTTTATTAAGAGATGCAGTATAGGTCTAAATTATGAATTAGTGACTATTAACATGTTAACAAATCATTGGATATTGGAGTACAATATTGTTTTTATGTTGTAGGTACGATAAACTGTAATTTTAGTTACATATATATATTCTCTTAGACTTGAAATCAAATGTAAATAAAGATATGAAGGAGTCGTTGGAGGTTTACCTTGCGTTCAATACTAAAGACCGGAGTAAGTAGCCCGGATATTGAATTATTTTGTTATTATTATGAAACAATTAGATAACGTATAGGTCTAGATGTTTATTATAAAAAGGCCGTTCGAAGTTTAGCGCGTTATGTAATATGAGTTTGATATAGTTAGTGGCAGCGGTTTCGTATCATTTAAGCCTATTTGTTTAGGCGGTTTTTATACTATATAACGTTTTAATGAGAAGCATACAACCCACATAAAAAAGGTATTTTGATATTAAACGCGAATATTACGTTCAACGAACGCGTAATAAGTTTGATTGGATGATATCAAAAAAGTAGTTAAAGTTGTCAAAAGTATTGGCAGTAAGTAAGGTAAGCTGATAAATATAGGGGAGAAGTTATTAGCCGAAAAGGGGTTGAATTTAGATTTGAACGACAGTATCGGATCTAGTGTAATGATAGATTGACTAATGTGTTAGTAGTCAAATTTCAATGTAACTTCTTACTGAAGATCAGGGAATCTGTGAGGTTTGATCTTTTGCAAAGGTTATCATATAGAAAAATAAGAATCCATAGTGTTAGCCATGATCAACCACGACAATTTGTATTGAGTTTATCAAAAAGCTATTGTTTACTTAACAATTATACAAACCATCGGATATAATCATATCAGCTCCAATTGTTACTTCCCGTAACAGAAGATAGAATCTGCCATCAAATTCCAATAAATTGATAGTAAAGAAAACTCGATTAATGTTATAACAAAAGCTAAATCAAACAGAGCTTTAAACAGATTTGTGAATGGTAATATATTGACCATACGAATCAAAGGATACACAAAATAGTAACCCGGTTAGGCTAATGCATGTAACAATATATTAAAGGGAAGGTAAGAGTACTTTGGCGACTTAAAAAAATGATAAATTGTAAACAAAACAATTTTATTAACTGGTATAGTTGAATTATATTTGTTGAGGGATTGAATTAAAAAGTAATAAAGTATTAGTTGCTGGGATTATAAGTCATATAAAGTAAAACTATGATATAAATGGCAATAGAAAAGACATAAGGAAATATTTACGTTACCAGTTGATTATCTTACAAAACATACTAGTATCATAAACCAAAAAGCAACTAAAACTAAAACAACAGCCAATTGTAGTACAGTCAAATTAGCTGCACTGACTACAAGTCTTATTCAGTGTAGTATTCAATTCCATGTAGGGTATGAGCTAAGCAATTACCTATATAAAGTAATATACAAATCGGTTAGCAGTTTGCCAAACTTAGAAGTTACAATAATTCACCCCCTAACCTTTACAATACTACTGTAACTCCGACTATGATTTAAATTGTTAGATGTTGCAACATCTAAAAACCTATCAAAACAACCACATAATAAGCAGAGCAGTTAAAGAAGTTATCATATTAATTTAAAGTTTTGTATATAAAGATATTTTTTTGTAGATGTAAATTGAAATCAAACTTCAATTATAATAACTTTCAAGATATACGTGTGTATAATATTTCGAAATTCTAATGTAATGAATTACAAATTAGTAACTCAGTTGTTTTAAATTTGCGGACAAAGTGGAGTAGCATCTATATAAGATTTTGTTCTCCTGTAGGATCGTGAATTATCATCAAAGACCCACCAATGCAAAATTTTATATTCATCAGTACGAAATTCCGTTCTCATAAACACATAAATCGGTATTAAATGGTATTATTATGAAAGATGTAGAATTCATTTATAAAGACAAGTAGTAAACATGATAACTATTTGTAGGAAATACTTATAATCACACTTGATTAATACACTGGTTTAGTATGTTTATATACCAATCCATAACCATTTCATATAATTCTACAATTATAACATTTTACACTCGTTGGTTCATGAATTTGCAAGATTTCTACCACATACTAAAAAGTTATGTTGTAACTATACAAAGCATTGACGAAACTCATGTGACAATACATTGTCTACCATTCAACAATGGCCCAAAAGTATATGTTAGTACGTATACAAAGAAAATTCAGGGCTCATGACTGTGAGCACCACTTCTAGTATGGTCCTAAATTGTCGCCGCTGATGACGCTTTACTCCAGCCACACAACCTGCCAGAACCTGCCAGGCTTTGAAGAAAGTGAATCAATGTAGTTTCACTGTTGGTATCAGGCTTCTCACTCCTGCCTGATTAGTTCTGGTGTTGTGAGGGTGATGACATGCTTGCAAAGTGACCTAGCAGCCCTTTCTAGAAATACTTCGAATCAAGGCCTCAACCAACAATTGCCACAAGCACAAGCGAAATGGACATTCAAACCTCATACTTGCCATTGATGTTGAGCATTTGTGCTTTTATTAAGAAGTCAAAGGACACAGACGCATTGGAATGCTGGTATGCCACAGCTGCAAAAGCTCAGGGGTCAGATTATGACATGTTGCACTTTCGCAAAAGTATGCCTTTATCACTGACCCTAGAAGATATCCTAGATACTATTTCTTAAATGGCAGTGGTGAGGCATAGGGAAGACCATCACTGTCAGCATTTATGGCCACTACCAGTAGAGGCACTGGGGTTGTCAAGAAGACAAGATCAAGTCCTTGAGTGAAGTGTAGTCACCGGCACCACAAAAGAAGTGGCTGTCATTTACAGCTAACCCTATTTCTTACGGAGGGAGAACAACGCTGGAAGCATGTAAAGCATCCCCATGAAGCCAGGATACGTCTGGCAAACCTGAACGCCCGTCCCTCTGGCTTAAGGGCCAGTTGCATACCTGTGATGACGTCGAGGATGCCGTAAAATGAAAACAGTCCACCTCCCAGTCTCCTAGTGCACGGAGCGGAAATCAACACCTTTGAAAAACAGTATGTATCTCTTCCGGTCAACGCCGTTTGGTACCCGTATCCTTTAGTCTCGCCATCCCCACGTTTGACAAATGAGAGAAAATGGGTATCTGCCTAAGAGGGCAACTATGCCGTTCAGAGTACAGATTTGCAGACACCTTTTCCGTAAACTGCATTGAACGACAAAATTATACATGGGAGTGTTCATTGCAAAGAAAGGAGAAGACTATGGCGCCTGTTACCGCATGTTGACGGGTATTCCCCCAAGACGTGGAGTGGAGCTAGATCCCGCGGCTGCCAACCATTTTATGCGCCTGTGGCAATGGGCATAGGAGCTGGTGAGGAAGCCTGGATGCTGGGGATGCTCTGCATCTCGACATCGCCACCGGAAATGCTGACATCGCTCTTGGGGAGCTGACCGGCGTTCTCCTTGTGGCTATTCTCTTTGCTGCTGCCCGCAGTGCTGACTACAGCCGACGCAGGGACGCCCTCGGGCGTGACCTCGGTGATCTCGACGAGCTTCGGCTTTGGGGGTGCAGTCCAGCGGGGGATCTCCCACTCGACGCCGGTAAAGGTCTTCAGCCGGAATCCGCCCCTGTTCCACTTGCGACAGGGTTTGCCGCTGCGGTCGAGAGCGCGGAGACCGGCGTTGATAGCGCCCTGGTTGGCCTTGGGACCGAGTCGGTGGGTATTGCCTCGGACTGGCTCGAGGGTACCGTCCTCACTGTGAAAACGTTAGTGTCGATGTCGGTGAATGTTCAATCAATGGGGAAGCACTCACAGTCGCTGTCTCTTCTTGGGACCAGGCTTTCCCTTAGCTTTGCCCTCTCCACTTGCAGCAGGCGTTGATCTCTTGACACCCTTTTTCTTCTCCGGAGGGCCCATGACCGACGGAACGGGCGTGCCGTTCGCACCAGGGGTGGCGGGATTGGAGTCGGAGGCGAGATTCTCGGGATTCAGGGCGGATGGAGCTGCGGTGGGCGTAGAGACGGGCGACACCTTCGAGTCCTTCATGGGCGTGTCCTCCTTGCAGGTTGGGGAGAGGATGGCGCGCAATCGGTTGGCGGAGACCTTGAATGTGACGATCTTTGAGTCTTTTGCAGCGGACTTGCGCGACTTGTCCTTGGCCGAAGCGGCACCTTTGGATGCTGAAGGAGACATTGCTGCGATTGTTGGTGATAAGTCTTGGAGTCGTCAATCTGGGGTGGATGGGTTGTTTTGAGGAGAGGGGAGGAAGAGAATGGGGAGTTGGGAGATGAATGCCTTGGACCAACTTGGATGAAATTGGCAGAGAGAGGACAAGTGTTTCGGGAGGTGGGCTGGGTGCAGTGTTTGTCTTGAAGGGACCGATCGACTTGATCAGCTTGTGCGGAGTTGGAAAAGCCACTACGGGGCCTTCAGTGTGATTGAGTGGTCAAGGCGGTAGTAAGAGTAAGGGGGAAACGGGCAGTGTCAAGCGTATTGCTGATGCAATCACGGGATTTGTGGATGGTGGTGATGATGGCCGAGTCGGGAATGATGGGGTGGTGGTGGATGTTGGAATGATGAGACAGGGAGGAATCATGATGGGATAGGATTAGGATTGCGAGGCGGTTTGGATCAGGCCTTGGATTCTTGGGTTGGGTTGCCGGGCACGAAAGCGTGCATTGTTACCGTGCTAAGCTCCATTCACGGCGGTGGTCTTGTCCAGCTCCAGCCGAACAGCCCTGCCTGGCTCAGGCTGGTGACTGTCGGAAGAGGATGTCAGAGAAGTTTCTCATCTTGCAGGCCTGCTGCCAACAGGACCGAGCCAGCCGGGGACCAAGCGGTCCGTGCGCCACGTACCGATCCGACAAGGGTTCCTGGCCATATGCTGCAGGTCCATAGTACTGCTGTGTACTTATATACCTTGTCGCTTCGGCCTTCTTTTCATGTCGACACAAACGCATCATCGTGTTCGTCCACAGGCATTACATGCACAGATTCATAGACTGATAGCCACGCTGATTATCACTGTCGTGCAGTAGCCACGGCTTGCTGCCACCTAGTGCCTGTGCAAGCACTCAGCATCGCGGCACTCTTCATTTCTTCTTCGTGAGTTTGGCTTTCTCAGGGTTACAGCAGGGTTACAGCACTACTTGATGTTGTTACATCTTAGTGCGAGACTTATTATGTGAGATGGTACTGACAGTCGAACATGCTTGGAGGTCCACATTTCTGGTCGCTGCAAACTGAATTCCCAAAGCAATTCCCTACGCGACTCCCGAGTCGAAAACGACTCGAGAACGAACTGGAGCGGAGCGGAACACGTGATCAAATCTGGCATGGCCGCAGCAATGGCCAGGCTGAAAGTAAAGAATATAGAGGCAGCAACGAAGAGCGCGGAGAATAGCATCTTTAAAGTAAAATTATATTTCAGGTTGAATTGAAAATAGAAGAAAAGGCAAATTCTGTGGACTGGTTGGTAAGTTGAAAACAACATAATTTCTTGCATATAATGCCCCATGCATATAATGCCCCATGCATATAATCTATACAGCGACCTTCCTGACTAATCGGCTTGTTCAATCCTGCAGGGAAGGTCTATTATACTCACCGCGCATTGAATGTTGTATTATATACTATATTGTATCCCGTGTTGTATATGGTATTGTATGTTATCTTGCAAGTTGTATTATGTGTTATCTTTCATGTAGCATCTTATATTATATATTGTCCAGCAACGTAGATACAATACGAGAGCTATAATATATTTGGTTTATAGCCTAGTTTATGGTTGGCTATAGCCACACCGTAAGGTTTTTTTTAAAAAAGAGAATAGAAGGTTGCACTAATAAAAATGGAAGTTGGCATTGATAAGTAGAAGTTAGTATTGGTAACTAGAAGTTAGCGTTTGTGAATCCCTAGTAATACACGTTTCTACAAGTAAATAAAGCTATATATTGCGATGGGTTTGTTTTGCATGGAATGGGATGTATTGCGGGAGAGCTAATAATGTTGTTGTATTTGATGAAAAGAGGAGGGAAAAAAGCAGTTTTGAGCAGTTCGCTAGTTAAGTTGATTGTACTATATATACGCTTCAAATTATAACTGAAGCTACATCAGTGTATAGCTTTATACTATTACTTTTTGTTTTACCTTTCATTGAACAAGATTTTATACGTTTATTTACCATTTAAAACAGGTTTTAATTTTGTTATTTACTTCATATACTAAGTGGTTATTAAGAGCATTAATGTCATTAACTTATAATATTATTTTCATTTTACTTTAGTGAAGAATCTTCAAAATTTTGTAGATAAATCTTTTACTTATTTTTTAAATCCGGAATAAATTTTGTAAAAGAAATTGATTTGTAAGTAGCTAGTAAAGTTTGTATATATAGGTATAAATATGTAATATAAGTTAGATATTGATTATAGTCATAGTAATAAAACTTTTTTGAAGCTAATTCAATCATCTATATAGCTACTTAATTAAATTTGAAATTGTGTTAATTTTGATATGAGGGTTTTTATCTTATCCGATATATTGAGTTTGTTTTACTTTCTAGTATAATATGTGATATTCAAGTATTCTTTTTTAATATTTTTGCTTTAAAACGTACGTACAATGTTTGAGCATAATTAATCATATGCTCACAAGTATTGAACTTGTTTAGGTATTTTTATATATTGTTCAACTTTGTTATGTTTTCAACATTTATTGTTTCAATGTTGATGTTAGTTATATCAAGTTGAATTGGTGTTAGAATTGTAAATGAAGGTATTAATAAAGATTTCTTGATTTTAAGTTGTTAAGTAGTTAGTATGGTTGAACAAATTCAAATATATAGAAGTTGTATCCCTTTTACTTTAATATGTAGGCGTTAAAATATGAGTATATATTGTAATTTACGTATCATAATTGAGGCGTTATTTGATAACTAGATTGAAATTATCAAAGTGTTGGATTTAGATGGGGTACCAAACTCTAACTACCTTCTTTGTTATTATTGTACATACTTGCTGCAAACTCTGCAGCTTCAGCAAAGACCTAGACTTAGCTTCTTTATCTTTTAATACACAGCAAATCACACTACCACCAGTAAAACCCAAAAAATGGTAGTTTTAAATACAACTGATTAAGTTAAACTAGGCTTAATTTCCACTAAGCCGTAATTGCCCCTAGGATTTGTTGCCGCCATAGTTTGTAAAATGCAAGACTACAAAAAAACATTACTAATCCCCTAAGCGATCAGATTTTTCGCACTTTTCTTCATTGGTTTACCCTTTTTATATTACCTTGCCTGTTTTTTTTATTGGGTTTTATAATAAGTAAATAGCTACAAACGTTATTAATACACTAGTTGTTTCGTTATATACCGTTGCGACGAACTCGAGGCTAATAAACTCCACTTGCTAATTTAGCCTCTCTCAAAACGAAATAGCCATCTCATTTTACTTCCCTTTTCTTTACCAGCTTCAACTCGTTTTTATACGCCAATACACAAAATATCTAACACTACCTCTTCAGGTAATAGCGGCAATAATAGTGGTAACGATAAACCTATTACAATTTACCCCTACAAAGCAATCAATCAGTAAATTAACCAGCGTTTTACGGCTGTGAATAAAAACCTTAATAGTTTGGATGGCAATATTTGCGAAATAAGGAACCGGGTGAAAAATCATATAAAGGTAAGAGTAGTTAGAGAGGTTGTAACTACTATAGCTACCATACAACAAGATTTTTACCGTCCAAGCTCCTATGTTTGTAAGGAGGACCGTCGTCCTCGTGAAGATAATAATTGTCCTCGTAAAAATGAACGTTAGAACCGCGAGTAAGCTGCCGATCGCCGTATAGAGTCTGAATTTCGAATACCTAATCGTCGTGAGCCTGAACCTTCCCGAAAACAAAATTACGAACTACGAAAACAAGAAAAAGCCAATAGAAGCGAGACTTTACAGCCTTTTTCATAATACCAGGCAGAAAAAAGGCGTTTAAAAATAGAAACGGTAGGGGTTTTTAACCTAAAATATCCCGATCCTTTAAATCTCGACATTATAACTATGGTTAGGGACATTGTTTTTATAAACGTTTAGTCTTTTTGACAACATTTAGATTCACTTATTAACGCTAACTTCAACACCAAAAGGCAGTCAGTTGAAATATCCTTAATTTTACTGGTAAAACTCAACTAATTTTATTTAACCGTCGTAAGTTATATTTACGCGACTTTGCGGAGATTATAAATACCCTCATAACCAAAATCGCCATAGATATTAGACGAGTTACTACCAAGTATCGGAAATACATCTTTTGTCTTCGTAATCTGCTAAACGATGAGTATAAGTTAACAAACATATTTAAACGAAGATATAATATGTTAAAGATATTCATATTATAAATAGGTACAATAAAAATTGGCAAAGAGTTATAGCTGATATCTGGTCCATATTTAACATAGATATTTAGTAATAATTAATTCCTCTTCGTTAATCATAATAGATGCATATATATATAGCTAATATTAAGGAAAATTAAACTGCGCTACTTACGACTGCAAAACGTAAGTTTCCCTACTACTGGCCTACTTTAAAGGATGATACCAAAAATTCTTACGATTTTCATGATAACCACGAAAAGACTCGTAAAAGGTACGAAAAAAATACTCTATTTTAATAATAGCTATAAAGCTTAATATCGAGAGTACAATCTTTTATACGATCGTTATCAAAACCTAAAGTAAAATTCCCAACGTTATTAAAATCGTTTTAGTTAGAGAAAACGAAACAAACGGCTGTGATATCAGGATTACAAACGTCGAGAAAGTTATAAACGTCGCCGAAGTAGTCGTGAAAGTCACTGAGGTAGTCTCGAACGCCGTCGAGACAGTCGTAAACGACTTTGTAATCGCGATTGCCGCGTTTACAATGTCTATTTAAACATTAACGATAATCAAACTTTACAGTCTTTAAAAACCTCCTTATGTTTGTCTTCTACGTATTCGGAAAAAGGTATCGTGGGCAACGTAATCGACATACTTAAGCTAAGTAAAAGAACTTGCGGTTATTATTACGAGTTTTTCGACTCGCGTAATCAATTTTTTACTTATTTAAAAAGTTATTGGACTCGAGAAACTATTAATATTCTAACCAGATGCAGGTACTTATGTTAAGTTGACAAATATACCTTAAACGAAGTAATTAATAATTTTAAAGAGTTGAAAGTTATTGTAACTCGTATTATTCATCACGACGCTATTTCGGTAATAAGTAATTATAAATACTTACAGATTTCCGTACGCGATCGTGAGTATATTACAGATAAAAGTAAAAATGTTATTATATACCTTGATATGGGCGTAAGCCAAAATATTATAAAGTTAGGTTTCCTCGAAAATTAATTTTCAGATTTTATTACGTTTAGGTTCATAATATAAAAACGCAAGATAATTACAAGCGTTATAAAACCCTTAATTTAGCTGAAAACAAAAGTTAAAGAAGCCTTGTAAGCTTTTGGCTATAAAATTAACGACTTTCCCGAATTATTACGTGAGACAGCAAAAGCCTACGTTCTAAATAAACTCGATGTCGATGCAGTTTTTACTAATAGTCAGCTAAAACCTTGTAGAGCTAATATTTTTATATTACGAGATATCATCTGATTCCGCGACAGAAAATTCGATGTCCTATGTATTGTATATAAAACAACCGCTAAACTAGTAGTTTATAAAGTGAAAATTCGTTTCCATGCAATAATATAACCTTAATAAACTATTCAAGTGCAAATTGAGTATATCAACCTACGTAAAGGTCGTTTATTTATATTTACCTTTTAATATCCAATCGTTTTAAAGGTCATTATTAACACTACCACGCCTTATATTATATAGCTATAAAATCCGATCGAGAAAATAGGAAACATTTCCAAAAAATCTAGATTGGAAACCTTAATTAAATACAAGAATTTATTTTATTTTTCAATAAATTAGAACGGCGTATAGCAAGCTTTTTCTTAAGTTAATAGTGCTGTAACAATCTCTTTATTAGTAACGTAACTTATAAAGGCTACCTTAGAATGCTATTGGGTGAATTTCATGTTATTTAGGGTATTAGACAATAATTCGACTATATTAGCTATAAAAGCCGAATTCGAATTAAAATTTCCGGTGACACAAATAACAGCTTTTTTTACCTAGCCTTATAAAATTGATTTAAATAACTTTTAACCCGAATATAAACACTTTATTGATTGACGTCGTGGTTTAACTAATTCAAAAGTTTTTTTTATATATATTTTAGAACTATTAAACTAATGTTGAAATTAGAGAACAAAGTTTAGATAGTAATACTTAATTGATTTGGCATCAAACCTTCAAAATATATACTAATAATTTAAATGATAGAAGGCGCTTATATTAATACAGTTAATAAAATACAAACATGAAAACTTTAATGAATTTACAAGTAATACCTTTACATATAGGAGGATACCGACTGAGTCAAAGTTTTGGAGGAATAAAAAAATAAAGGTACTATTAGTTAAGGGTTGGTAACATACCAAATTCAATTATTATTCCTATCTTATTTCGAAATGGGACGAGCAACTTTTAAACTAATAATTTAACAATCTTTACAACTAAAATCGTATCAAATACTCGAACGAAATTTTAATATTTGCCCTACTAGTTTTCGTGGTTTGGCGTACAGTTTATAACTTTTAAAAGGACGCGTTATAATTAATATTAAGACACTTAAAAAATAGAATATTTCAGACAATTACCCTTTGCCACTGTAAAGCTGTATCATCGAATTACTACGTGGAAAGCGTTGGATTATAATAGTAAATACCACTAAATTCTTTATAACTACTTAATTACCCTCAATCCAAAAACCAATTTACAGTAGTAAGTTACCGTAAATCATAACGCTTTAAAGTTGATCCTATATCATTTCGGAATTCGCTTTTTTATATCCAAAGATACATCAATTGTATGTTTAAGAAATTCCGTCATTTTAACAAAGCTTTTATTAACGATGTTATTATCTTTTTGAATACGTTAGAGAACCACTTTACTTACTTAAAGTTAACATTCTATTTGGGTTTGCGAAAGGAATTATTACTTTTGCCGTAAAAAGTTATATATCGGCTTTTAATTAGTTCAGCTTTTCGATTTCTTCATTAAAGCTTTCAGTCTATTAATAATCGAGAAACGTATCTAAGGTTCTCGTAAATTGTCGTTTTCAAGAAACTTAGAAGCTTTAAAAACATATTTAGGTACGGTAGGTTTCTTACGATTAATAATTTTATATTTTACTGAATTGTCGAACGTATTATGACAAATTAAGATTGATCTACTTTTTCGAGGTCTAAAAAAAGGAATATTCAATACCGGAAACAAAGGAAAGCGCCAATATTATACACGAACCACAAAATTCGAGCTTACCGAGGAATAACAACGTTTATTTATGATAAGCTTCAAAAATACTTGTACAGGCGATTATGCTTGTACCATTATAATTTGGTAAGGATTCAATTTTTCCAAATAGATAGTAATTTAAAACGTAAATCCAACGCAATATTTTTCTGGTTAAAAAAGGCTATATCTGAAATCCTACCTAACATATTGTAGTTATAGCAATTAAACCAATAATATTACTTAATCGATGTCTTATCAAGGTAAAGATATATTATAGACTTTTTAAATACGAAGTTGTTTCTTTATCTTAGTTTATGAACGCTTACATACTATAAATGTTAGGTTTTCACACTTAGTCATCATTTCTACAAATCATAAATCTACAAAAAAATCATAGTAAATTGAACTTTAATAAATACAATATTTATTAATAGTGACAATAACAGGTTAATTAATATATTCATTTTCCCAAATGTATACCACCTAAATATTATTTATTTTTTAGGCCGTCTTAATTTCATTCTAAATATTTAATCGAAACTTCATATACCAAACCATAAAGCTATACAAAAAAAAAACGTTTATTTTTCGATTAAATTTTAGATGATTGTTTAGCCCTCGAGAATAACCCGAATATTACTATATATATAATGAAAGTTCAAGTGCCGAATGAATTAAAAGTATGCCTGTAAGCCAGCTACCAAGCAAACGTAATATAGAAATTAATAATAAACAAATTAATGAATGATAATGATGAAAACGCCGTTTTAAATTTAAAACCCGGGAAGCCTTTCCGTTCATCGACCGTCTTTTGTATAATCGAGAAGCAACTAGCCGTAAACTTTTAGTGTTGCTAAATATCGTAATATAGAAATTCCTTACCAACATATACAATAAACGCTATTACATTGATTTCAAACGAATAATAATTACTTTGAATAAAATTTACTTTTGGTTTAAGTATAAATTAGTTAAGATACACCATAAAGATCACCTACAATATCGGCAATTTCAAAAAATTACTTAATTCTAATGAGAAGGTTTTAAATAATAAAAACACCTGAAAACTAATATATACTATTTACATAGATTTTTTATCGTAACTTTGATACCGGCTTATTTTTGAGGTATATCGTGGTACTTATTAGTAAGAGATAAATTCAACGCCATTATGCCGGTAATATGTAAAATATAAAAACAAACGCTTTTTTTAGGGTATACAACCTATACGGCTGGTGAATGGGCTGCTTTTTAATTCAGGAATTTATCATCTTGAAATTAGTTTTATCTTAAAAAAAAACAATTTCGGATCGAAATCCTAAGTTTTGTTTTTGTATTTAAGCAAGGATTATGAACCCGTTTTGAATAGAAATGAATAATAATAACAACCTATTATCGTTAAGTTAATAATCAATTTAAAAGGGAAAAATAGTTTATGAAATTAATATTGCATTACCATATATTTAAATACTCTAAATAGCTTTAGATCGAATATATTCTAGAATCATGGTGAAACAGTAATAACTTTTATCTTCAAATAATTAACGTTAGTCCTTACAAGTTTTTTTGGTTTTAAGTTACAATTACCAGTAAGTTATCTTATTTCATTAATATCTTACTAATAGTCTGATATAAGTTTTATACAGGAATTTTCAAGATGGGATACTCAATTGATAATGGATATTATAAATTTGAAAGCTAAAAAATGATATGATAAAAATTACAAATAACATAATTTTAAGGTTAACGACCGAGTTTAGCTTAAAATCAACCGAAGATACGAGCCTTTTTATCGTTAAAGGAAATTAGCTTTTACTCACTTAGGACCGTTTACTATTGTAAATAAGTGTTGGTAGGGCTTTAGACGTTGCAAAGTTATCGATTCGATTGGTCGAAGTAACAGTAGTTTTTCGTGGTCAAGTGGTGGATGTATTGTTCTAGGTTTGGCAAACTATTATCCGGTTTGTACAGTAATTTGTAGGGTTAATTTCTTAGCCCGTACCCTAGTGTGAAGTGGGCGCATATTGTTTTTGACTTACAGCCAATATAATAGACCCACAAAATAATATATTTAACTTACAGTTAGTATAGTTAACTTTACTGTAAGTAAAGTCGACCCACTATATTATAAATACTACTATTTTAACGTTGGCAGCTTTTTAGTTTGTATGTGCACGCTAGTATAATTGACTTTTTTTTTATGGTAAGCGCTGAACTACGACCTCGTTAAGTAGATAGATCCCTGTTAATTTTAATTAACATTTATATAAAATTACATTCATTTGTATTCAAGTTAACACTAATTACCGTCAATTGTTTTATGGTTTTGTTGCTCGACTTTATCGATTTCTACAAAAAATTCTTCCTCCACAGGCCTATACAATCTCCTCAACTATGTCAATTAAACAAGTCGCCATCATCAGTCCCCTGGAAGTTTTCTAGTTCGCCAGCACATTCTTAGTTGCCATCATTAGTCCCCTGGCAGTTTTTCAGTTCGCCAGCACATCTTTAACCACTACCATATGATTTGACCTTACCAGGCGGCCTATCAACGTTGCCTTCGATATGTATGGTTAGCTTGTTATTATCTATAAACCTTTTAAGGGTTTTGTTTGGAGATAACTTCGTTACATCATTAGTAAAATTGTCTCTCCCGTTAATTTACCGGAATTACTGAATTTTCCTCATTTCATTGGCTTCGTGGAGTGCTATTGAGTCGATCATTACGCGTTTTTCACTAGTGGTTTCGAGTTTCGAAAAGTATTCGAATAAGCTTCTCTAATCGATACAAATTACTTCCAGGATAGGAGGAATTTTTAGCTGCCTGTTAATTACGTTAATAGTTTCTCACAATGCTATACCTATATTAAAACCTGAAATTATGGCATAAACCTTCAAAGTTAATATGTTTCGTGTAGTTTTTTTTACATTTGACAAAGCTCAAGTGCATTAGGCTACCGATAATGCTAATTAATCCTCCCGCTTGTCCTTATTAACGAGGAATATTAAGAAGCTAATCTGAAAAGATAGTTCGGTGTTGTTTACGAAAGGATACGTTTCTAAAGATTATTAACTTGGCCTTTGACAGGTCGATTAGGGCTATATTAATCCTTCGGTCTAGATTTCGTATTTGTTACTTGAGCTTCCTGTTCATCTGGTTAAAGTCGTTATCTTTTGGGTCCTGTTTTATGCTGTGATGGATAAGTTGTATAAGGCCTCTGATTATCATATAGTGGTAATATAGCTGCTACGGGAACGCTCTTTTAGAAAT
This sequence comes from Anisogramma anomala, assembly GCA_038502455.1. Taxonomy (NCBI): domain Eukaryota; kingdom Fungi; phylum Ascomycota; class Sordariomycetes; order Diaporthales; family Gnomoniaceae; genus Anisogramma; species Anisogramma anomala. Next base: position 28,400,414 of record JASMMZ010000002.1, on the reverse strand, counting down.
CATTAAGCTTTAGCTACGTCAGTCTTATAGATTACAATTAAGTTAGTTTCTTAGCCCTTTGGGCCAAAGTTAAGGCCGGTATTACCACTAAATATACAGAATAACAATATGTTAAAGTTAACTTAGTTGTTCTTCGCCAACGTCGTAAATGGTTTACAGTTTTAAAACTTAAAGTCCTTCATCGCCTGCTATTCCAATACAATAATGCCAGTCGTTTTAACGAAAGGAGTGTCATTAGTTTACATAACTATTAAGCCTAAATACGTGTCTTAAGCTACTAGTAAACACGGGTCGTATATTAAAGACTTTATACATGATTTCAAATTAAATCACGATTAGTAGGTTAAAACCTAATGGACTCCTATTTTAACTAGTCCGTATAGTGACTTCATGCATCATATCAACGTCTCCGAAAGGTTGGTAATACGTAGTTTTTATGACAATTTTAATAACACGATCCATTATAAGTCGGTTGCTAATTACGTATGTATTCATATTATATCTCTGCGATTCAATGTAAATTTTCCTTTAGTTATATCTAATAAACTTTTTCAAGAAAATTACCAAGAGTTGGTTTATTTTATAAATCCTTAGAGATTACATAAGGATCCAGTTTTACTTTTTTTACTATATCTTTAGATAATTAGACGTAATATTTCGTACAGCCATCCTATAATCTTGCCTTTAATCTCGTAGATAATCCTTGATTTAAAGATCGTAAAATTTAGGCTTTAGAGGTTAAAGTGGGCCTTCGATACGAATTATGCGACTCCTCAAGTTCATAAGTCGTTAATCTCAACTTTATCACTTTACTTAAAGGGTATGCCAAAGGTTTTAATAATATCTTTTATTCGAAACTTCAGTATTAAGTCTTCGTTATCTTTTTTTACCCTCTTTAACCAAGTAGTATTGTAACTGCAGCCCAGTTTAGATTACTTCTCTTTAACATGTTTTTTCGGGGGTCATCCACACCGGTGGCGTTTCATAGACTTGTCGATAATAGGTAAAGGATTTTGGTATTAGTTTAGTCGTTGAACTTCAGTCTTTATTATTAGTTTCCATAATATAAAGCTTAACCTGGGTAATGAGAAAATTTACGAAACCGTTAGCAATTTAAATAACTACTTTAGAGTTGACGATACTTAAGATTTTATACGTATTCTTTTATTTTCCCAGCTCCTTCCATACGAGAACTTTACTCTGTAACGGTAAAGCAAGTACGTAGATGGTTATAGGTCTATTCCTAGTGTTAAGAATGTCGTTGAGCTAGTGACGTGCCGATTATTTTCGTATTTTCTTTAGTTCCTTACCGTAGGCCACAGATTGTTTCTGGGTACTTGCTAATAGCCGATATTCACTCGTTAGGAGTGGATACGCTTTAACGACTAGTAACGTTATTATTAGGCCATTAGAGCCCAAAGTATTGTTTAGGCCCTTCACCGCTATTTAAAAGCGTGCCTCCGAGTCCGTAAAGTTTTTAATTTTTAAAGTAAGGATATTATACGTTTAGAGAAGAAGTAAGTGTGCATTTTTACGTTTTTAATACTAAATCAAGCCTTTACAGGCATCTGTTTGTATTAAATACCTAGTATTTTAGTATTCTTTCAAAACTTTACCGCCATAAGATTGGTATTAGTATTGTAGATAACAACGTTTGGTAAGCCTAAGTAAGTGTTAATTTACAGCATTTTTAGTGTTTCCTAAGTATCTTTAATTAAAACAGACTTTAAAAACTTGGCTCCGTAAAAAGAGGTTACAGAGTTAATGATATAGAAAATAGGCTTATAATCTAGGTAAAATATATTGAGAAAAATCTTACAGTTTAAGTAAACATTGTGTTTTAGTGTGAAATTCAATTTTAGAAAGTCTTAGGTATATATTTGGTAAGGGCAACAAAGTATTTCCACAACTTTTAAAGCAAAGTATTCTACATTTTCATACTCTATGGACTTTAAGACTTTGTATAACCTGTTAATAGCTGGCTAGTTGAAACTCCGATGTAATTGGTGTATTTCTAGTTCCGTTAAGTTTAATACCACTGCTTTTTAGCCTTAAAAATGAAACTATAAGTACCCCTATTTAAGGAGAAGGGGAAATCACTAGCTGTTTTTAACTAGCTCATCGAAATTAACGTCAACATTAACGCTAAGAGTCTTTATATCCTTTAAATAGAAAATGAAAAAGATAGAGAACTTAAGCATATAAAATATAATTAACTTAATAGTTTGAATTATCCCTATTTGTAATAACGATATTTATTCGTTTGGTTCGAAGCTAACTTTAGCCTTACCAGCATCGTAACGATTAATCTTAGTAGTTATAGTTTTTTTCCTCCACAATACCACATACTACGAATAACCACTTGTGAAGTACCTTACTACCATTATATCTGATATAATACCTTAAAACGTATAATCCGCGTAACGATCGCAAATGTTAAAGGTATTTAAGGGATTAAAGGTTTAATTAGGGTAAATGTAAGAGTCTTTACCACCTAAACGGTACAGAAAAACGTAGTCGGCTAGTTATTGGGACGCGTCAGGAGCTAAATCTTTATATCACTTGATTTGTTTAAGGGTATCGTTGCTGTTAAATAGTTTGTCATCTTTAAAGTCTACAATTTAATTTAAGTCTTTTGATTTAAAAGTAATAGGATATTAAATGTAATATGTTACCTTTTTATCATTTGGTTCGGAGGGATGGTAGCGAGTTAACTATTAGCTATACTTGCTATAAATCCAATATTTCTTACTACTATTACGACGATAGGTTTTACGGTTAACAGGTCCATTTAAATATTAACATTATTAGCATCAACATAGCTATTACCTTAAGTTTAGAGTTAATAGGCCAAACTTTAAGTGTTGAAGGCACCTATAACCGTACTTACGGTCGACATAATTAACTATCGCAAGATTTTTTTCATTTATATCAGCGAAATTACTGGCTTAGGGGTATATAACGAACGATTTTGGTATACACGTTATTATAGTTGTAAGCTAGAAGCGCGACTGGCTAAAAAAACCTTTTATAGGTGGTATTTAGGTGTTATAAAACGTATTTAAACTTTTTAATACCCGTGATGACTACCCGTACCTATTCGCTAAATGTGGCTTCATTAACGTGGACTTTCCCTATTACTTGCTAGCATAATATCAACTTGTTAAACATCTAGTTTAACACATCCATTGATATTTCCTACTCTTTTTTCCTTTCCATTATCGTGATTTATCTTGTGGTAGCCTAATCCGTGCAATATTAAGTATGGTAAAAGTTGTATTAGAAGTAGCCTTTTAGATTATCGTAAACTTCGCGAAGGTTAGTCATTCGGATTAAAAAGGTTAGGTAGAAGTCCTAAGTGTACCTTGTAAGGATTTCGGGAAATAGTAAGTAAAAATTAAAAGGTGGAACCACTATTTACTTTCAAATGTTAAAAAAAAAGCATTATTTTCGTATTAATAATATTATAAAGCTTTCCATTATACTTTTTTTACATCGTTTAAGATTTTAGTGATGTACGTGAAAAGTTTTTAATTAATATTAACTATTTTAACAGGTTTGGGGAGAAGGTCGCGATAGGTATCCTAGTCTTTATTAGTATATCCTAGAAGTTTAAGCCTTAAAGCCTTTAAATTACGATATTAAGAGTAATTGCCAGTCGCCTTGCTTAAGAGGTAAAGTCCTGTAGTAAGACCTGTAGTGGGTTTACGCGTGTAAGTAAACCTACTATGGGAAGGTTTTTAAGGGGCTTGACGGTTTTAATTAAAAGATTAAAGGATAATAAGAGCTTGGAGGCTTTATGAGATTTAAAGATTTTGTTTAATTAATTAGTGAAGAGTGCAAAAGTTAATTTCTCTAGCTATATTAACAGCTATTACTTCAAAAACCCTGCCTCCATTAAGGGTATAATTTACGTTGTTACGTGAAGTTGTTAAGATGCTGAGCATGTAAAAAGGTTCCTTATTATTAGCGCGTGAAAAGACTTAACTTAATTAGGGGTAGAGGGGAGGTCCCCTAAAACGCATGTAGGGGTGATAAGTTTCCTTAATACCCTTCCCCTTAGGGTGTGGATCTTCAGGGTATTTTTCAAGTTGAACTCTATCGCAGAGGGTTTTTGCTAGCTTGGTGGAGTTTTTTGGTATGTAGATCCCTCATCGTTCAAGTTCTTCCTTTAATATTAACTTGATTCCCTTTGAAACCTTTTTCCACATGTTAATAGATTAGTCGTTAAAAAACTTACAATATTTGCCGAAAACTTGGCCACCGCAGTTAAGGTTTTCACCTTTGTTGTGGTCGACGATATAGTAAACGAATAAGTTGACTAGGTGTTTTTTGTTGAGGTTTTATCGATATCGTAGCCCTAAAGCTCTTTATTATAGTGCTTTGAGAAAAATGATCCGAGTGTTTTAATTGTTTTTTTCTTAGCGGGGTTAGTAGTAGCTTTAAAAAAAAAGCGTTAGTAGTAGCTATCTCGAGGTTTTGGCTTATGTAGAACTTGGTGAGAGAGGGGTTTAGTGACTTAGGGAATAGAGGCGTAGTGATTTTAACATAAAGTCTCGTCGGAACTTAGTGACTTAGCGAATCTTAGTGTTTTTGCTTAATGTAACGATCTTGATGATTGGGTTTGCGTAGGGGAAGTAAAAAAGAAGAAGTAGGGATATAATTTTAGTGTAAAAGGTAAGGTCGAAGGTCGTTTGTTGTTGTATGTAAAGGTTGAAGGTTGAAAGTTGGAGGCCGTGAGACTTGGTCGTTTTTGTAGTATTAGTACCCGTAGCAGTATTTAGTTCGCCGTTTGCCAATCTACCGAACTTTAAGACCTTTGACAGTTAATCTTAACGTCTTTAAAAACGATCCATGAACATTTCTTGGTGTTTTAAATAATAATACTGTCGCTTATTTTTAGGTTGCCATTGTAGATTGGCATAACCTAAAAATCTTCTCTGTTTTCCTGCCGTTGTGGACTGGAGTAGTACTAATAGAAGCCTTTCTTAAGAATCTTTCCTTTACCCTAGCCGCCATTGTTAACGTAGATTATAACTGGAAAATAGCCTTTTCTTTTACCTAGCTTATCTGTGCTTAAATTAATAAGCACTAATAGTGTTGGTAGAGCTTTAGACGTTATAACGTTGTCAATTAGATTGGTCAAAGTAACAGTAGTATTGAGTAATCAAGTGGTGGATGTATCGTTTTAGGTTTGGCAGACCGCTAGCTGGTCTATATAGTAATTTGTAGGGACAATTACTTGGTTCATGCCCTAGTATGAAGTGGGCGCATAATTTACTTGATTTACAGCTAATAGAGTAGGCCCATACAAAATAATACACTTAACTTGCAGTTAGTAGAGTCAATTTTACGGTAAGTAAAGTTGACCTACTGCATAACAAATACCACTATTTCAACAATAAGGTTGAAAAACGAGCTTTTATTTGAGATTTCTCTTCAAATTAAAAAAATTATCCTCCTATTAGTATTTCATACCTAATATATATACGGGATAAGAAAACCTCTATACGAATCACTTCGCCATGAACGTTAATAAAATATAGGAAATATAAGGATAAATAAAAAGTTGAGAAAATATTAGAGAAAAGGTTTAGTTGCTGCCGCCGAATGGGTTATCAAGTTTAATACCTCGCAAAATGAACGTAATTTACAGCCAAAGATAATAAATGGGTAAATTTCAAAAATTTGAAGTATTGCAGAAAACTAATCAAGGAGTTTGAAAAGAATTTGGGATAATTCTTACGAGTATTACTTTTCGCGAGCATCGTTTCTCGTGAAAAACCATTTTCACGAGATATGGTTCTTACACCTTCTTATAATAGGGACATTATTCTTTCTTTGTCCCCAGGCATTTGTTAGACCTAAGTAGGGTACCAAACCCCACCTGCTTTCTTTATTATTATTGTACATACTTGCTGCAAACTTGGCAGCTTTAATAGAGGCCTAGACTTAGCTTCTTCATCTTCTAATACACTGCAAATCACACTACCACCAGCAAGATCCAACACAAAAAGTAGTATGATTTTAAGTTTATTGGGTTACGTTTTTTGTTCTACGTTGAAAAGGGTGGCTTTAACAATACAAATATCGTTGGAGATAAGTTGATTGTAATGTTTACGTAACTTAATAAAAAAACAGCTTTTTCAATTCGAAAATTAGCTAAGCCCACGTGAAAGTAGATTTGGAACATTTGTATACATCGATAGCCGGCATCGCATCGGGCGACTCCTGTTTCCGGAAAGTTACACCTGTAGATTTTTTCCTACTTTGCATCTTTATAATTCAATATATTTTTATCAAGGTTTAACTCTTACTCTGACGCCTTTATGTTATTTACATTTGTTTTTTTAAAAAAATTATTTGGATTTGTATAAATTGATTATTAATGCTTGTACGATTTTATTATAAAGGTTTTTATGGTTTCATTATTAATGCTTTTATTGGTTTTTTTATGAACGGTCACATGAGTCCATTATTCCGGTTCATACTGTCTTATCACCAGGGTTTGTAAAAATCTATTATGAAAATTTACACGAGTTTGTTATTTAATTAATCTAGGTTCACTTTTCAAGTTTCACTATATTTTCTATTAAAGTTGATATAAGTTTACTACTCAGATTGATATTAGTATGTTATCAAAATTTACATAAGTTTATTATTAATGTTCATTATGACAGCGTTATAGGAATGAAGGGAGCCTAGGGAGCTACCCCCCATCAATGTATCTAAATGTATCAAATCTATTTACATATGGGAATAGTCATTTTACTTGTGGAAAAAGCCTCCTTTTAATAAAAAGATTTTTTTCTTCGGTAGCTTTATCCTAAAAATACAAAAAGTAAGTAATATATTGAGGTTAATTCATAATGAATAAAATGTTGAAATGGAGTGATTTTGAACTTAGAAGAGGAAGATTGTATATTAAGTTATGAAAGAAGGTAGATAAACAGTACAGAGTAGTTCTTATAAATTATGGTGGTTGTTATGATAAAATTTTCTTTTTATCTAATACATTCAATTTGTAGGTTCTTAAACCCGTGTTTTTTTCTGATTGTCGAAATTTTGGTTCTATTATAGAATATAGTATCGCTAGGGCAGCACAAAATATATTGAAAACAACGCAATAATTCATTTAGAAAAGGATAATATAATAAAGTAAATGAGCGTAATGAGTGTAATATAATACGGACTTAGTGATCGAAATTAATAGGTAATCAAATTTAGCTTAAAAACATGAAATGTTTATTATAGTTTATAAGAAAGGGACAAGAAATGAAGTAATTATAAGTCTATTTGTTTGGCTGTTTCTACTATATATGGGTTTCGTATAATAACCGAGTCTGTGTTCAAATACAGCACTATAATATATGTAAATAGTAAGATATATTAACGTAATGTTTTATAACAATTTAATCCATAGTGTTGGTAGGCTTTTGTCGTTGAAATGTACACGATTCAAATTACTGTGGTCGAGGTAACTGGTGCTGGATTGATGTTGGTTGATTGTACGTGGTCAGTTCATAGTTTAGCAAACCGCTAACCGGTTTGTACACTAATTTTTATTTTTAAATGCTTTAGCTTATGCCCCACTTTGCAGTGGGCACCCATTGTACTGCATTGGCAGTGCAGTCCTGCAAACTATAGTTAATTTTGAAGTCAGTACAATTAACTAAACTAACAGTTTAGTTGACTTGACTTTACTGTATTTGACTGCTATTCCAAAATTAGCGGCTTTTTGGTTTATGACTCTATGTTAGCGTAGCTTGCCTTCAATAGGTGTTAAATTTCCAAAATTCCCTTTTAATTTACAAGCTTATAACAACCTAGACCCTTATTAATTCTAGTCAATCTATACTGAAATGAATATAAATTACGGTCCTTCTTGGCCCTTTTGTTTTACCCTTTCGAGACCTCCATTTCTCAATTCCCGTATACAGATATTTTGCCATGGACCTATACGTATCACATATTACATTACTTACGTACCTCTTACCAGTAGTTCAAACTGCTGTTATTTCCACCTTTACCACCGTTGCTATTAACATTACTGCCTTAATAGTCTTTAAGTTTTCCAGAGAAACCTTGTTACTCTACGTTATATGCCGAGCGGTCCACGTGGTTTTCGATTCGTATAGTCAGAATATTACTGTTTATAAACCTTTTTAGAGCGTTATTAGGCGTGACTTTGGTTATAGCGTGAAGGGAGTTGTCTTTTCCGTTAATTCACCAGAATTTATCGATTTCCCGTGCTTAGTATACCTCCTTTAAAGCTATTACATCTATTATTAAATGTTTTTATTCGTCGTACTCAGCTTTAATAAGTTTTCTCAAAGGCATCAGAAGTTAATATATATTATTACAGGTATCAGAAGCAACCCCGATCATTTAGTGATCATTATCATTGTGGCGTTAATCATTATATCGATGTTAAAGTTTGTTATTATGCCGTAATAATCCGAGGCTAGCACAATTTGTGTTATATGCTTACACTAAACAGATATCCAGTATGTAAGGTTTTTGGTGATTATAAATTGCTCTTTGAACCTCTCCTTATTAACAACCATTGGTAGGGAGCTGAATTGCGATGTCAGGTTCATATTGTTAGCAAATAACCCATTTATAAAGATTATTAGCTTTTCCTTCGTTAAATCCACCGAGACAATACTAATTCCTTTTTTTAAGTAGTCCAGTCGCTACTAAATCCTTTTTTTAGCCTGTTAAAATATTTATCTTATAAATCTTATACTTGTACCGTAATGGATAGGTTGAATAATGCCTTTGGTTGATATAGTGTAGCGATATAAGCCTCACGTGCCCTTTATTTTAGGTATCTTTGTTATTTTGCCTCGTCTGTTTTTTCCATAGTCGTCAGGCTCGCAACTTGCCCTTTTTAATGTAAGCTAATATAAGTGTCGTTTTTAGTCTCAATATTAAGAATACGGATTGACGATCTATGAAAGTTAAGTTATGTAACTTTAGCTAACGTCTCAATTGGCTTACACTTTTGGAGGCTCAACATTTCAATAGTAAGATGTTTCGATGTCACAAACCTAATATCTCTGAAGAAGAGGGTATTATCAGTTTACATACCCATGATGCCGAAGTTCTTGCTCTTCTCAATTAACAGGCACGGATTAAACGGTAAAATATTTATACCTAGCCTATTTTCAAAATACGGTTGATACGTCAGGAACTAATAAACGTTTATTTCGGCTAGTTCGTATAGACTTTTGACACAACGTATTATCCTATCGGCTGGAAACTTGTCCCTTAGTTTTTTCGGCTGTTTAAGTAATATAATTCGTTAAAAATGGGTAGCAAATTACGTATACGCTTACGTTATGTCCTGGCTATTAACTGTAAACTGACAATTTTCACTAAAGGTTAAACTGGCAACGATAACAACGATTAAAAGTTAGTTGATTTTCTAGATTGTAAGTGATTGAGTAAAGACTTAATCCTTATTTTCATTACCATATCCATGGTCAAATAGCCTTGATTTTTCGTATAGCCGGTCAATTTTTTTGCCCTTTACCTCATGGAATATCCTCGACCTAAAGATAGTGACATTTTGGCCTTTAAATTACCTTAATGGCATAAATTTTACAACATTTCATAAAAGCAAGTCGTCAATTTTTACTTGTTCGTTTTTATTTAAAGGTTTTCCCGGTGTGTTGATAATGTTTTCGGTATATAGTTTAAGGGCAAGTTTTCCGTTAGACTTTTCCGTTTAAAACATTTACTTTATTATGTACGCTCTGTTAAATTTGTAGTCTCCGTCTCCATCTTTCTTTTTAGTGTTTATTGTCATTTTTGATGGTTTTATACGCCATAGACGTTTCATGAGTTTATTAACGATTGGCTCTAAAGGGTTATTTTAGCTACCGTTCGGCTTAAAGTTTATCGATGTCAGGATCTTTATCGGACTTGGGGAATTTTTTATACGGTTTAATATATATAATTGGAAAAGTAATAGGATCTTTAGCAGTTTTAACTACTATATTTGGGTTAATAATACTTAAGATCTTATATGGACTATCCTATTTACCTAGATTTCTTCATGCATGGACTTTACTTTAAAGGGGCAGATATAATAAATTTATTATTAACGGTCTATTCCCAGTATTAAGGGTTTTGTTAACCTAACAGCGTGCCGATCTTTCCCTTATTTCTTTTTAGGGCTTTGTTATATGTTACAACGCGTTTTTAGGTGTTTGGTAATGGTGGCGACTTAGTCGTTATATATAAGTAGACTCCAAATACTAGTAAAGTAGGTACAAGTCCGTCAAGGTTAATAATATGGCTAAAGCCCTTTCCTTCCATTTAAAACTGTGTTTTTTTAGCTTGTAAGGCTTTCGATTTCCAGTATAAAAATATTATATACCTTTTGAAAAAGGGCGTATACCCTGTCGACATTACTGATACCCTAATAAGCCTTAACGAGAACTTATTTAAACTAAATCCCTATTAACTTAACATTAGCTTAACACTCTTTCGCAAAATAATTGGTATCATTATCATAAATTAACACGTTTGGTAATATAAGGTAATTGTCAATCTATAAAGTACGTAATTTATTTCACGTTTCTTTCGCTGTAATGGTTTTACGGAACTTGGCGCCGTAAAAAGCCGTAGCGGAGTCTACCACGTAAAGTAATAGTTTTTTTTATCTAGATAAAACACGTTTACGAAAACTTTAAAGTTAAAGTCTTAATCTTTTTTGAACGTAAACTTAAACCTTAGGGGGATTTGGGAGTACGTTTGGTAGTGGTGGTAAAGACGTTTAATTATCTTTGGCGCTGCTAAATCCATATATTTATAGCCAGTCGCCTTTAAAAGTTTATTAAACCTGTTGGTTATCGAATATTTTAACCTATACTATAATTAACGAAATTTTGTCACCGTTAGGTTTAACATGATTACATTTAACTTTTAACGATAAAACCAAAGTTACCACAACTTTCATCGCCCTTAACTTAAATTAAATATTTAATTTAAACGTTAAAGATAACGCCGAGGTTTTTCATATCTTTAAGATGAAGGAAACAGGGGGTAGTGAATTACAAGTTGTGAAAAACAATAAAGCTAACAATGGTTTTGACCTTCGTTAATGCTAGTAAAGATATCCCTTTTTGAGGGCTAAAACCTACTTTAGATTTACTAGTATCCGTGGGGTTAAGTTCCGTAATAGTATTAGTATCCCTTCATAACACGACGTATTACAAACAACGTCATATTAAGTACTGTACTACTCCCATATCTGGCATAATACCTTTAAAAACCTACTCCGCGTAACGATTTTAAATGGTAAAAAGGTATATAAGGCTAGGGTTTTCATTAATATATTGGCGGTAGGGGTCTTCACATGTTACGCGGTATATAAAAACGTGGTCGATGAGTTATTACGTTATTTTAGGGCTGGTCCCAGTATTTTCGTACCAACTAATATCTTTAGGTTTTTCTTTTTTTCTTGCTTTTTAACTTCAATATATTTACGGTTTTATACGGTATTAAGGTAACTATTAGTAGAAATAAAGGGAAATTATATATAATACCTTACCCGTTTATCTTCGTACTTAACAGAAGTATCATGTGTTAACCAGGAACTTTGTTTACCGAAAATTTAATATTTCTTAGCTTTTCAAGTGAATTTGATTAGCCAACTTAAGGGTTTTAATAACTAAAAATAACCTCTTCCTTAGGTAGTTTGATTACGTCCCCAGGTTTAAGCGTTTCTTTAACTATAATAGCCGGGTCTTTCGTATTTTCGGTCGATATAGTATGTTTAGGAGGGTTTTTTTTCTTCTTTACTAAATTCCTGAACTTAAGGTTATATACTAGTCGAGATGCAAACCAAAATTTTTATGGTTGCCAGGGAGGAATGCAACTAGATAAAAAACTATTCGTAAGTAGTATTAGGGAATTAAAGAGCGTATTCGAACTCTTTGTAGCCCGTAACGAATTACCGAACCTGTTAACATTAGGTACCCTTATTAGCTTTTATGTTTCCTATTGCTTACTGGTAAAGCATTATCCTATTAAGTATTTGATTAAGGAGCTTTATCTCACTTTTCGTATCTTATTTGTAATTCAATATATTAAACTACTCGATGATATTTTCGTTGATGTGATATTAGATAGAGTAAATATTGTATTCAAAGTAATCTTTTAAATTATAGTAGATTTTTCATAAGGGGAAATAATTCGGTAGGTATCGGAGGTAGTAATCCTCGGTTTGACAGGTAAAGATATTGGTGAAAAATTAGTAAAAACCTAGTAATTTAACATTTATTTGGTAGTAGATGTTGAAAAAGGGGCGTAACTTCATGTCGAAAAGGTTATACGGCTTACCTATATACTTTTTCTTTTCTCCTTAGATTCGAACAATCGTAGTGATTGCCGCGTAATCCGTATCTATTATGGGAACGTGTAGAGGGGTAAAGGTAATGTATTGGTCATAAGGACCCTTTCAATCCCTCGACTAGTATTAGAGTTAGTGTTAGTAGATAAGATAGTTACCTTTAACTGAGTTTAAATGGAAAAAGCTAGTGGTTGTGCCTACATTAGGCTCGGGTGTAAAGCTATTCATTTTTTAATTTGGTTGGTAAAATTTGATGTGTTGAGGAGCTGGTCGGAAAGGGATTTGAGGGTTTTCGTTGCGAGAAACTTAGTAATAATCCTCTTAGTATTAAGGGGTACGTTAAGGATCCTGCTTAATTAATTAGTGGACTTAGGGACTTACGGCGTGTAAGTTTAACATTTTTTTACGTCTATTAATATTATAGTATTAAAAACCTTGTGTAAAAGGGTTAAAACCTTATTTGGGTTGAGTAAGTTTTTTAAAACGCGTATAGAGGCGTTAAGAAATTTTATTGCCCGCAATCACTTTGTCTTTCCCTTAAATCTATTAATGGTCTTTATTTTTTACGTAGTTCTATGGAGTATAACACTAAAGGTAGTGGTATCGATTCCCATAGTCGTTTTTTATATTAACATAAAACCTCATTTCTATGTATAATAGTTATCCGCTCGTTTTAAAAGTAATATTTCTTTTCGATTATTATGATTTCTTTATTCGTATTTTGTTTAACGTCTATTTCAAATGACTTTATATCACACGTAAAGAATAATATGAATCTTAATTCGCTATTGGTATTTACCAGGGTTAACATTGAAATAAGTTATGAAAAATGAATCGTAAATCGATTTTGGGTATATAACGTGATGTATTACTGAGTTGTTAAGATTTTATGGAAATATATGGTAGCTTCAATTGATGGACGAGTTATTTGTTTATAATATTATAATATTTATAACCTATTCTTATCAAAACTTTGATAAATTGAATGACATAATCAAGTAAGTTTATTACGAATAGAGAGTTATTTAAGAGTCAGGGGTAAGTCATCGGGTTCAATTATAATCATTTGCAATATGTTACGCGATTATATATAGAAATTACCTTTTTCACTTCTAAAAATCGAAAATGGTGTTGGAGAAGGTAAGGGAAGTATCGATATTAATTTTAGTATTAATGTTATTCGAGCGTTTTGTAGGATTCCATAAGTATGTGTAAATACGATAATTGTTTGTTTCGTATTTTAGTGTTTGTCGCCGTTACCATTCCAATCGCGAACCATATCGCTGGTACCAACAGTATTAACCTAGTTGATGTTATAGTGTTAGGTGCGAAGGTTGTAGAGTCGTTAATTAAGAAGTTAGATACGGACAATCTATGTATTATAATTCGTGTATATGTTTAGGGGGAATATTAATTTAATAAATATGTCGTTACTATTTTTTGTAATAGCGAGTTTAATAACGGATTTTAAAATTCTGTGGCCGGTTTTTCTAACCAATACCTTCTAAGTGTTAAAGAAAATATCAAACCGTTTGCGAACCTTTTTATTTAAACTCGTAAATTGGGCGAGAGCGGTTTTTGTCGCGTTCGGGTTGTAATAGTACGCGCGAGGTATAACTATGAAAACTTTGAGGTCGCTATTACCGATGTTACTACTGTAAATGTAGTAACTTCTTATAACGGTTTTTGTAAAATCATCCAATTATTGATAAATAGTATAAAAGTGATTTTTTATATCAATAAATTTTCATTCTTACGTAATTTTTTAATATCATAACTTTTTATATTAGATAACTTAGTTTACTGCCGGAAAACTTTACCGATTATTCGAAGGGTTTGCATTTAGTTTATTTATAGTAGGCGTTATAAGATACTTAATTGAGCTCGTATAGTTATCTTTATCGCTGTCGCCAACGTTGTTAACGTCACTTTGACCAACGAAGGGGAACGGGTATGCTGACACAATACGACGGCCGCCTAACGGTGCCACGGAAAAAACCTACGCGGCGCCGCCCTCCGCCACCTCAACAACGGTGAAAAGAGGCCACCGGAGGATAAATAATGCCTAGCCGGCGTTACCGTGACAACTCAGGCGCTATAAACGTTTAACAGTCCGATAACAATGGTAATGAAGGAAATATACCCGTTTTTACCTTTTATTACTACCTTTTACCAATTATAGACCTTTATATATGAAACTAATGAGGAATATTACAAATAAAACAAATAAAATTTACGCCTTCCCCTCCCCTTTCTTATACAATCCCCGTCACTTAATCCTGCTGAAAAAGAATACAGCTTATACAAACCCGGGTCCAAAGATAAAATATAAGGTTAACGGGGGTAAATTAAATAGGGATAAAGGCGAAAGCCGATTAATTATAGGGAAAGAAACCAAAATCGAAAAAGGGGACCCAAAAACGCGTTGAGACCTTATAAGCTTTAAAAGATCCACCATAGACGCGTAATAATGGTAATGCACAACACGTATAACGATGATCCGTATGCGGACCAAGCTCTTCTTCCTTAATAATACTACTACTTAACTCTATACAGGAATCCTTGAAACCGGAAATTTATTAGGGACAAAGGTGACTAATTATAACATGGTCAATATATAACGTAATATAAATTAAAAGGTTACTAAAGGGGCTTAGTTTTAATGAAAGTTTTACTTCACTTTATTTTGTTTTAGGCACGCGACGTACAAGCCTTGAAACGAATAAGGGTCCCCTAATAACACTTTACAGGACCCAAAGGAATACGCGACAATATTGCATTCCATCTATACCCTTTTCATAAGCTATTTCTATACATATTTAATTTTTTGGTTCTCCCCTTAAGGGACCATACAATTGTATTCCCAATAAAAACAAGCTCTAGGCAGAAACTGAATAAGCAGCGCCTCTTGGTCGGACTAAGGCTATAGTTCACATACTTACAGGTCTCTAAACTGTAAAGAACCCTAAAGCCTTGATTTAAAAATAGCTTTGAAGTCTTAAGGTCTATACAACACTCTTATAAGGACCCGGGTTACGATCCTTCCCGCCGTATCTACAAGATTATTCTGTAGCAGAAAGTGTTCCATTTTATAGAGAGCGCTACTAAATAACAGTAAAGTACCAAAAAATAATAATACTGTGTTAGTTTTCGCGGTAGTCAAGTAGGTGAAACTTTTGAACTGCGTTAGATTTCGCAGTAATTTAGAAGTAGCGATGGTATCGCTATGAAGAACACTATAAAATATCTATATTAAACCAGTTTTAGAAGAAAACGCGTTGAGATTAAGCGTTTAGAAGTCTTAAGTTTCTTCATTCAACAAATTTAGCAAACAGCTAAGTCGCTACTTCTTCTAATACTACTATTATAGATTACAAATCGCAAAACTACTAAGTCCTACAGCTCCTTGAATTTTAAATAACAATTTTAACGACAAAAAATCTACAACTTACAATCTAACTTCTTACATTGAATTTTACTCTTACATTACTTTAATCTCTTTATTCATTCCTCAACTATCAAGATAGCCGTCGGCAAAATTGAAGATGTTACCAAACTCGCTAGTATGATGGTTTTATTAAGTAAGCTTAAGCCGGTTAGCGTGACTTCTATCAGCTGACTAGAGTCAGCCCCTTTGACCGTTGCACCAAATCAAAAGTACTAATAATCCAAACGCTTCTGTATTACGCTAACCACACTATAAGGTACGGAACATGTCACGATACAATATCGTGAACCACATCATGTACAATCACATGACTCATGACTCAGACTGTACGGTTCACAGCCAATACAAATCTGAGATAGGGAGGGGTTGAAGGAGGCCTTGTCGCAAGGTACGACGAGATTTCGTACCATTACATTGCGTACATGTTCGACATAAGCTTCGAATATCTGCGACCATCCCTTCCAAATGGTAGTCCCGTTTGATGACTCGAGATAAGACGTTTTTGCCTGGGTGACCCATAATAGGCGAATCGTAGATTTATTATAAGATCTCTGTTCTTAATGGTTCATAACTTAGCAACTATAATCGACCACGGTAACGTAACGTACCCCGCAGATCAATTTTACAATTCGTAATTTACACTGAATGTTCTGCCTCAGCCGGAAATCGTTATGGTGCCTATAGTAACCGCTAATAGGCGGACTTCGTATAGCGGGTCATTCGCCACGCCTAAGTCCTACAACTCCGCAAAGGTATCTGACACGAAAATAAAGTAACCACTCGACGTTAACGAAGTTAGTGGGTTTAACGCAGGCCAGGATCGCGGCAATGCCACTTATACTGGTGTCTCGGTATCCCTCGACGTTATCTCAGTTAACGACTCGGACGCGGGCTGAGCCCAGGGCGATCCCGCTAATATCAATACTCCGAAATCCTCTGACTTGTCTTTAAGACGTATGTCATTGCGATCCAATAACCAGGCTTTCGTCTAAACAAATTCATTTGTATATTCTGTTGTAATATACGTCTCTATAACGTATAAGTACATTATTATTGCATTTAATATAGTAGTGGAAATAATCTAAAAGATTTACGCGCAACTTTCTTGAACTTCAAGCTTATGTTATAATTTACGGGTTAATTGATTTGGGCGGGTGCCTTAAATTACAAACCGATATCACAACTAATATTGGAAGAGCAAAAGAAGTTCAGCCTATTAAACCTAAGGTTCCGTAATTAAATGTCATGAAGAAAAATATTACAATCCCTTATAATCCATTACAATCGTAAACGGGGTTTGAACGCTATGTAATTCCAAAAACCACGTTTTGAAACAGAATAACACCCCGAAAAACTCCCCATCGTAAATGATATAATTACGTTTCGCGTCCGTTAATTGTACAAAATAATAAGCTATTAACTTTAAGATATTATCTTTGTTCCTTTACGATAAATAAACTTTTAACGCCGTTTTCGAACAATCGATTTCCACTATCGTTAGCCGATTTAGGTTCCAATATACTAAAATTGAAGCCGTAATAAAAACATTTTTAAGGTTTGGAATACGTATTCCTTCCGCTTCATCTGAACCTAACGAATTTCTAACTTCGTTAATCAAATGAGATAATTATCCAAATCGGAGAAATTACTAATAAAGTCTCAATAAAAATTATTAAACATAAAAAACTTTAAATATTCCGAATAATAAGTAAAAAATCCTATTTTCGTATTACCCGAACTTTTTCATGGTCGGCCTAAATACCTACATTAACCGTTACTATAAAACCTAGGTACTTTACCTTCTTGACTACAAAGTTATACTTTTTAAAATCCAGGTTTAACTTATTATTACAATGGCGTCCCAAAACCACGCGAAATTTCAGTATATAATCCAACTTAATACCGGAAAAAAAACCAAAAGGTAATTTAGGTAAGCTACAACAAAATGATACAAAATATCCACCATTACACAATTAATATACCGTTAAAACGTCGCCGGCGTTCCTGCTAACCTAGAAGGGGTAATTAACAATTTGCAAAATCCGAAAAGTATATGAAAAGCCGTTCATTCTTCCTATTTAGGAAAAACTCGAATACGGCAAAAAGAAGTTCGAATATCCAACTTCATAATTTACATCGACTTTGATAATGCATATAGGATTTCCTTAATTAAAGATAAGGAAAAACGATCCTACTCGGTAATTTTATTGAATACCAGGTAATCGATAAAAAAGTGTTATCCTACCCTCCGGCTTAAAAATCAATAATACTAGCGTTGCGGCCGATAAAAAACTTACCTGAACCCAACCTTTATTTATTAAATCCGTAACTTAACGTTTAGATTCAAAACGCTAATTTCGTAATATCGAATATAATTAATCTTTATAGTAGTTTTAGTAAAGATTCATCTTCTTTCTGTTTAACATAAATATAGTAATCGAGTTTTTCCCTATATAAGAGAAAAGCTATAGCCTTATCTTCATCGAATGAATTGCTAATTTTTGCCAATTTTAATAATTAATATAACGAATTCTTTCACCTTTTTATAATGATAGGCTCCGTTACTTAGAAAATCCGCGTTATTTCGCAAAAAATTACAATGAAACCTAATTAGGATTAATCCTACATACTTCATATTATTTGTTAAAAATAAGTTGTTAAACCAATAAAAACCGATCCTATAACGTTTCATATATCCTTTGACCTAAAGCATATTATTCCCGTGTTGATAACTAATCATCCTTAATCATTAATTACTAAACAACTATCGCAAACGTTTAGAATAACTTATTAATATTACACTTAAATTATCATAAAAATTATATCTCGCGTAATTCCGGAAATAATATATATCAATATTGAGTTCGTGTTGGTAGGCTTTAGACGTTGCAACGTTATCGATTCGATTGGTCGAAGTAATAGTAGTATTGCGTGGTTAGATGATAGATATATTATTATAAGTTTGGCAGACCGCTAGCCGGTCTGAACTGTAATTTGTATAGCTAATTGCTTGGCCCGCGCCCTAGAGTAAAGTGCAGCGTACTGCACTCGACTTACACCCAATGCAGTAAGTCCATATAAAGCAATACACTTACAGTACAGTTAACTTTACTGTAAGTAAAGTTGACCTATTGCATTGTATGCAATACCATTGCAATGCTGTTTTAATACTTGCGGCTTTTTGTTTTCTATCTGTATGCTAGCGTGGCTTGCCATCAATTGGTGGCAATCTCTGAATTCCCTTCTTAATCCACAAGCCAAACCCCTGTCAATTCCAATTAATTTGTACTGGAAACAACTTTAATTACGACCTCTTGTAGCCCTTTTGCTCCGCCCCTCCGAGGCCTCCGTTCTTTAAATCCCGTACCCAGATCCTTCGTTATAAACCTATGCAAATTAAGTATGTCACCATGTACGTACCATTTTCTAGTAGTTTAAACTATTGCTATTTCCATCTTTGCTATCGCTACCCTAGAAGTTTTCCAATCTGACAGCATATCCTTATTCGCCGTTACGTAATCTGGGCTTTTTAGGCGGTTTATCTACGTATCCCTTAATACGTATGGTTAGCTTGTTATTATCTACAAACCTTTCCAGTACTTTGTTTGGTATAGCCTTCATCATGGCGTCTATAGGATTATCTTAACCATCGATTCATCGAAACTCTTGAATTTCCCTCCCTTCGTAGGCTTCGCGAAATACCATTACGTCGATTATTAGGCGTTTTTTTCTGGTAGTTCCGAGATTTGATAGGTACTCGAAAAGACTTTTTAAGTCGATACAGATTACTACCGGGATAAAAAGAATTTTCGACTACCTGGTGATAAGGTTAAGGGTTTCCCATTGCGTTATACTTACGTTAAAGCCCTCTATTATACCGTAAACTTTTAAAGTTAATACGTTTCGTGTAATACTTTTACACTTAATAGAGGTCTAGTAAATTAGGTTACCGGTGATGCTAAACTGATCTTCCTGCTTATTTTTGTTGACAAGGGTTATCAGGAAGCCGATCTGTAAAGATAAGTCGGTGTTATTTGTAAAGAACTTATCTGTACAAATCATTAGTTTAGCTTTCGAGAGTTCGATTGATACTATATTGATCCTTTGGTCCAAGTTTCGTATCTGCTACTCCAACCTCTTATTTAATCGATTAAAGTCTTTATCTATTGGTGTTTGTACTTATATCGTAATAAATAGATCGTATAAGGTTTTCGGTTAATATAAGATGGCAATATAGCTACCTTGTATTCGCTATTTCAAGTACCATTAAGCCCTAGCCTTAATAGTTTTGTCGATTATAGTAAAAATAACTCCCTAACCCTTTTAGCTGAAAGTTAAGCCGGTATTAATACCAAGTATGCGGATTGACGATCTATTAAGGTTAAGTTGATTGTTTTCCGTTAACGTTGTTACCGGCTTATAATTCCAAAACTTGGAATCCTCGATTACTTGCTGTTCTTGTATTACAAAGCTAGCCATTCCGACGAAAAGGGTATCGTCAATTTATATACCTATTATATCGAAGTTTTGTTTTTATGTTATTGATAAATACAGATCGTATATTAAAGACTTTATAGTTAGCCGGGATTCAAAGTACGACTGGTAAGTTAGAAACCAGTCAACGATTGCCTTAGCCAATCCATACAATGGTTTGACACACCGTATTACCGTTCCTAGTAAGTAAACGGCACGGAGTTCCTATGGAAATTTTAACAGTACAATTCGCTATAAATCCGTTATTAACTATATATAGGCTTATGTAATATTACAGCTATTGAATGTGAACTTGCTATTAGTTCTTGTTAGCAAAATTACTGCCAAAGCAACCACTAAGCGCTAACTGATCTTCTAAATCGCTAGCGACTACATAAGGATTTAATCCTTACCTTTATTGCTGTATCTTTAAATGATCAGCCGTAACTTTTCATAAGATCGCCCCGTGGTTTTACCTTTCACCTCATAGATAACCCTTAACTTAAAAATAGTAACGTTTGTGTCTTAAAAGTTAAAGTTAATCTTGGTCACAAATTGTACCACACCTCGGGTTAGCAAACCGTTAATCTCGACTTTATCGCTCTTTTCAAAAGGTTTACCGAAAGTTTTAATAATTCTTTACACCCTAAGCTTTATTATTAAGTCTTCGTTATCCTTTTCTTTTTAACCTACCCAAGTAGTATTATAAATGCTGCCCGGTGTGTATTCCTCCTTTTTAACGTTTTCCTTTTTTTTCAGGAGTCGTCTGTAACGACAGCATTCCATCGGTTTGTTAACAGCGGGTGAAAGAGGGTCGAATTATTTTGGTCGTTTTATTTGTAATACTTAAGAGTCTTCATCTTTAATACCCCTAATATAAGGCTTAACCTAAATAATCATGAAAGATATAAGGCCGTTCAAATTTTTAACAATTACTTTAGAGTTTATAATATTTAATGTTTTATATGGCCCCTCCTATTTTCTCGGCTCCCGCCATACGAGGACTTTACTTTACAATAGCAAATTAAACACGTCTATTATTATAGGCCCGTTTCTGGTATTAAAGGTATTATTGACTTGGCGACGTGCTGATTCCCTTCGTAGTTTCTTTAAAGCTTTGCTGTAAGCCGTAACACGTTTTTTAATACTTGCTGAGGGCAGATATTCACTTGTCAGGCGTGAGTACGTTCCAAAGACCAGCAACGTTGGCACCAGGCCGTCAGGGCCTACAATATCATTTAATCCTTTTACTACTATTTATAAACGTGCCTCCGAATCTGTAAAACTTTTAATTTCCAACGTAAGGATACTATACGTTCAGCGAAGTAAGGCGTGTACCTTTTTAACCTTCCTAATACTCCAATAGACTTTTACAGATATATGTTTGCACTGGATACCTATTATCTTAACATTTTTCTCAAACTCCGCCGCCGAAAAGTTGGTACTGGTATAGTAAACGACGACGTTAGGTAAACCTAGGTACGTGTTAATTTACAATATTCTTAATATTTCCCACGTATCCTTTAACGAAAGGGACTTTATAAATTTCGTTTCGTAAAAAGAACTTGCGGAATTAATGACGTGAAAAACAAGCTTGTTATTTAAGTAAAATATATTAATAAAAATCTTACAATTAAAATCCTTATCGTTTTTTAATATAAATTTAATTTTCTGGGGGGCTTAGGCATACGTTTGGCAGTGATAATAAAGCCTTTTAATGGCTTTTATGGCAGAGTATTCTATATCGTTATGCCTTACAAACTTTAGGACTTTGTATAGCCTATTAATAGCTGAGTGGTTAAAGCGCCGGTGTAATTAACGTATCTCCGGCTCCATCAGGTTGAATACCATTGATTTCAGACCTTAAATATAAAATTATAAATACCTCTACTTAAATGAGAGTAAAAATCTCTGGCTGTTTTTGATCAATTCGTCTGAGTTAACGTCTACGTTAACGCCAAAGGTCTTTATATCCTCCAAGTAAAGTAGGAAAAGAGTAGGGGACTTAAGGAAATAGAAAGTAATTGCTCTTATAATAATTTAAACTACCATTATCCCTAGTAATGATAGTCATTCTCTTGGGTTAAAGCCAACTTTAGCCTTGCCAATATCGTGACGATTAATCTCAATAGCTATAGTGCTTTCCCTTCGTAATACTATATATTGCGAATAGCTTCCTATTAAGTATTTCATTGCCCTAATATCTGGCATAATACCCTAAAACGTATGTTTCACGTAACGATCGCGAAGGTTAAAGGTATATAAGAAGTTAAGAGAATAGTTAGTGTAAAAGTAAGGGGTTCCACTACCTAAACGGTATAAAAAGGTATAATCGACTAGTTATTAGGCTACCGTACTAGAAGTAATATCTTCGTATTATTTGATTTATTTGGGGAAGTTAACGACTTTCATTGGCTTGTTACCTTTAATATTTATAACTTGGTTTAAGTAATATTATTCTGAAGCAGTAGGAAATGGATGTAATACGTTATTTTCCTGTTATTACGTTAGGCGGAGGCGGGGAGGGGGGGGGTAATGAATTAACTAATAGCCGGCTTTACCATAAATCCAACATTTTTTGCTATTATTACGACGATAGTATTTGCGGTTAACAGGTCCGCCTAGATTTTAATGGAACTAACGTAGGTTTTAGCTCTAATTTGGGGCCGAGGTTAATAAACCTGACCTTAGTCGTTGTAGGCGTAAGTACTTACAGTTAACGTAGTTAAGTACCATAAGGTCTTTCTCTTTCAAGTTAAAGAAGTTTCTGGCTTAAGTGTATATACCGAGAGATTTTGGTGTATGTACTATTACAATGGCAAGAGAGGAACATAACTAGTTAAAAAAGCTTTTACAGGTGGCATTTAGGCGTTATAAGGCGTATTCGAACTTACTAACGCCTGGAATAGCTACCCGTAACTGTTTGCGAAGTGTAGCTTCGCCAATGTAATCCTTCCCCATTGCCTTTTGATACATTATTAGCTTATCGAGCATTTAATTAAGCTCATTTATTGGTAATTTATCCTATTTTTTCTTTGCTATTATTGTAGTCTACTGCATGATAACCTAGTTTGTATAATATTATACGAGGTAAATGTCGTACTTAAAGTGACCATTCATGTTATCATAAATCTTGCGAAACGTGGTGACGTTTGTTAGAAAGGTTATGTAGTAGTACTTGGCATGACTTGTAAGGATTTTAGGAAATAGTAAGTGAAAACTAGAAGGAGGTATTTCTATTCACTTATGAATGTTTAGGAAAAGCATTATTTTGGTGTCGAAAAATTTATAAAGCTTTCCGTTATACTTTTTTATGTTATCTCAGATTTTAGAGAAGTCCGTTATTAGCTTGTAATTAATAGTAACTATTTTGATAGGTTTTAAAAGGAGGTCGCGATAATTATGCTAGGCTTAGTTGGTGTTTTTTTAGCGGCTTAATTTTTAGAGGTTTCGAGGCACGGTATTAAGGGTAATTACTAGTCGCCTCACCTGATAGGTAAAGTTCTGAGGTAGGGCCTATGGTCGGTTTTGAGATGCCTGACAGTCTTGCTTAATTAATTGGTGTATAGCGCCGACGTTAATACCTCTAGCCGCGTTGGTAGCCTTCGCTTCGCGTGATCTTCCACCGTTAAAGGCGTACTCTACGTTGTTACGTAGGGTTATTAAGCTACCGAGTAGGTTAATAGGTTTTTTATCGTCAGCGCGTCAAGAGGCTCAACCTAGTTGAGATTGAAGGGGAGGTCTTTTGGATCGCGAATAGGGGCTATAGGGTTTTTTAACAGATTTTCCATTTTCTTAAGGGTCCTATGGGTATTTTTTAAGATAGGCCAATTTAAAGAAAGTTTTTTTCTTTCCCTTTAAAGCTCTTTTTAGTATATAGATCCCACGCCTCGTAATTTTTTCTTTAATTTCGCTTTAACATGGCGTTGGATCTTTTTTTATATAATAAAGGTCAAATCGCTAAAAAAACTCGCAAAAGTTTTAAAAAGCGTTGGTATCGCGGCCAAACTCTTTGCCTACGTCAGACTCGAGAATTTACTAGCCAAAGTAGTTGGTCAGGTAAGATTTATCAGAGGTCTCGCTAACGTCCGTGGTCTAGAGTTGTACGTCGTAAAACTTGGTGAAAACAGCTTCGAATGCTTTAATTGCTTCTTTCCTGGTAGGGTTAGTGATAGCTTTAAACTGAGAGTTAGCGGCAAAAATCTTAACAGGCGTATAGGGTGAAAAACTTGGTGATTTTAAGCGTAAGGAACTTGGTGTTTTTGGCGTAGATTCGCATAGGAACTTGGCGACTTGATAACTTGGCGTGAGATCGCGTGACGTGGCTTTATTGGCGCGACTTGACGATTCTTGTTTTTTTCGCTCAGGGCAACGAATTTGACGATTAAATTGATATAGGGGGAGTGAAAAGAGTGAAGTATAGGCAGAGATTTTGTGTGGCGAGTAAGGTCGAAGGTTGTTGTTGGTGGCAGAGGTTGTTTGTTGTAGTTGTTTGGCGTAGGGACTTAGTCATTTTTCTTTCAGTAGTAGCAGCTGCGGTAGTACTAACTTAGCCGTTTGCCAACTTGTCGTTTAAGACTTTAAGCGGTTAATCTTAATTCTTTTCTTTTAGGATTACTAAAAATTTCTTAGTGTTTTCAAGTAGCAATACCGTCGCTTACTTCCAGATTACCGTTATAGATTAACGCAACCTAGAAGTCTTTTCTGTTTTCC
Organism: Anisogramma anomala; assembly: GCA_038502455.1. Taxonomy (NCBI): domain Eukaryota; kingdom Fungi; phylum Ascomycota; class Sordariomycetes; order Diaporthales; family Gnomoniaceae; genus Anisogramma; species Anisogramma anomala. Next base: position 28,375,416 of record JASMMZ010000002.1, on the reverse strand, counting down.
TACCGTTGAGGACTAACGCAATACTAATATAGGCTCTTCGAAAGAATCTTTCCTCTACCCTAACGATAAACGCAGAGTGTAACCAGAAAGTAGCTTCTTCTACTTAGCTTATTTGTGTTTAACCTAACAAGCAATCACTAATCAGTGTTGGTAGGCCTTAGACGTTGCAACGTTGTCGATTCGATTGGTTGAAGTAATAATAGTATTGCGTGGTTAGATGGTGGATATATTGTTCTAGGTTTGGCTGACCACTAGCTGGTCTACACTGTAATCTTTATGGCCAAGTGCTTGACCCGTGCCCTAGAGTGAAGTGCAGCGTACTGCACTCGACTTACACCCAATGCGGTAAGTCCGCATAAAGCAATATACTTACAGTACAGTCAACTTTACTGTAAGTAAAGTTGACCTACTGTACTGCATGCAATACCATTGCAATACTGTTCTAACAGTTCGACTATTTATTAATATTTATATAAAATTTGAATATTTAGGTGGTACGCGTATTCCGCCGTAACCATAATATAATACTTAAATTCCAAAAACATAAGAACCGAATTTACTTTATCTTTAAGTCTTATATTAAGACGTCGTTTATAATATAATAATAATGATTACAGTGAAAATCGACTTAAATATTCAACAAACAGGTATTATTAAAAGTATAAGGATGAGGAATAAACTTTCGTTCATACATATTTTAATTAAATTGAATTTTTCTCTACTTAATTTCATAATTACGCATTTAAAGGTATGTAACTCTTAAATGAAATTATATTTAGAAATTGAGCTTCCCCCATCGCCCTTAATAAGAAACCTTTATTTACCTCTTCGACTTAGACCGTATATACCTACATCAGAGGTAATACCGGGCGGAGTTCGTAACCATGTTAATAGTGGTTCGTTGAACTATGAGGTAGGTAACGCCCTATAACTTATCTAATTTAACGTTTTTTCGCTGTTATCCACGTCGCTCTATGTCTTTAGTCCTAAATGCATACCGAACGGATTTCTGAAGATAACTAGTTGCGATTACCACGACCTTTTAACAAAGATACCTAAAAGGCATGGACTCACATTATAACGGTATCTTCATCCGGCCGTTATAATTATGCGGGTCCCGATAATTATCGACCAAAACGTCGTTTTAAGTTTGAAGACTTTAACTCGTCGGCAAACTCTCGGTATTTCGTTAAAGCTACGATATAGTCGACCTAACTTTCGTTTGCCGTAATAAATTTGTCGCGGATACGTTGCTATACGCGAAAACGTAAGTAATTATACTTTAAGAACGAAGGAAAATTCAATTCGTCCGCTTCAACTAGAAATATTTTGAACTTAATAACAAATAATACTTATGAATTTTTATCGCTTATAAGTAATCCCTTTAATTCAACTAAGGCTTCATTCGCACGATAAAGGTCTTTAAAAGAAGCCTTAATATAGTCTAAAAACTTACTTATATTGTATATACCCTTATATTCGCCGGCTTCGTAATACGCTGTAATAACTTACTTTACCATCGAAGTATAATAGCCATATACATAAATGAACGTATATCGTCTTTTCCTAGTTCATATCTTATCCGCTTCTATTATAAATTCGATCGTTCAACGCGCTGTCAACTATATAAAAGTCGATCCGTCGAATTTAGGTTTATTATTTAGTTTTTTCCTACCTTAAAACGGTGAAAAACTAATACTAGTTATCTTTAGGTCAGCTTCGAGTAATTAAATTTTAATTATAACCTAAACGAAATCGTATATCAAGTCAACAATAAAAATCGATTCACATGATTATTACAATTGCTTCACAACAAACGCGACATAGCTTATAGTATGTTATGAACGAAATATATCGACCTAAGTTGGGTTCGAAAGGTCAGAAGGTAGATTAATGAAGGTGGAAAACTAGGTATTCGTCAATGGCCCATCCTCCCCGATAAAGTTTTACTGTAACGTAAAATCATTGATATTTGCTATTAATTCATCCATCGTAAGTAATATTCCTTCGAAAAAAAACCTCAATAGTATATTATGATCCAAGCTATAATGGTAAACCAAATAGATACCAATTGGAGTTCACTATTAAGGTATAAGCGGAAGATTGAAAGCAGTTACAGTAACCCATCATACAGGACCTATAGGCATAGCTAGTGCCTAGCCCGTCACGTGCCCTCGCACATGCCGTGTGCGGACCGCGCCTAGTCTGCACCCGGACCGAGCTCGGACTGAGTACTGTGTATCTCGTTACGTGAATAGTAACGTAACCTATAAACTCAATGGCTAATGACTTTAGTCCATAACAGCTAAGAAAAAGGAATTGAGATCCTTGGAATCGTGTACATCAAATATTTCGACGATAACCTTTGACTTACAAACACTGACGAAATTAATACATTCAAGTACCTGACTAACGTAATCGGTCGTTTTATTCTCAACTAAAACTCCATGAGAACCAATTAAAAACTTATCGCCTTCGACGACTTCAATAAGTAATTTAATAGCTTAACCTTAAATATGAGAAAACAACAGATGAACGTATTACAAAAACACTCAACAAAAACAATACAATCGCATAATAAGCCTTGTTATAAAAGAAAGAAAAAACCGAACCTGTCAAATACATTATACGAATACGCCACGAATGATGATACCTAGGGAAGCATCAAAATAACTGAAAGGTATTACTAGCTATAGTATCCCTTAAAGTCTATATACGCGTTTGTAAGGCCTTATTTGAAGCCCACGCAGATTTTTTACACCCCTTTATCCAGGATCTTAAATGCTCTAACGTTGTAAAGAACGAAAAAAAATGAAATAACCCTTGTTTAAAGAATCCTTTACTTTATATTGATCCTTGAGTCAAGGAATCGATCAAGTAAAAACAGCATAAAAAAGCCCTTTGATTCTAATAAGACTATAATTAATACAACGGTAATCCTCCAATTTACTAGCACGTTTAATTTTATCAAGCCAGCTAACAATACTAAGTGTAATCACAGGAAATGAAAAACTTTTTGCGTGAACCAATTATAGGCACGAGTATTCGTATTGCCCCCACCCCCCCAACTTTACCAAATATAATTATCCTTCTTATAAATTAAAAAACTATATTTAATATTATTAGTCGATAAACGCAGAGAATCTATACAACTAATACATCAATTTTTCCCTTCGAGATAATACTATAGTAGGTACAGATTACACAATTATTACAACTTTCTTTTGAAGATTTGGAGAGTTAAGGAGAAGTATAGCAATAAACCGTACAATGTCTTCGACGTCAAATTACATCCGTTTTTTATCATCTGCCGTTAGATGAGGATTAAGCTTTCAGTTTTTCATTTGCTGTCTTCCAGTACTTTCACCTGCTAAATCAAGAACTATTATCTCCTGTATTTGACAAATTACTCGTTGTTTAGAGAGATTTACAATGATTTTAAATGTTGCTTTCAACACGAAATTCACTAAGTATAACATCATATAAACTGGAACATTATTTTGTGGTCCTATATATTAAAACAAAAGAAAAAGTGGGAAAGCGGAATGGATCTTTTTTATTAAATGCTTAAGAAGTTGATACTTTGTTAATAGTTAATAAGGAATATAGAATCTGACGAAGATATATTACGCCAGCAAAGTCTTCCAGTTGTTTCAAGTTATTAATGATTTCAATATGCCTTATAATCCTATCCCTCTACCTATAAAATTCCTTTCAGCCTATTAAGATTCTCGTTTATGAATATAATGACAAGGGTGTCAGATTCGACTAGTATATACTCCTAAGCTTATAAATTTAACGATGAAGATAAAAACTTAGCCACATCTATAATATAGATCGTAAGTATGGTAGATCCAGGTAATATGGTAAACAAAAGACCCTAACTTAGGAGCCCAAGAGGCAATGTACGTAAAGAAAAAGATATTTTCCTTTCTTAAGATGTTGAAAAAAATTACCAAAGTTTCATCACAACGTCAAAAGGTACTGAATATGTAGTAAAGAGGTTGTTAGTCAACATATTATTCGATTACCAAATATCAATTGATATAGCTAATGCAATATCCTTAATACCCAATCACTTTCAATTATGAATACATTCAAAAAGTAATAAGTTTCAGAAGTTTAGAGATATATAATATGTGAAACATCCCCAAGTCAATGAATCGACATGAAAATACTCTCGGTAACCCTAAAATTATGTAACAACTAGCTGACCACGTTTTTTGTGCCGTTGAATAAGTAAAGACCCTTATCGTTATTATGATAATAAAAACACTAGCTGTCGGTAAGGTCTCTGCCTAATTTATGTGAACGTAAAAGAGTAGAAGAGTAATCGTAAGGATTGGTATTGTAATAGTAAAGATAGATAATAGGTCAGGAAAAAGCATTTCAGAGAGTGCATACCACAGATAGGAGGTTATAAACCTCTTATTCGGGCAGTGGCCCTTTTTCCATACACTCAGGAATACCCCTTTCAGACAGCGCCACGCATGATATACTTTACACTTTGAAAGATTATAGCTTGCAGCGTGACACGTTATCGTGCACTCTGCAGGAGTGCATCTTGCAATATAGTGCACTGCTACTTGGCCTATATATACTAGATGTAAGGGTATATAGTAATATCCACACAATAAATATTCATTTTTCTTTATGTATTTCGTATGTATAGCCTAGTAGCGATAGTATAACGGTGAAGAGTTCGTGTACGTAGTACTATAGTGGTACCTATAATATAATAACGACAATATAGATATAATGAGTTCGTATATTTAGTCTTATAATAATAGTGTAGTTGCGGAATAAATTGTAGAGGTCTAAATTAGTAGCTTTTATAATGATAGTATGGTTACAGTGTCAATTGTAAAGGTTCGAATTAGTAATTTCTGGCCGCGGTAGTAATTATAGTAAGGGCTTGGTTAGTAAAGCTAATCGGTGGCAACATGGTTGTTAGTAGTGTTTTTTATTATTTCCTATAGGGGTGTGATTGCATAAGTACTATAAAGATAATTATATAGGAATCATTACATCACCACATGTTTTGGGTTAATTTAAGATATATCGCTATTGGTCCAAGTAAAACCTCTTTTCCCCCCTTTAATAGGCGCGTAAACAAAGCTAATGCAAGCCCTCTAATAAAACTTAACCTTTATCTTGAATAAATAATCTAAACCGCTTCGATAGGTAGGTTATTTTATTACCACCCATATATTTAACTTGATTTTAAATAGATACCGCGTAAAAACAGGACCTTTCAGCGCCGTTTGGCGCGTGAGTACCGTGGCGCCGCTGCCGCTGCCGCCGCCATCGCCTCTAACACCACCACTATCACTACCAACAGCTCGCGCTCCTCGGGTACCATCTCTTTTATAACCGCTTCTTCGCCAGCTTCGTTGCCTGCCGCCTAGCTCCTGGCCCTACCGTCACCTGCCGTTGCCGTCGCCACCACTTACGCCACTACCCCATTTTTCCCTCCCTTTCCTTTCCATTTCCCCTCCAGTTCCTAGGGGGAGGGGGGGGGGAATGGAGAGCTCCTCAGGTTATAAACCTTACCTTCTTCAGGCGGGTGAAAACCCCTTTACCCGCGGGGACTCCCCGGTGTCATAAGCATAGTCTAATGAAGTTACGCCGCAGTTAATATTTACTAAGTCTACCCATTTGTTTACCTTTAATGTTTTTATTTTTGTAAACGAGGAGGTCGAGCCGGACTTCCTTTACCGCTTCGAGTTACGTATAGCCAAGGTACATCGTGAGGCCTTTTTAACGCGTAAGGCGTTAAAGCGGCGTATCCGAGTTCGCAGTCCCAGTCCGCTAATGGATACAACTTAAGTATCATATATTGCGTTCGCGGCTGCGGGAAAATTCATTATGGATTGTTACGAAAACGAGGGTTGTTCGGCCTATTGCTACCATTACGAGCGGATCAGCAGCGGATGTATTCTCGTTTCTTTAGTCTTTAGACCGTGGACCGAGGCCGTACTACGTGTCCACCGACTTTATGGTAAGTTTTAACGAATTTTTAAAAATTCCCTTCTCTTAAAAAGTAATATCAGAAACGTCTTTAAAAATAACTACGTTCGTAAATAATCAAAATAAGTTAATTCTAATTAGTAGTAAATGCTAATCAGCGAATTAAGGAGTCAGAAACCGCTATTGCTGCTTGAAAGCGGAGCCTACGTATATACTACGTAAACGAGTTCGATGACGTTATCTTGTGTCGCCGTAAGGGGAGTAAAAACCACCTCGCGCCTTTGCTTAAGGACATGCGACCCAAGGTGCGGGGCAACCTCCTCGCTGGCGTTAATGGCGGCGTCAATAGCGGTGATAGCGGTGGCGCTAGCAAAAAGTGGGAAAATGACGAGGAAGATAGTAGGGACGAGATGAACTCATCTTCTCCCTTTTTTTCTAGTTGTAAATGACTGTATTTTGCGGCCGGGCCGGTACACCAGACCATAATATAATATGTTATATAGTAACATGATCACTTCTTACAAACATAATAGTAATGTAAGTGATAAATATAATAACAAAGAGGTTTAAAATATATATAAAAAAAAACTTAATAATATATTAAAAGCGATACGAGATTGTAGATTTCAATATAAAAGGGTAAATAGTAAAATACCAAACGGGGCCGAAGTACGTAAAACAAAGAGTAAAAATATGTTAAAAGCGGCGTGAAATAGTAGATTTAAACAGAGGCAAATTCGTAAAGGCGGTGTAGGTGTAAGTTATTGACTTTGGTATAATCAGGGGAGCGGCGTAGATAATTAGTTTCGGATCGTCCCAAATCGGTAAAAGTTGTTTTAATAATTTATCAAAGTTATAAAAACTTTTTAACAACTTTAACGAATAGTGTACTTATCGATATAAGCGTTTCAAATACTTCGTTCTGGGTATTTTCAGTTATTACGTCCGTTAGGCTGGATTTTCCATCGATTCACCTTTTTTTTCGATTTCTAGGCGCTTATATAACTCGCGTAGAGTTATAATATCGATTTTTAAACGTTTTTCGTTCGTAATAATAAGTTTAACTAAACATTTATAAAGCGAAAAGGAGTTAGTACTTATAACGAGAGAGATAAGGCGTAAAATAAGGTTGGAAATAATTATTCGAACCGTTATCGTTAAAGTAATTCCCGAATCAAAACCTTTAACCATGTTATAAATTTTTAAGTTTCAAACGTTTCTATCAATCCCTTACATTCATTCAAGATTTAATAAATTATATGTTCATGAAACGTAAATTTGTTTTGGGCCGGTATCCCCTTACCAAGGGTGAAACGAAGCTCATTTGCAAATGACATTCGTTGTTATGAGTGAAAAAGCTGTTTTTAAAAATAAATAGCTTTGTAATACGTATATTTAGAGATTTAAATTGTAAGCCGCTTTTCGGATTGTGTATTTTCCACATAAAGTCCTTATTAAATGCTTTAAACGCATCGTTTAACGGGGTGATTTAATATTGGGCGGCGATCGAAAGGTTAAAAGCTGCTTTCGATTATATTATTATAGCAACCCAAATGCTACGTACGCATTGATATCTGTATTCGTCGGTCCGTTTTATGCTATTTAAAACGACAAGTGTAATTTTATTTTACTGACCTTTTGATATAGGGCCTAAAACTCCGTTGCGTAAAATTATAATAGCATTATCAAAGTTAATTATATGGTTTACCGTTAGGTAAATACTAGGTTTTGCCTTTAGGCTGGCTTTTAAAGGTTTTTTCGTTTCAGATATCGAAAAACTCGTTATATAATATTAGTATATCGTCCGTTTGTATATCCGTCAATGTAAAGTCGTTAAAACGGGTTATTAATACTAATAAACACGGGTCAAAGGTTAAGCTAATTATTTTTAACCGTTCCTTATAATGTATTGAGTAAGTATTATACCAGTAAACACCAGCGTTAACCAAGCCGTAAAACGGTTTTATAATACGTAAGATCGTTTCAAGTAGGTGGTGTTTTTTAAAATATATAGGTATATCGATGTCAATACGTTGTTTACGCTGTTTTCAAATTGGATACAAGCTTATATAATATTATAAAGTTTAATATATAGGTAATAAGGGTTATTAAAGAAAGTTGCAATTATAAAAATCAAGTGGTAGCTAACCTTTTATAAGGTAAACAATTAGGTTATAATGTTATTTTTACCGTTATAGTTATAAAATTTTACAAATAAGCGGGTCTTTTCATATAGTTTTACGGTTTCATCCTTAACTTTGTATACAAATCAAGTAGTAAAAATCCTATAAATGCTATAAATCGTTAGGTCGAATCGTTTAAAACAAAATACGCCTTAGTTAATTAAACCAGATATTTTTATATAGGTGGATCATTCGAATGAGGCGCCAAAGGTAGTAATAATATCGTTGTGGCGAAGCTTTAGGCTAAGCTTACGATTTTCCATCCTTCTTTAAGTAATAAAAGAATTTGTGGTAAAGGTTTCGGGGCGTTTTTTAATTTTCGAGTTAAAAGGGCAGCCTCAGCGACGAGGTATTGATAGGGTTGGTATAAACGGGCCGTTCTCGTTCGGTAAAAACGGGTTGGAATGCGATTCTGGGGGTGGGTTGAAATTAGGCGCGGTTTAAATTCGTTGTTTTAAGGGGTGCCCTGTTAGTAGTTTTGGTCGGATTACTGTTTTGAGCCGTTTTCTATCCATCTTTCTTTTATACTTTCGTATTATCGTTTAACGAAATAAACTCGTACATTTTTATCAATGAACAAGTATAAAATGGCCTTTAAACCCATCAATCTTTTAAAGGCATGTTTATCCGTCCTCAGTTTTCCAAACTAAAACCTCAAATTATAATAGTAAGTTCAAAATGCTTGTTGTACGTGGGATATTTCTCGTAGCTAACGCTTTGGAAAAGTTGTTCTTAGCCCATAAAAAACGCAACGGTACCATGGCTTTTACCACAATATTCGCCCTTTATACCGTGGTTGGTAATAGTGCAAAGTCTATATGGATCCTTAGGTAAATACTAAAAATGAAGATCGTAGGGATTAGCCCACTCGGTCTGTAAGTATTATTAACAGAGTTAACCGTTATTTGTAGAATGAATTCCTTAAAACTAATACCTTTTAGATTTTTAAATAAAACCATATATAACCTTTTAAACGGTTTATAATACCGTTTACATTTGTTAATACCTTATAGTACTTTTACTGGTATTTCTTTACATTCGTTGTCGGCGATTCTAAATTCAGTACACCATTTCGTTAAGTTGAAGACCGTATTAAAGTTATAGGTAATCCAGCTCAGGAGGCCTAAATAAACGTTTTGTTAATAATTGACTAAAGCGTACTAGCAGTTCATAACGAAAACGTTTCGTATAAAATTGTTGACCTGAAATAAGATTGATGTGTCTACAACGTGGAGTACCAGTTGCCTGTTTAGATATACAATATTGATAATTACCTCGTATTTAAAATATATATCATTTTAAAGGCGAAATTGAAACCGCTGTAAAGCTTATAAATATAGTTGGTATTTATAGCAAAAAATTTCGATGGCTTTAAGTGCATCCTTTTTTATATCCGTATAGCCTGCGACGTAAAACAGTCATAAAAGGCGTTTTGTAGCCGGGTATACGAATCGGCTATATAATATCCATAATTCCGGCTATATTAAGTAAATAGCCTAAATTGTACGTATTTCGGGAAAAAACCATAAGTAGCTGAATTTAAGCTAAAGCGGTATAGATACGTTATCCGAGGCGTAGATAAACTAGTTCATCGTATTTAGGACCTTAATTTAAAGTATATGTAAATTAAATAATAAAACTAGAAATAATATTTTAGAATCTGTTACGTAAAACTTAACCGGTCCGAATAGCATATTTACAACGACCATCTAAAATGATTACCTTTTGCCTTCACTAAATAAAACATTTCGGTATTTTCTTATTCGGTTTAATCAAAACTTAGAAAGCTTCGGTATAAGCGCATAGAATTATCGTTTTCCGGCCGTCACAATTTTGGATACACCAATATTAGGTAAAACGCCCTAAAACAGATTATCGTATCTATTTAAAATCGTAAATTATAACATTTTATAGGTGTTAATCATTCTGTTCACGCAATACGGGCTTATAATATGTATCAAAAAGGCGTTCTATAGGCCTGTAAAAATAAGTTAGGTAGTCTCATCGTCTTGGGATGTTAATTAAATATTATTACCTTTAGAGGTTTTTATTCCAGAGGTATATTCGTAAGGGTAGGCGTTAAGATTATTATTTACGCCTTCGCATTTAGCTACGTGTACTGCAAAATTGGTTTTTATGACATCCTCAAATTCGTAATTAACAAAAAAATATCGTTTAATCCAAATTCATTCGTAAGTTGGGTAATTAGTAAATTAGTAGCTGGTTTTACAGTATACGATATAGCGTTTATTTAAGCCCATTGGGCTCCGTATGTTTTTTCGTAAGTATTTTTACGGTTGTAGTGCATTGAGGCTATTATCATACGATCGTCTTTGCTTTTTATTTTTAGGTTTCCCTTTGTAATACTTATATTTTAGGCGGTCTTTTTGGTTTGAGTATACCTTAAATTTTTGGCCCAAAACGAGGTTAATGGTTTCGGCGAGGTTTTCTTTCGTAATTTAGCCCTCGCTTTTAGTTTAGTCGGCTTTAAATGCTAATTTCAAGCTCGATTATTGGTGTATAGATTTTTAAGCGATATTTTAATACTTATACAAAAGGATTTCAAGTCCCTTTTAGGTTCAAATAGTATAAGGTCGAAATTTGGGTTTCCGCAACATGTTTTTATTATTATTTGGTGAATAGTTTATGACCCTATATTTAGGTTTGAAGAATACCTAACACTTTCGAAAATTAGTTAATGAAGTAATAAATACCTCCTAAAAATTTTTATTAACATTTTCCCGTCAAAATTTCATTGACTTCTAGGTTATATTGATTTAGTGCCTATTGCAAAACTCGTAGTTTATTTTTCTAGCTAAATTCGATTCCAGGAGGTTATAATATTTCGTAAATATATTTAATTACGTAAAGTGGTATATAAAATACTATTTATTTTACCCGGATAATATACCGTGTAAGATAACGTAAAACTAAAATAATTGAATATCTATCCTTTTATACGTGTTTAATATTATACGTATTTTGTTGTAAAATACGTCGTATGGCTCGCCGTTATAATTTTTATTTTTATCCCAAAGCCTAGCGAAGTTGGTAAGCTTTATATGGTCTCTTTTATTATTGGGAAAGAGGTGAGGTAAAAGGTTATGGTAAGGGTCGTGATTAGTAAGTATTGGTTTGTATGGTATGTATTGGCGTTTTAAACCGCTTATTATTGTATAAATCGGGATCTTTCCTTTATTTAGGCTGCTTTTGTCGTAGTTAAGCTGATTTTCAACTGTATTTGAATCGTGGTTTTGTTTTGATTTCTATTTAAAATTTCGTCTCGAGGAGGGTTCGTATTTAACCTTCGTTGTAAATAATCTTTGCGGCGTTTCCTCCTCTTCCTTCGATTCCTCTAACTTCGTCTCCACTTCGCGACAGGAGTTTAGCCTTATTAAGCACCTCTTTTTCATATAGGAAGGTTTTTCTCGTTCCCGGTTCGTTATTTTAAGTAGGTATTCCTGACGTTTTTTTTAGCTAATATACTTTTAAGAATTTCACTTTTATCGCTTTATCGTTTTTTTTTGATATTTATAAAAGTTAGGTTGTTGTTGATAATTCCCTTACAATAAGGTTATTGTTTTTATCGGTCGTATTGATACTTTCACTTCGTAGTTGTTTTCATAATATTTTAGAAATCGTATTATCAACTATAAGTTATATATCTGGCGTTTAATTTGAAAATTTCTTCTTAAAATCGTCGAATTAGTTGCGCCCTTTCATTCTGTCATTATAATAGTTGAAAATCATATGAATTATAAAAGTATTTGTCGTAAAAAGGTTCAAATTATTTACTGGTATTTCGATTTTATTGTCCCATAGGTTAAGGTTCAAATGCTTTAAAATTCTACTACGAATCGACGTATATATAAAAAGATATTTTATATATTTGTTAAGCTTTACCAAATCCGCTATTAGTAGGGTTATAATATTATTTAAGGTGGGTTAATTTTACGTTTACCTATAATGTTCAAACGGCGAAAATTGTTGGTTTCGCGTCGTAATTGGGATTCGGCTGCGCTTAGAGTCTAAAGATAAGCGTATAAACGCATAAATATGAAGTAAATAAGGTGTCTAGTACTTACCAGTATAAATGAATTTTAAATAAAACGTTAATAAAATGTAACTATAACCTAATTAAGCGTTTTAAATTAGTTTTGTTAACGCTTATTAACGTTATATTAGCTAAACAATTCGGAAAACTAAAACGTCGTAAATACTACACCTAAAATACGCAGTGTAAGGCAAGCGTAGTAGAGTAAATAAGGCAAATATAAGAGGAAAAAAGAAAATTGTAGACGTGGGGAAAACTGTATAGTGTAATCCGGTGTATAAGGCCTGGTTTGTAATTGGTAGGCGGTTTGGATTATCGTATTGTAGCCGCTCCTAGTTGTTGTAAGCGTTTTGGACATTATATTCGTAATTGTTTTTAAGTTTCGTGAGCCATGTAAATGTTGTTTTTATAACCGCTCCTGGTTTCGTACGCGATTTTGATGTTATATTTAGGTCGTGTGGATCCTAATGAAGGGTTTCGAAACTTGGTAGTTGTAGCTCACGTGATCTGATACGTGATAGAACGCTTTTTAAAAAGTGACCGGGTACGTTTAAAGCGTTAAAATAAGTTAAAGGTTAACTTAACGGAGCTTTTAGTAAATAAGACACCAACCAGTTGAAAATATCGTACTAAAGTGATATTTTTTAAAGTTATTTGGGATTTTACCGTCTTATTATGCTTTAGGCTTTAACAGTGTTCTTGCCTAATTTCATATTTCCGTACGGTTTTTATCAGGTGTAATGGTTAAAAAAAATAGTTAAGACCTTTACAGTATCCCATTATAGGTATTTAACTTCAGTTTGTCTTTTCTTTACTTATCTATTGATAATCGACTTAGTTGGCCACTAATTAGTGTTGGTAAGGTTTCTACGTAATTTACGTAAACGTAAAAAAGTAAAAGAGTAATCGTAGAGATTGGTATTATAATAATAAATATAGAAAATAGGTCAAGGAAAAGCATTTCAGAGAGTGTACGCCATGGATAGGAGGTTAAAAACCTCTTATCTGGGTATTGTCCCTTTTGCCATACACTCTGGAATACCCTTTTCAGACCGCGCCACGCATGATACATTTTGCACCTTGCAAGAGTTCAGCTTGCAGCATGACACGTTATCGTGCACTCTGCAGGAGTGCACCATGCAATATAGTGCACTACCACTTAGCTTATGTATACTAGCTGTAAGGGTATATAGTAATATCAACACTAGCCCTATATACTTGTTTATTATTCATAATCTTTATGAAAAACGTGTTTTTAAGGTATTATTATAGACATTGAGGAAATAGAGTATTTTATTAGAGATTATTCATAGAACGTTATAATCCGAAAGAATACTGATACTATTACTGAAATTAATTGAATAGATACTGATAAGTTTATAACTAAATTTATCACTGAAAGAAACTCCCTTTTATTTGAATATATGACTATGATACTAGTCGTTAAACCTATCTTTTTTAATATTTTGGAATCCCTTATCCTGTTTATTTTTCCCTGAAAGATGGAAAAAGCTTCAGTAAAAATATAGATGTTGAAATTGACGATATAGTTAGAATAATGGGTAAAGGTTTTCAATTCGTTGAAAGTGAAAATACCCATAATTTTACGTTTGAAAACTGAAGAAAACAGTATTGAATGTAACGGAGTCATAACATCGTTAATTACATTGACTATTCAACTATCTAACAATTAAAAAACTATATAAATTCCTTAAAACGACTAGCAACAAAAATGTGGACTTATTAGCGTTGAAGGCAATTTAACGGCTTTAATACTATAATAAAATACTCTACTAACCCCTCCTAAAATTTGAGTTCACGTTAAAAAACTTTAACTTGAAAGTTATCGCCGATGCGTTTTACTTCCACAATAAGCCAATAATTTACTCCATTTACTCCGTAACGGTTTTTACGGTACTAAGTTCCTGAAACTATGAAGTTGAAGAAAATATGGAAGAATTTACGTACCTAGTGAATTAACAGGTATCTGTAACCTCCAAACGTATTTATAAAGGATACTAGTACCAATTTCATAACGATAAAGTGCTAAAATAATACCAAATTACTGGGGATTCTATTAGCTAAGTCTCTATGTCAATGTATAAATAAGATAGTATAGTATTCAAAGATAGTAGTAGAAAGATACAAGCTGAAGAAGAAGTATCTGAAGAGTACACGCCTCGAATGAGAGCTTATAAGATTTCAACCAAGCTGTAATCTCCTATTATATACTTCGCTAGCATGCTCCCTCATGTTTACTAATTATATTATAACTATTCTAGTAATATTTATCTATTTATAAAGAGTCTTTAATCCGTGATTTAGTAATGACATTAATAATTAGTCCAAGTTTTGAATCAGTTACTCGGTAGTGACGGTAATATAAGTTGTAATTCGTTTCAAAAGGTTGAAAAACACTATAGAAGCGTGATTATCGATGTTACATATTATGTAGTTAATATAAGTAAGTTTATTGCTGTAGATCCAGGCACAACTGTTTTTTTACTTCTTCAACAACGCTTTAATATCATTTGAGTAAGCTTTTAATTTACTACATGATGCTTTCGCATTTCATTAATGATTCATATTACGCTTTCTTAATTTATCCACAAGTTCTAATTATCCTAAATAATATACCGTCACGTAAATAGTGTAGTAAACAGCGCTATTTGGCGCGGCAAAGAGTACACACTGCAAAAGCTACCGCTATCGCCGCACGAGCCTCCACCAAATACCCTTCCTTTAGCTCATTCTCTCTAACCGCCACCACATCCTTTTTTTTTCTCCCCTTCCCCCCCCCCTTTCTAAGTTATAACTGTAATAATAATGTGAAAAGAAAAAATAGCTGTATTAACAAGAGTAGTAACAGTAGTCCAAAGTTATGGATTTTACCCTTTCACTCTAGGTGAAAAACCTGCCTTTACATATAGTATTTGTTAAATATCGAAAACGTAACATTGGAGAGTTATAACAGGCTACGTAATAATTATCTTCTGAATCTTAACATATTTTAACTTTTGACTAAACGAGGCAAACATAGTAGAGTGAGTCTGTTATCTTAAGGCGTATTTATTAGGGTATACCATGGGGTCGTTTTAACACAAAAGGCGTTAAAGCATCATACTAAGGTAAGCGTCTTTAGAAAGCCTATAGGTAAGCTTTATATACCTTACATCGCGTTCGCCGTTGTCTGTAATTTGTTTGACGAATGTCGCTAAAATAATAACGTATTTATACGTTGTTACCATAGTAAGCGGGGCGGCAATGAGTACATGCCTGTACTATTAGTGTTAGGGATATTCAAGAACGCCCTCTAATATGTTAGCCGAATCTACGGTAAATTATTCCACTTTTCTAATACGTAATCTAAAACTTGAACATATTTTTTGGCAAATATTAACTGAAAGCTCACGGAGACCATTACTATTGTTACCGCATCATACGTGGGTTTGCGCCTGTATTTTACGAGCAATTTTGATTACGTCTTCGCCTGGCGTTGTAAGAAAGAAGATATAGTATATTTCCCTCTATCCAAGGGTATGTAACTTAAGGCGAGGCGGGAACCTAGCCATTCTTAAAGCGGTAACGTCGGCGGAAACAACAACGACGATAGCGATAACGAAAAAGATAACGATAATAATAACAACGATTACAACAACGACAATATTACTCCTTCTTTTCCTCTTTCCCCTTTCGTAACGAGTAGCTGCCCTGTTTTAATCATTTGTCGGTATAGACTAGATATATATAGATAATTGTATAATAAAAATTGTTTTTTTTTTTTCAAAAAAAATGGTAACTTAAGAAACTAACGGTAAATCTAAAAAGTTAAAGTATATAAGTTAAGTAGCTTATGAGTAATCTAAGGCGTGGAATATAAAGTAAAATTTGTAGGGAAATATAAAGAAACGTTGCTTATTGGGGGATCAGTCGTAAAATCTTTTCAGTAATGTCAACATAAAACGTTTTTGTAAATACAAGCGCTTTTAATATTTTATTTGGAATTCCCTTAGTCAATAAGTTTGCTAGCTTCAACGTCCCGTCGTTTCATCCCATTTCTTTCATTTTCCGGCGCTTATAATATTTACGTAGGGTTATAATATCGATTATAAACCGATTTTAATTTATGATACCAAACTTAACAAAATAATTGTAAAGGGAAAAATGTCAGTACAAATTACCAAAAGGGGGGGGGGGGGTTATGCTAAGGCTTGAAATAATTACATAAACCATTACGATCATAATAATACCGGAGTTTAAGCTTCCAACAATTCTATAGATACTTAAAACGACAAATCTATGTAAAACCTATTTATACTTAGTAGAACTTCAATTAACGATATTATCGTATAAAATAAATCTGTTTCAACCTGTCATTTGATTACCGACAACTAATATAAACCTTATTTTCAAATTATAATCCTCATTATGTGTAAAAGAAAACTATTAGCAAAACCAAATAACTTTTCTATCTATATATCTAGGGGTAGTAAATGTAAACCACGCTTCGGGTTCCAGATCTTATATTTGAGGCGTTTATTTCACGCTTTATATTCGTTATCCTACGATTATATTTAAAATTTCGTAATGACAACCAGATGAATCGTCGCTTCCGGTTGTACAACTGATATAACCCAAGCCCTATATATGTGATAATATTAGAATTTATCGGTGCGCATGATATTGATTATATTAATAAAGGTAAGTTCATCAAACTACCGCATTTTTATGAGCTTTGAAATCTCGTTTTGAATCATAATTGTTATATGATTAAGGTTGATCAGACGGTTTTCCATTCAATATATTTTTCGGTTTCGAGTTTCCATCAACGTTTTAAAGTTTACTATTCTTTGAGGCGAAAGACAATATATTATATAAAATGTATACTTCCTGAATTTGTATTCTGATAAGTAAAATTAGCATTAATTACGATATGGAAATCAACAAAGATGGATAAACGATGAAGCTGTTAATTTCGAAGCATTCTTGATAATTCCTTGGGTATATATTAAACCAATATATATCAGTTTTCGCGAAGTCGTAAAATGAATTAAGAATATATAATAATATTATAGGCGTGTGTTATTTATGGATTTCTATAGGCAAGTGGATGTAGATTTATTGCTTAAGGTTCTTTTCTGATTACTAGTAAGTTTACGTAATATTTCCAAGTTCAAGACGCAAGTTATAGGGGGGGGTTAAGACGGTAGTAAGAGCCAAGATTAAAAGATAGCTTATTTGTTGTCATATGGGCGACTAGGTTATAAATTTTTTTCTAGAATTATTATACTTTTTCAACATAAGAAAACCTTTCTATATGGTTTTCAAATTTTATCTTTGACTTTATTAATAAGTTTTATAGGGAATATTTTATAACCTTCGTAGATTTTTGGATCAAATATTTCAAATCTAAAAACGTCTTACTCGATCCAAATAGTAACTTCGTTTCGGATTTACTCTGTTAAAGATTTATCTGGGATTGTAATAATGTTGTTATAACGGAGATTTATATTTAGTTCGCGGTCGGCCGCCTTCTTTAAAGTGATGAAACAGTATAAAATGAAAGTTTCAAGGCGTTTTCTATTTTTTTGAACCAAGTGGATGCCTACGTTACCCTTGTTTTTGTTATGTTAGTTTGGGGTCTTCGTTCAATTTCGGTATCAAAATATATCTAAAAGTTACTAAAAGGTGTATAATAGTTAACTAAAAATTGTTTAATTCGTCATCGACGTAGGGTAATTGTCGTTATTTGGCATATGATATTTTACAAGCTTTGTTTTTTACCTTTTCCTTTTTGCATTCTCGTAATACAATCTAACGAAAGTAATTTATACCATTTGGCAAGTTTATAAACACATTGTAACCCTTAATACCACTTATTGTTCAAGAGTTTCTTCATCTTTTGTTAACGAAGACGTTCAATTATAACGGTAGTCTTAAAACGATTGTTTTCCACGAACGATATTTTATTAACAAGGCCCATGAAATATTAATTTTGGATTTGTAACAGCGTAAATATACTCTAGATTTCGTTATAACATTTACCCTCTAAACTTTAATCTGTAATTATATTAAATTCGTATGAATATTAGGGTAAATACTAAATGAAATTGGACTGGGAATAGGTTTACTCGGACTCAATATATTATTTACTGCGTTTACAGTTTTTTAAAAGATGTATTCCTTCCAGTACGATCCTTTTCACTTCTTTAGAAACACTGTATAATTTTTTAAAGAATATATTATTCTTTACACTTTCCTATACCTTAAGGTATCATTACCAATATTTGTTTACATTTACTCTCATTAATATTAGCATTAGTTCGCTATTCTTTCGATTCAAAAGTCGGTTTTATATTATAGATGATTTAGGCCGAAGGTACGAAACAGTAATTCATCCAGCAGTTTATTAAGGTATTTTAATAATGTTATATTAAAGCTTTTCTCGTAAATTTAACGTATTGGAAGGACATTGTAACGTTAATTTTGCACATGACAGGTTATCCGTTAAGGTTTATGATATCGATAGTAACCTGGTAATAGAAGTTAATATTGTTATATAAAAGGAATTTAAATCGTCTAAAAGCTTATAAATGTAATGAATATTCGTGTTAAAACTATTCTATAAATTCTTAGGTTTCTTTTTCAATATTGATATAACCTGTCATACAAAAAAGCTGCAAAAGGCGTTTTATAACCGGATACCAAAATTGTTGGTATAATATTTGTAGTTTTTGTTATACTAAATAAGTATTTAGGATCGTTTCTATATTGAAATAAAATCGAAGTTATTGAAAATTTCATCAAAACGTGAAAAATACGTTATTTGTGGCATGGAAGAGTTCATCAATTGTATTTTTGACTTCAATACCAAAATGATTTATATTGACTAATAAGAGTAAGAATGGTGTTTTATAATCTATTATATCGAACGTAACCGTCCCAAATCATATGTCTACCATTATTGTCCTAAATAACGACGTTTATCTTCATCGAATGAAATTTCGCGATGCTAATTTATCTGGTTGAGTTAAAACTTAAAAGATTTTATTACGAAAACATTTAATTGCTGTTTTTCGGCGGTCGAAATTTCCGCCATGCCGATATTTAACATAATACCCTTCAATTAACTTTCATACCTATCAAATAATATAAATTGTGACGTCATATAAAAATTTAATACATTATAATTACTATTTCAATCGACGTTGTAAGAAATTAAAATATTTTATAAACTTACAAAGATACGTTTCTGTGTTTTGTCGTCTCGGAATATTATTCAATTCTCATTTTAATCCGAATAATGCTTCTGGGAAGTGTATTCAGGAGGGAAAACGCAAAATTTCTCTTTTGTACTTTCATAATTATCTACGAAAACCGCAAAGTTTCCTTTCGTTTTGTATTCAAAAAGGTAACTAGCCTGAAATTATCGATTAATACGGATTTATTTATATATTAGATGATGATTCGATTAGCAGCCGATTTTATTACAATCAATATACCGTTTCTAAGGATCTGTAGACCGTTATATACTTCTGTAAGGGTACGGTTAATTTAATCTATATCAGGAGCTTTATCATTAGTTATAAGGGCGCGCGCGTTGATTTCCCCTTTATTCAAGGTTTCCTAAACTTTTTTCAAGCCTTCATCGCCCTTATATCCATATTCAATATTCGAATTGAAGTTCACATTTCTTGGATACACCTTAAAAAGTCGATTTAAAACGTAGTGAATTATCTTAGTAAAGTCTGTCTTTATAGTTTACGGACTCTTATCCTTGATCTTTCCAATTACGAATATTAATTCAAAGTTTGTTTATTGGCGTTTGAAGGTTTCAGGTAATATTTCAAAGCTTGTATAGAAGTCTATCAAATCGTTTTGCGACTTAAACAACGCGAAGTTAAAATTCGGATTTCTATGGTAAGATTTTGTAATTATTTGAATAAATAGTTTCTTACCTTTGTATTTTGTCTGAATCATACTTGGTATTTTATGAATTTTGTTCACTGCATTTTTCAACCTTTTGTAGTGATTTGTTTGCATTGTTACGATAGATTTTAACGGATTCCCATATGATTATCGTCTCATCCCTATCGTATAATTCATAGTTAATTCCTGTATCTCAATACGTTTCCAAATGGTGTTAATATTTTACGAACGTCTCTACTTATATAAGGTATAATATATATTACTTCTTAGTTCATCCAGTTAGAATAGCGGATAAGATAATATAGAATTGTAAGAGTTTAATATTTATTCATTTTGAGGTGTTTAGTACTACACGGATCTTATTTTCGAGTACATCCTATAGTTTGAAATTTTGATTAGCGCT
The DNA here is from genome assembly GCA_038502455.1 of Anisogramma anomala. Classification (NCBI taxonomy): domain Eukaryota; kingdom Fungi; phylum Ascomycota; class Sordariomycetes; order Diaporthales; family Gnomoniaceae; genus Anisogramma; species Anisogramma anomala. The sequence goes on along the minus strand of JASMMZ010000002.1, from coordinate 28,354,877 downwards.
GTTATCCTATAATTTACCGGAGTTCATAAATTATATAGGGTCACTTTTATTAATGGGAAATCGATAAGGCGGAAGGTTATAATATGGTCAAAATTCGCCGATTTATTTTTGTAAAGTTCTTATAGGTTTATATTGCCTTCTATATTTATTTTTCAAAACACCGTCACCTTTGTTCAAGGAGTTCCCGGCGTAATCGAAAGTAGTGTTTTTTCTTCGTTAAGAAATGGTTCGACCTATTGTTTCCCCCCAATGTATTAGTTAAAGAGGGTAAGTTTTAAACATGAGTAGAGGATAACTTTTAAGGCGTTTCCTTCTTTTTCGTCAATGTTTCCTTAAGATTTATTTACCCCTAACGAAACATGACTAGTTTCACCGAACCTTTTACGCTTTACGTACGTAAGGTGCTCCCGTATTCAAATTTATTCCATACATGTTTGATGAGTTGTTTTCATCGTTTCGTAAACAAATATACTTTTACAAAATCTACTTCAATGTATTTCTATCGTTTTAGTTGAACAACTTATTGAATCAAACCGTATCGATAAATAATTTTAAAATATGACCGTTTTCATTATCGTATATATTTATACCTATATTCCAAAGTTTTATTCGTAGTACTTGCATGATTAAAATGCGTATTATGGGTTTAATTTCAGATATCATATTGAAAAGATCTTTTGGGAAATTATCAAGTAAATTAATCCTTAATCGTTTTCCTAATAATAGCGAAAATTGGTGTTTGTTACGTATGTATTTGCCGCCTAAGCATCCGAATTCTTTACCGGCGTTTCGATTATATTATCCTGTAGGTGAAGATTAATCAATTTTAAAACTCTTTTTCAAAGCGTTATATATTCTCGAGCTGATTAGCCAAATTCGTTGTTAATAGTATTATCATTATAAAAGTAAAGGTGTTGTAGGTAAGGTATCATTTGAGATGTAGTGTAGTAACGTGGTTCTATATACGTTTGGAATGATTGGATTGAAGTGTATTCAATACAGGATAATATAAATTAAAATGTTCAATATATAATTCAAAGATACATAAAATGTGATCAAGGGTTTCAAATGAAGAGGTAAGCGCTTATAAGCATTATACTCACTAAAAGGCTAGTTAATTTAAACGTTTTAAGTATAAACTCAAATAAACGGTATGTTATAAGTCAACAGAATCAGGTGTTAATTGTTGGGGTAGGGAGTTGAATATAAGGATTGAAATGTTATATAGGAGCATTGGGTGTTGTTTTAGGTATTCTGAGTGTTTTTGTAAAATTATTTGGTGTTGATTGAAGCGTTTTGAGTGTTGTTATAATCTTTTTAAAGCTGCTTTAATCGCTTTCGAAATGTGTAAAAGAGGTTTTAATATTTGTTTGGTATAGTAATTATTTGGATAGATTTATGTAAAGGGTTTTGAATCTTGATAGCTTACGTGGTCGATACGTGATAGAAAGTTCTCCACAAAGTGCTTGGATACGTCCAAAGCGCCAATCAAGTCGATGGTAGCGAAACGAGGCTTTTAGTAATCAAAAAGCACCAATCCAGTTGATTATATTGTACTCAAGTATTCCTTTTTCAAAGATATAAAAGGTTTTATAGTCTCTCCCCACTCCCTATTAGTTTTTGTAAATTTTAATATTAATGTACGAAGAAATTCAGATAACTATAATATCCTGTCATGGGTATTCAACTAAGGTGCGTCTTTTTTTCCCTAGGCTAAATGTAATCAAACGAATGGGTTACTAATTAATATATGTTAGCTCTTTAAGTTAATCTATAAAGAATACAGTATATTATCGAAAGATTGTACTAGAAAGATGCAAGCTATAAAAAAGCATTTGTAGAGTACACAACTTGAATAAAATCTTATAAGCTCTCATTTGAGACGTGACCTCCTATGACGTAATCCATTAGTGTGCTATCTCACGCTTGATAACCAGAGTATACTCATAGCCTCAATATAAATAAATCTATATTACAGCCTATTAGGATTAATAAGATCGAAAGGGCACATAAATATTTTCAAAAGACTCACAATATTTTTATATTGAAAGTTAATCGTTTTACAAATTTTTAGGTAAGGTTAAAAATTGAAAGATAATCCAATACACAGTTAAGGATAAGCTAAAAAAGGAAGTTACTCATTGTGGAATTTTCATTCCAAAAAAGATAAAGGGCTTAAACAATATTATTAATATTAGCTATCTTATACATACTTTACTAGTATTGAAAGCTATACATATATCACGATTAAATTACCATTATCGTTCAATAACTAAATTCTAGTTGTAACATATATCAAATCCCTAACGTAATAGAGGAAGAAATTAACATGCCGCCCAAGTAACGACATCATAAACACTAAAAACGGAATATCAACAATAAACATACTTTCGATACCTATTTAAAGTGAAGTTTTGACGAAGCGAAAGCCAGATAAATTCAATTGACTCTACAAAATCTGAGTATCGCCAAAAAAAAGAGTAATAATTAAAACCGTTAACGATCCCGTTACTTTCCCTATTACACAAGTCAAACCGTACAAAAAAATCCTTAAATACGATAGAAATTCTCAAACCGAGCAACTAAACTGATATAATTATTCCAAACCAATCGTAAATAAGCTGATAAACCATCAACGACGTGAGAAACCGCAAAAATATAAAACATACACTGAAAACAAAAAACGGTGGTAAAAACTATAAACTTGGTAATATATATATAACGGTTTGGATATCATGAAAACAAATTTGTCAGCGATTTGACCATTGGATTACCTATCAAAATATTATTAACAAACCAGATAAGTCATTCAAATAACAACAGAATTGAAATTAAAGATTCTGTTATATGCTAAATTATTCAACTCATATCATTAATGCAATATAATGGATGAAACGTAACGATTTTCAAATCAAAGATAAAAGTATTGTTGAAATTCTTGTAAAGATAACGACGATAAAATTGTAAACTTTGACAATTATTGTTTTTGTAAATAATACTGATCTTTCATAGTCAATTTCATTACTCAGAATGATCGTTGAAAATATAAGCCCGACGGTTAATATACTATTAACGGAAACCTCGTTTATTGGATATTTATTAAATATAAACTTTTAATACGAAACGTATTGGCATCGAAGATTTCATATATAATGGCAGGCTTAAACATCGATAAAATAATCGAGAGTACGTTGTGAATGATCTTTAAATAGCTAAAACTGTTTTCGATCCTTATAATTATATGTATTGATTCTTAAAGACGTTACAAAGACTTTTACAAACATGTACAACTAATTGGAACGTTTTATAACAAATGTAATAGCTTTAAGAATAACATATCAAACATAGAAGGCACACGAATTTAAGTGAATCAACACTAAAAACAATTCCGTCAACGTCATAATTAAAGCTATTCCCAATGATACCCTAAGAAGGTTTGTAAATCATAATATACTAACCCTATAGATTGATAGTTATGAGGACTGCCCGGTATGTGAAGTAAAAGAATAAGAATACCCTGATAAACTAGAAGATTGCTAAGGTAGTAGTGTGTAAAAAAGTGTACTTGAACCTATTATCAAAAGGTGAGCCATTGGTGGTGTACATGTTTGTAACGTGTGTAAATCTGTAACGAAAGACTTATGTACAGGAGTTGAAGAAGTTGATGCCTATGACTATAGGTTGAAGGGTTGTAATTGGAGTTAATTTGGGTGCGAAACAGACTGGAATTCACAGGGGTCTAGCCGACCGAATAAGGAGAGACATTAGGGATTACAACTAATTAGTTGTAGGCTCTACACTAGCGTACGCACATAAAAAAAAGTCACTAGTGTTGGAAGAACAGTCAAGTCAAGTATACTGACTGCAAGTTGACTGTATCAACTTAAAGTCAAGAACAATAGATGCCCAATTCAAACTAGGGAACGGGCCAAGCAATATGCAATACAAATTAGTGTACAGACCGACGAGCGGTCTGCCAAACTTAGAAGTAACAGATCACCATTTTCAATGCAGTACACTAGCTACTTCGACCACGATTCCAATAGACTACTTCGCAATAATAAATACCTACCAACACTAATACCTATTTACTCATATATGTATCGGCGCTAGGTGTTATCGGTTATATTACTAAACACTTTATTTGAAATTTATTGAACACCACGATATTTAACATTAAATTATCTAAAGTAATCGGAAACATGATTCATTGCGTTGTATGCAATGAATAATATAATTAACCGCTCTACATTTCATAGAAAATACAATAGATTGAGTCAGTTCAATTAGTAGATACTACAATTTTAGATACTTTTTCAAGGTTTTGGTATTGATCAATGAAATGCGAAATTGAAAGCTTCGGGTAAACCAACAATATATATTTAGGATGCAAATACGATTATACATAATTTTGTAAATTGATTCGATACCAATTTTGGTAAAGTTCCTAATAGACTTTGGAAAATTATCTTTCAACTTCGTAATCTTTTGAACAATCAATTCAATTTATAATAACATTTTTGAATCGAAATACAGTACCTAAAGGTCATTAATACTTTAAATCGACTTAATAACTATGATTGGCTGTTATATATTTTGGAAACAGCTGTCAATTTCAGTCTAGTCTCGTTATATATACTTACTGTAAGTTGATCATACTGACTGAAAATCAACTGTACTGACTATAAGTCGACTGTATCAACTACAAGTTAATCAAAGTCGAGTAACCAATGAAATACAGGGCATGAGCTAAGGAGTTTCCCATACCACTTAGTGTGAAGACTGGCAAGCAGAGCGCTAAACTTAAAGGTGATACATCATCAATTTCAATATAATACCCGTTAATTAGACCAAAGATTCAAATCGACTACTTTGCAGCGATAAAAACCTACCAACATAAGTATATTTAAAAATTGTTAGATCCTAATTTCTCTCATATTCATATTTACCTTACATAAGGTATCATAAAAAGATATAGAGCTCAAATCGAGGAGAAAACCTATTTAAATTATTATTATGGATAGAATGGTTATATTCACATCACTTTGTAAATATAGATACTCTTATTCGTTTCAATCCCCTCAAACATACAAATATTCGTTATGGAAATTATGATGGTTAAAACAACAATCTAAATCGTAAAAAATATGAAATTAATTATTATTTCAACGATCATTATTACTATAACAATCAAGAGTACGTTGAGAAACCATGAATTGAATCAATATAAGATGCATTCTAAAAAATTCATAATCTTTCAAATTAAAATAATTGTAATAATTTCAACAAAAGCCAAAATAAGAATAATTGTTTTATATACATATATTGTAATATCTCCGGTAAGTACGTACTGCAAAATATCTCACTAGCTGCTACTAAATATATCTGTAGATATTGGCGGGAGAGATCGTAGCGAGAGGTTCACAAGGGCAGTATAAGTTGCTGCGGCTCCTCACCATCATCCCAAAAGCCTTAGGGTGCCCCACAGTTTAGAGACCCGGGAGCATGTAAACTGTATCCCTGGTTGGGCCGTAAAACGCGATCGTCTCAGTTCTTGCCCGGCGCTTGCTCGCGTTGAGGATATGACTGTTTGGGCTCTCTGCAAAGAGGAGGGCCTCGTAAAGCAGGAAATTCGAGGTGAGAGCCCGTGTGAGAGGCGAAAGTAAAACGCGTGTGTAGTAGTACGTGGATGTTGAGGGGTGTGTTGCAGTGTAAGGGAAGCCTTTGCAAAGGTAAATGTAATTGTTGTAACGGTAAATACTACAACAATTGATATTGTAACAATTGATAACTCGGTAACATAGATCGCCTGCCGAATAATTGTGGTTGTAAAAGAAAAATACCTAACGTTAATTCGAATGGAAATACTAATAACTACACTCCCAAATATTTTGATTCCTCAAATCTTCCTTATCAAATTCGTTTTCATTTCACCATCTTATAAGCATATTGATTGCCTAAACCCCTATCCGAATCTCTCAATATATAGATATTTCGGCAAAATTTCGGAATTAAGAAATTGGTAATGAGTATTTTTAAACAAGGTTTCAATTCATATAATCATAAATTCTCGGAAAATATAATGTCGGATCCTTCATATAAAAAATTCGTTCAGGCGGGATTTAGTAGTGAATAATACAAATAACCTGAATATAATAATGGTTCAATACATTGATAAAATCGTCATCATAGTTATAAACGAATAAATATCTTAAAACCGTCGTTTGAAAAGTTTCACAGGTAAAAATATGACTATTCGTTCACATTTAAGAACCGGAAAGAATCTTGTAAACAATATATTTTAAATTGAACTCTCTGAAGGATATTATATCCAATTATTCCAGATAGAAACGTGAAAATACTCCCAGTGTCATGAAATAAATTGTGAATCTAATGGCTGAAATAAAGTAAACTTTTCCTATATCTGAGTATAAAATAAATGGAAATTTTAAATAGTCACGAAAGTTTGATAAAATAGAAAGAAGCAAATTTAACGTAACGTGTTATTTATAAATAATTGAATTGAACTTCGAAACGAAAACGCATCAATGTTACAACACTTTATTTACTTTTAAAATAGCAAGTATAATATTCCATTTAATGCTTACAAATGATGAACAAATGAAATATTGTTAAGACAAACATTAAAGACATTGTTAATACTTCAATTGAAATATTTTTAAGAATCAACGATAGTTGATAATTTACTTAAAGCTCAAAATTGATTCCTCATTTCCATTTCTCTATATCTGGTTACAATAAACGTAAACACCAACTTTACTCTTACATATATAATTGAAGTCTATGATCGGATGAAGAATATCCTGAAATTACTTAAGAAATCTTGCCTGAATATTATGGTAAAAAGTGAAAAATTAACTTATTTTCAGGTTAATTAACTTGTAGCTTCATTAATATTGATTTAAAAGGCGTTAAAACAGTTTTTTTATACTTTTATTAAAACCCATAAAAATAGAAATAAACGGCTACCAGATAGACTTTGTATTTATGTTTACTTTTGATATGGATATTCTTTCACTGAATCTATGTGATAAATCTTCGTTCCACACTTTTGTAATACAAGTTACATCACGTATTTCAAGTTCAACCTTATAATATCAAATGTGTGACAGGAATTTAGACGTTGCAACGTTATCGATTCGAATCGTGGTCGAAGTAACAGTAGTATTGCATTGGTACAGTACTGAATGTATTGTTCTAGGTTTGGTAGACCGCTAGACGGTCTGCACAGTAATTTGTATGGCCAATTGCTTGGCTCGTGCCCTAGAGTGAAGTGATGTGTACTGTACTTGACTTACACCTAATGCCGTAAGTGCAAAAACAATACACTTAAATTGCAGTACAGTCAACTTTACTGGAAGTAAAGTTGACCTACTGCACTATATGTAGTACTATTACAATACTGGCGGCTTTTGAGTTTGTATGCATACGCCAGTATAGCTGAATAATCTTTTCCGGTTACTACTAAATTACTTTTTCGTCAACTGGCAAGATCCCTGTCAATATCAGTTAACTCCTATATTGAATTGTACCCAATTGTATGCAAATTGACTCCATTTAACCTTAATTGTTCCGTTGCTCCGAGTTTTCAGTTTATTAACTCCTACAAAAAGTTTTTCTGCCACAAGCCTTTGTAAGCCTTTACTTTAACTGTACCAATTAAAAAGATTACCATTATTAATCCCCTAGCAGTCTTTTAGTTTGCCAGAATACTCTTACCCGCCATTACATGATTTAAGATGTCCAGTCAGCTTATTAATATAACCCTCGATATGTATGGTTAGCCTATTATTGTCTAAGAATATTTCCAAAGCTTTATTTGGTATTGCCTTCATTATGGCATCGGCGGGATTGTCTTTTCTATCTATCTATCGAAACTCGTTAACCTCCCTTCCTTTTTAGGCTTTACAAAGTGTTATTATATCGATCATCAGACGTTTATTGCTGGTGGTTCCGAGCTTTAAAAGGTATTCGGAAAGACTCCTTAAATTGGTATGAATAACCACCGGAATAGAAGGAATCTTTAGCTACTTAGTGATAATATTAAGGGTTTCCTATAGTGTTATGCCTATATTAAAGCTCGTTATTATGCCATAAATCTCTGATGTCAATATATTTCGTGTAATTCTTTTACACTTAACGGAGGTTGAGTGAATTAGGTTGTCAATAATATCAAACTAGTCTTTCTGCTTATCTTAATTGACGAGGGTAATTAGGAAGCCAATTTTTAAAGATAAGTTGGTATAATTAATAAAATACTTATTCGTAAAAAATATTAGTTTAACCTTCAACAGATAGATTGTGATTATATTGATCCCGCGGTCCAGGTTTCGTGTTTGTCACTCGAGCCTTTTATTTAGCCGGTTAAAGTCCTTATCCATTAGCTTTTGTATTTACACCGCGATAGATAGGTCGTATAATGCCTCCAGATGATATAAGATAGCGATATAGTTGCTACGAGCACGTTATTTAAGATACCTCTAGGCTCTGACCGTGTTAGTCTTGTTAATTATAGTTTAAACAATGACTTAGCTCTTTTGGCAAAAACTAAGGCCGGCGTTAATACCAAGTATACGGATTAAAGATCTATTAAAGTCAAGTTGACTGCCTTTCGTTAACGTTGTTATCGGCTTGTAATTTTAAAACTTGAAGTCCTTAATAGATTGTTATTTTAGTGTTATGGAGGCAACCATTTCAACGAAAAGAGTATCGTTCGTTTGTATACCTATCACAATAAAGTCCTTCTTTTACGTTACTAGTAAATACAAGCCATATGTTAAAGACTTTATTATTAGTCGGGATTTAAAGTGCGACTGATAAATGAGGAATCAATGAACGCTTTCTTTAGAAAATCCGTACAATAGCTTAATATATCGTATTACCGTGCTTGAAGAGTAGCTAATACGGAGTTCCTATGGTAATTTTATTAATATGATCCGCTGTAAATCTGTTACTGATTGCGTATAGGCCTACTTTATGTAATAACCGTTAAGCGTAAATTTGCCTTTAGTTTTGGTTAGCTAAGTTGCTACTAAAGCGACTACTTAACGTTAACCAATCTTTTTAATCGTTGGCGATTATATAAGGATTTGGGTTTTGCCTTCATTACCATATTTTTTAAACTATTAGACGTAATTTTTGTGCGGACGCCCCATAGGTTTGCCTTTAACTTCATAGATAATCCTTGACATAAAGATAGTTACGTTTGGATTTTAAAGGTTACAATTGGTCTTCGGCACAAATTGTATAACCCCTCGAGTTCATAAGCCGTTAATTTCGACTTTATCGCTTTTCTTCAAAAGTTTGCCGGAGGTTTTAATAATTCCTTACGTTCGGAGCTTTAATACCAATTTTTTGTTATCCTTTCTTCCCCTGTTTATTCAAATAGTATTGTAGATACGGCCCGGTGAATATTTCCCCTCTTCAACGTTTTTCTTTTTTGGATGTCGTTCTCGCTGGCGGCGTTTTATCGGCTTGTCGATGACTAGTGGAAGAGGGTTATATTAGCTCGGTCGCTTGGTTTAAAGGTCTTCATTTTCAGTAGCTCTAATGTAAGGTTTGACTTGGGTAGTTCGAAAAGATATAAGACTGTTAGGAGTTTTAACAACCACTTCGAAATTCGCGATACTTAATATCTTGTATGGGCCCTCCTATTTACCCAGCTCCCGCTATACTAAAACTTTACTTTTCAATAGTAAAGCAAGAACATCGATTATTATAAAGTTGTTCCCGGTATTAATAGCATTATTGAATTTGCAGCCTGCTGATTCCTTCTTCAATTCACTTAGAGCTTTGCCGTAGGTTGCGACACGCTTTTAGATACTTGTTAATGGTAGAGATTTACTCGTTAGGATTAGGTACGTCTCAAAGACCAGAAACGTTAGTATCAAGCCATTAAGGCTTATAATGTCGTTTAAGCCTTTTACTACCATTTGTAAGCAAACCTTTAGATTTGTAAAGCTATTAATCTTTAGCGTAAGGATATTATACGTTCGAAGAAGTAAGGAGTATACCTTTTTAATCTTTCTAATAATTTAGCAGGCTTTTATAGATACCTGTTTGTATTTAATACCTATTATCTTAACATTTTTTTGAAACTCTGCCGCCACAAAGTTCGTACTGGTACTGTAAATGACAACTTTAAGTAGGCACAGATACGTGTTAATCTACAGTATCCTTAGCGTTTCCCACGTATCCTTTTCCGAAAGGGACTTCAGAAACGTAAATCCGTAAAAAAGGTTGCGGAGTTAATAACATGAAAAATAGGCTTATTATCCAAGTAAAATACATTAATAAAAATCTTGTAGTTAAAGTTCTTATTGTCTTTTAATGTAAATTTGAATCTCTAGAGAGCTTTAGTATACATTTAGAAATGTTAACAAAGCCTTTTAACAGATTTTAAGGAAAAGTATTTTATATCTTTATGTCTTGCAGACTTTAGGACTTTTCATAGCCTATTAAAATCTGGATAGTTAAAGGGCTGGTGTAGTTAAAGCATTTTCGGCTCCTTTAGGTTGAATACTACTGCTTTCGGACCCCAAATATTAAACTATAAATACTCTCACTTAAAGGCGAGTGGAAACCTTTAGCCGTTTTTAACTAGTTCGTTTATGTTAATATCGACCTTAACATTAAGGGTCTTTATATCCTCCAAATAAAATAGGAAAGTGGTAGGGGACTTGAGGATATGGAACTTAATTACTTCTATAACAGTTTTAATTACCGTTATCCCTAGTGACAATAGTTGTTCAGCTAAGCTAAAGTCAACTTTAACCTTGCCAGCATCGTAACGATTAATCTCAGTGACTGTAGTGCTTTCCCTCCACAGTGCCACATACTACTAATAGCCTCCTGTTAAGTACCTTATTATCTCTATGTCTAGCATAATACCTTAAAACATGTGGTCCACGTAACTATCACGAAAGTTAAAGGTATATAAGGGGTCAGAGGCTTAGTTTGGGTAAAGGTAAGGGTTTTTACTACCTAGATAGTATAAAAAGGTGTGGTCGGCTAGTTACTAAGTCGCGTTAGAAATAGTATTTTTGTGTTACTTGATTTGCTTAGAGGCATTAACATTGTTAATTGGTTTAACGCCTTTAAAGTTTTCGATTGAGTTTAAATAATCTTATTCGAAGGTAGTAGAGTATGAAGCGTAATATACTGCCTCTTTATTGTTACGTTTGGCGGGGGGGGTGTCGAGTAAACCAAAAGTTAATCTTATTACAAATCCAGTATTTTTTTTACCACCATTACGATGATAATGTTAGCAGTTCATGGGTCCACCTAAAACTTAGCTTTATTAGTGCTAATGTGGTTACTACCTCTAATTTAGGGCCGAGGTTGATAGGTAAAACTTTAAGCGTTATAGGCACCCGTATTTACGGTTAACATAATTAACCACCATAAGGTTTTTTTTATTTACGTTAAGGAAGTTGCCGGCTTAGGAGTATATATTAAGCGAGTTTGGTGTGCGTGCCATCAAAGTGGTAATCGAGGAACGAAACTGGCTAAAAAAGCTTTCATAGGTGGTATTTAGGCGTTATAGGACGTATTCGAACTTATTAACGCCCATGATTGCTTCCCGTACCTACTTGAGAAGTATGGTTTCGCCATTATAGGCTTTTCCCATTTTTTTTTTAGCATAACGTTAACTTATTAAGCATTTAATTAAGGACGTCCATTGGTGTTTCCTCCTTTTTTTTCCCTGCCATTATTATAGTCCACCGCGTGGTGGCTTAGTCTATATAGTATTATGTAAGGTGGATGTTGTATTCGAAGTAACCCTTTATACCATCGTAGATTTCGCGAAACGTGGTAGCTCTAGTAAGGAAAATAAGGTAATAGTCCTTAACGTGCTCTATAAGGATTCCGGGGAATAGTAAGTAAAAACTTAAAAGTAGAACCTTAATTTATTTATAAATATTTTAGAACGGCATTATCTTAGTGTCGAAAAGGTTGTAAGGCTTCCCATTATACTTCTTTAAGTCGTTTCAAATCTTGGCGAAATCCGTAAAAGGTTTATAGTTAATGTTAATCATTTGGATAAGTTTTACACGAAGGTTGCGATAGCTATTTAGCCTTGAGGGGTGTTTCCTGATCATTCAAACTTTAGGGCTTTTAAGGTATGGTGTTAAGGGAAATTACCAGTTACCTAACCCGAGGGGTAAAGTCCTGTAGTAAAACTTATGGCGGGCTTTCATGTAAAAGCAAATTTAAAAGGGAAGGGTTTTCAAGGGGCTCAACGGCTTCAAGTAAAGTGTTAAGAGGGAATTGTTATCTGATGACTTTAAAAAGATTAATAATCTTATTATATTAATTGGTATAAAGCATTGGCGTTAATACTTTTGGCCGCGTAGGCGGCCGCCGCTTCACGTGCTTTACCTCCGCTAAGAGCGTATTTCGCGTTGTTACGTAGTGGTATTGTCACATATGTTATGCTGCCTATTAATATTGAGTCGTTGAATTAATAAAGATACATTTTATAATACCTTGAACATCCCTTGACTTAGGTAGTAATATTCTTGTATCAATTATTAACCCTCTCTCATTATTGACTATTAAGCGATTTCCACCAAGGTTTAAAGTTATTGATGAATATTATATACATAATATATAGAAAGTTATATACCGTATTATATCCGAAATAATATATGCTAATATTGGGTTTAACAATTTATCAAGATTTATGCGAGACTTTGATATATAGGCTATACGTATATTTCGCCATAACATTAATATTATACATAAATTTCGAGTATATAAAAACTGATTTTATTTTATTTTGAACCATTAAGCGAAAGCCTCGTTTATAATACAATAATAATCTTAGTTAGAATCTACTTAAGTATTTAGAAAGTAAATATTATAAAATATTATAAGGATAAGTAATAGATCTTCATTTAGACGTATTTCAGTTAAAAAAAATACTTGATTTTATGATTGCGTCGATAAAGTTATAAAAATTCTAAACGAGATGATATTTAGAAGTAAGGATTCAACTGTCGAGGATAATAAAAGGAATATATTTCCTTTTTAAAGTTAAAACTCATATACCTACTTCAGGGGAAAAGCCGAGCAAAATTTTTACCCCGTTAGAAATAATTCGAAAAGTTATAGTATAGGTAACGCCCAATAACCTGCCTAAACTGGCGTTCCTTCGCCGTTACCTACGTTGTCTGGGGTTTTTGGTTTTAGGCTCATGCCAAATGGGTTTATTAAAATAGCCGACCGCGATTACCGCAGCCTTTTAACGAGAATATCTAAACGGCATAAACCTCATTATAATTTCATTTTTATTTCATCGTGATACTAATACAAAGCCCTTCAAATATCAATTAAAACGTCTTTTTAACTTTAAAAACTTCAATTCGTTAAGAAACTCGCATTATTTCGCCAAATTCGTATTATAATTGACACTGTTAACGATTACTATAATAAGCTTATTTCAAATACGTAGGGAAATGCGAAAACGAAGGTAATTGTATTTAGCGGCTAAAGGCTAATTTGAACCACTTACCTGGGTTAATAGCGTTTCAGATTTAATACTTAACAATATCCACAAGTCTTCATCGCTTATAAGCAATCATTTAAACTCGATGAAAACTTTATCCGTCTAATAAGTGTTTTTAAAAGCAACTTTAATGTAATCTAAAAACTTACTCACGTTGTTCATTACCTCATGCCCTCCAGCTTCGTAGTATATCATAATAATCTATTTAATAGCCGCCGTATAACAATTCAATATATAAAGAAACGAATACCTACATTTGTCAATTTATATTGTATTCGTATTTAATATTGACTAGATTATTTAATACGTCTTGACCTAAATAAAAGTAAATTTGTTTAATTACGATTAGAGATATCTTTCCCGGCTACTTTTAGATATTGTAAGATTAACCCAAGTAGTTGCCAGGTCAGCTTTCAGTTACTAAATACGCCGGGTCAAATAGGAAAGTCAATTAAACGGACTATTAAATTTCTTTTAACTTAAACGTTATGTAGTTTATGGTATTTTATAAACGAGATATATTGGTTTCAATCTGTTACCAAAGGGTAAAAGGTATATTTAACAAAGCAAAAGATGAAATATTCGTCGACTTCTCATTGTCTTTGAAAACGCTAAAGTATAACGTAAAATCAATAATATCTGCTATCGATTCATATATTATAAAGAATATTCATTTCAAAAGATAAAAAAAGATTCTTATTATATATTATAATTCGACCTTCTATAGTATACTAAGTAGATATCAAGTAAAGTTGACAATCAAGGTATTGAAAAAATATAGAGAAGGAAGAAGAGGTCTTTCATGCAGGACTTATTCGTACGGTCCGTGCACGGTTCGTCACGTGCCCTCATACATAACGTCCGCAGGCCGCGCCCGGACCGCGCCCGGGTCGGGTACTGCACATCCCGTTACGTACACAGTCATATAACCTAAAAACTCCATGGATCATTGCCTGAGTCTATCAAAATCATGTCAATTTGAATACCTTAAGTAGTGGTGATTTCTGGAAGATTCTCCGTTATTTCCAGTCGGAAAGAAAACAATATATCCCACAAATAAAGAATAATAAGTATGAAGTGACAATGCATATAAATATCCACCGTTGTAGAATACATAGATAAGTATATAAAAGCGTTAAAAATTAATTGTGGACTTCAAATAATAAATATTTTGTTGGAATAGTACTACATGCAGTGCAGTAGGTCAACTTTATTTATAGTAAAGTTGACTGTACTGCAAGTTAAGTGTATTGTTTGTGCACTTACCGCATTGGGTGTAAGTCGAGTACAGTACGCTGCATTTTATACTAGGTCACGGACTAAGCAATTGGCCATACAAATTACTGTGCAAACCGGCTAGCGGTCTACTAAACCTAGAACAATACATCCACTACTTGACCAAAGTGATACTACTGTTACTTGGACTAAGATTTGAATCGACAACGTTATAAAGTATAAAGCTCTACCAATGCTAATTAGTACTTATTAACTTGAGAAAAAATTAACTAAGTAAAAGAAAAGGCTATATTCCGGTTACGCTTTATGAAAGACCAAGGTAGAGGGAAGATTCTTACGAAGGACCTCTACTATTACTTCGGTTTTTATGGCAATGGGTAGAGAAGACTTTCAAGCTACGTCGGTTTTCACAACAGCTTAGAGGTAGCGATGGTATCGTTATCAAAAACACTAAGAAATCTTTATTAATCCTTTTTTCAAACTTTAAAATTAACTATTGGAAGTTTTAAAGTTCGGTAAGTTAGCAAACGGCTAATTCAGTAATACTACGGGTATAACTATCGCAAAAACGACTAAGTCTTACAGTTAAAATAACAAAAAAACTTCGACCTTATTCATATAAACGAGCTTTGACCTTATCCTATCCACCAAACTTTATCCCTACTTCACTCTTTTTACTTCCCACATCATTTCAATTGTTACGTTCGCTGCTCCGAGTGAAACCGCCAAGTCACGTTAAGAAAGCCACGTCGCGTAATCAAACACTAAGTCGCCAAATTCCTACGCGACTTCACGCTAAAATACCAAGCCCCTATATTTAAGATTACCAAGTACCTCGTCTTTTGTATCCTATAGATCCTATACGAGCCAAACTGCCAAGATAGCTTGAAGTTAAGAATATATAAAAAAAGTTAAAGCCCTTGGAACAGTCTTTATCAACCACTACAACTAATAACTCGAGATTACAGATACTGATGTGACCTTAACTAAAGTTTACCTAACCAATTACGTAGGCTAGTATATTATCGAAACGGATTTAGGTAAAGATTACAGCTACGGCACCCTAGCTTTTCAAGACTTTCGAAAGTCTTTTAACCACTAAAATTTTAATATATGGAAGATAATCTAACGATCGGTTAAGGCCAGTCTAAAAAAAAAAGGTTATACGCCGCGGTATTTACATTCCTAAGAAGACCCTAGTGGGATTAGCGGAAATCTTTTTCGAACTGGCTTAATAAAAATATTGTCTTTAAGACCCTAATCCTTAAACCCTTAAGGAAAAAGAAAAGGTGTTAAGGGATTTCAACGCTTATACATACGTTTTAGGGGACTTTTACTTCATCTTGAGCTAAGTTAAGCTTTTTTACGCGTTAGCTTTCTCTGTAGGTTCTTACAATGAAGTGAATCTTATGATTAATAGAGCAAATAGTCGTAAAAAAAATTAATCCCATTTTCCACCCGAATTAACGAAATTCCCCAATTTATTCAATGAAGATAAGGTAACGGTTTCACCCCCGTATCGGGAGAAACTCGACTATTATATTTATATGAAACCAAAGAAAAAAACCTTTGCTTAAAGAACAATAAATTCCGTTATACCAAATGTTACGAAATTAATTACTCGAATTCAGACGTTAGGTTGCCGAATTAATAAACAACGGTTAGGTTCAGGCGAATTTTTATTGGTTACTGCGCCGGTGATATTAATTTCTAAACCAGGGGAGAGGTAGAGGTTTTACGTTGACTGCTGTGCTTTGAATAAGATTAACGAATAAAATCGTTCTCCACTACCCTTAATTAAAGAAACCTTATAAGTATTATTTAAATCGATATAACTTACGAAGTTTAATATTCGAACGGCTTTTTACTGTATTCAGGTCACATTCGAAGAGGAAAACTTAACGGCTTTTCGTATTCGTTTCGACTTATTCAAATAATTAGTTACCCACTATAAGTTAACAGAAACGCCAACGACTTTTCAACTTTATATTAATTTTATAATGACGAATATTTCAGATAATCATGTTACCGCTTACTTAAACGACTGTTCAATCTTTTTATAATATTAAATAGAACTATATATAGAAGGTTCGCATGGTTTAAGAACACCTTCGTGACGTCAGATTGAATTTGAACCTAAAGGAATATAACTTCAAAGTAAATGAAGTAAAATATTTTTGTTTCATTATAATAGTCGGCGTGGGTATTTGAATTAACCCCGAAAAAATAGGAATTATTCGCGAATAAAAGTTTCCACATACAATATATAAAATTTCGATGCTTCTTACGGTTTGCCAACTTTTATTAAAACTTCATTAGCAATTTTTTTCGAATTAGCCGATTATCTTATTCGACTCAAGCGATAAAGAATCCGGTAAATTTGGTTAAATCGGGAGAGATATACTTTTAAAACGTTGAAGAAAGCATTTATTACAACCCCGATTTTGGCATAATAGAATCTAGATCAGCTAACTATGATAGGAACTAACTGTTTTAGGACAAGTTTAGGAGGGTGTCCTCTATAAATGGATAAAAACAGTATGTTTAAACCGGTTACATATTATTTCGTACGATTTTCAAACGCGGAACATGATTGAATTATTTACGATTAAAAACTTTTCACTGTAATATCATCATTAGAGGCGTAATTATCGTATTTATGTAATATTCGTAACTCGTTTATTATTCTAACGGACGACGAAAAATAAATGATTATAACCCGTTTAATTACGGAACATTAAGGTCATTAAACCTAAATTATTTTGTTATTTCAAGATTATCGACGTTATTGGCCCCTATCCCAAGTTGTTCGCCCAAATATATTAACGTGTATATTATAAATTAAACCCGCGGTTAGGGAATGCCATACGCGTGGCTTACATCGTTTTTTTTTTTTTTTTAGCTTCGTTTAATATAATAACAATGAACTCGTATATAGTTAGAACTTATATTACGGCGGGGTGTTTAGATTAACTTGTTAAGATAAAGACCTAATTATTCAATCGAGACGATATATGCCTAAAATGCGAGACAAAAAATACTAAGGCGTCGATGGTTACTGTATCGCCTCAAGCTCGACCCGCGTTAACACCACCGATTTTGGTAACGCCGGGCGGTCATTTTATCTTCAGGTTGAGTGTCTTAATGAAATTATAAAACTAAAGTATAAAGAATAATCTGTTATACGCGGTTCGAATTTTCACGGTTACTAAGGGCGTTAAACTTTTTCTAATTAAGGTAAGATACTCTGTACAATTTACGGATTATAATATAGACATAAAAGGTGTATTACGTTATTCTAATCGTTTATAACTACCGAACTGGGAATTATTAAAAATATTTTTTTAAAATAAATACACGACTCGCTTATTATAGGATACCGGAGCAAAAGCGTCTCATTTCGAGTTTTTTTAACGGGATTACTATTCGGAGGAGATAATCCTTAATATTCGATGTTTATGTTGGATATGCACGTAATATAACGATACGAAACTTCGTTATCCCTTAAAATAAAAAGATTTTGAACACATTTTTATTTTTTAGTCGTTATTGATCCCATATTTCCGTCGACTTTATAGTAAACCTATCGGATATTGATAACAGCTTACAATGCTTATTAAAATTTACAAAACCCATTTCCAAATTCGCCCAATTGAATGTTATATAATTTATAACCATCAAGGCGTATACGGAATGCTTTCAGAATATATAATAACGATGTTATAGATTTTCCGTATTTACTATTAACGATCTCGGTTCAAAGTAGGTAGGTATTTTTAAACAACCTTATAATTTTTAATAAAGGTCAAATAACTTTCATGAACGGTTTACCACTTATAAATAGACGGTGACACCGAGTGAGTTAATTAAAAGGTTTAAGAATACATATGGATTATCTTCGCTTCTTCGTGATTTAATTGAATATGATATTTTCCAGATTATAGATTTGTATTCAACAACCAGAAGTTAATACTTACTAGGTTTAATACCAATCTACTAGTTCATGGGTACGAAAAATCCCATATCCTTAAGTTAAACAGGAATATAAAATCGATACTCAATTCGATTAAACGGGCTTTTACGTTTTGAATATACTTATATTAAGGTTCGCAGTTAATATAAACAGCTATAATATATATTTAATAATCAATAAATAAAAACACCAAACCCTTGGCAAAGTTTACTGGAGCGATTTAAAGTAAGTAATTAGGTTTAGTTTAACCGCTGTAATATGCAAACCTAACGCCAAAATCAAAGGTTTGATAAGCTTTATAATTACTACCATATTATAAATATTTAGAAAACGTCGAATATCGTTTTGAATATCACTGGTAAATAGCCTATGTTTTCGGTAAATTTGGTTAAATATACGGTTATAACCCCCCTTTTAAGGTTTTATCTGACACTCACCCAGACTCAGTCCTCGTCGTAAATAATATAGAAAGAAGTATATACGAAGAATGAAAAGTTTAGGATATTTTAATTTTGAAACGGATATGGTAGATAGTTGTTATATATTAGTTACGTAAAAGAGATATAATAAGCTGAAATAAAAGTCATGAATGTTTTTTTTTTAATATATTGTGACTTTAGATAAATTCAAGGCGGAATAGAAAAAATATACAGTTTTATAATAGGCCGGCGTTTCGATGTCGGTACCGAATATGCTTTATGAAGTTCATATCAAATAAGTTGCCTCTGCCCCAGGAATAATATAATAATAATGACAAAAAATAAAAATTCATCATTTCTATGTAATATTAAGATGGTAGGGCTGGGTATAAGTTATCCTACTTTTTAGGATAAGCATCTGATCACGAAGCAACTTTTATTCAAAACCTATTAAACTTTACTTACAAAACATTATTACTATTTTGCTGATCTTCAAAACGGGAGTGCCAGTAACGTTAAAGCCCCTATTATAATTGGCTCCGGACGTTAAAAGAGGCTGGTGGGAGCGGGCGGTGGGAGACGAAATGGGTATCAGATAAAGCTAATAACAGCGGTTAATATAAGGCGAAACGGCCATTAAACGACGCCGATAAGGGCGAATAACTAGAGTCGGAGCGGGGAAAACAATGGTTTAAGCGGAATATAAAAGACTGTAATATATCGGTTTATGCCCAAGTCACGCAATTAACGCGAATACAGTTATTAGCGCATTTTCTGTTCACTTCATCTACCCTCTTTTGAATAAAGTTAATAAATTAGACGCAAGCGAATAAAAAGCTATTTCGGTTAAATTCTAAGTATCGTCTGTTATATTTTATTTACCGTAGCTAATATTAATTACAAGTGATATAGTTTAGGTAATGTAATTATTTTAATTGTTTTGAGTCAAATTATAACAAGGTTTTCGATGGATATGAACGAAAACTAGGACGAGAATATCATAAATTAAGGCATGATTAACGAATAAGGTGTAATTACTAAAAGTGGATGAAAAATAAATAAAGGCGTTTTCGGATATAATAAATCGGGTAAAAGGTGAAGGCGGGGGTACATAACCCAATGCATTATAGCTTATATAGCCGGAATAGTTGGGACTTTATACATGCGGGAAACATCGCGACGCTGAATGAATTAGTAAATCAATTCGAAAAAAAAAACCGAAAAAAAAAACCCGAGCTAATAGCCTAAGATATTACTTTAACGTTTACTAATAAGTCATAGGATATAAGCGTCGTTTTGAGAGGCTATGATAATTTGTCCTAGTAACGCGCTTACTTTGGGTGAAACTTTCCATAAGTTTGTTTTCTAAACATATTAAAAAAGAGTGTAGATATATTCTTGGGTTTTTTACAAAATCCAATTATAAGCTTACCTTGTTATATATTTTACCATCGATTCGGTATTTCTTAACGCGGTATATAAGAATTTAAACCGAAGGTACTTTCAAGTCTAATAAATAATCGATATAAGATATATAAATATCCGTTACTTATAAAAGTGAGAGTTTAGACTTATTTTCATTATTATTAGATACTGAAAGATTATTTAGGATATAAAAGGATTATGTAATATTATTAGCAATAAACGCATTAAGGTATAAATGAAAGATATACTATACGGAGTAGTAAGTCATTATTACTAGAAATACCGGCAGTAATATAACATATACCAGGATTATTAAATACCTCGGTTATATTAAAGGGGGGGGGGGTATTATTAATTAAAGAACTTTCCCGAAGTAATAGAGGTTAGAATGAAAATTAAAGGAGAAAATTATTACTTAAATTGCTATAAAATGATTTGGCGGAAATAGGTAGAGGAGAGCGAATTAATGAACGGAAAAGAACAGGGATTAAGGTTTTCAGGGTTATTGTAGGGGTTGTTTTATATATATAGGCGGCTCAGAATCGGAAAAAGTTGTACGTTATACGGCGCGTTAGGGGACGCGTTATACGATGTAAGCGGTCTGAGATTGATAATATTCATACGTTATATGGCGCGTTAGGGGGGCGCGTTATATAGCGAAAGCAGCCCAGCATTAGTAAGATTTATGCGTTATATGACGCGTTAGGAGACGTGTTATATGGCGTAATTGTAGCTTAACAATAACTTTGTACGGTTCGCGTTTAGCTTGTGCATGGTTCGCGTACTTTACAGATACAGTTCGTACTTACTTTTTTAGCCGGCAGAATGCCGTAGTTGTAACGTTTTTTTAATAAAAGGGGGGGTATGCTATGAATTTAGGCTTTTGATTATTAAGTTTATAGTTTACGAGCTTTTGTACGTAACGGGATATGCAATACCCGGTCTAGGCGCGATCTAGACACGGTCCGCGAACGTTACGTGCGAGATCATGTAATGGACCGTGCATGAACCATGCATATAAGTCCTGCAGGAAGGACCTCTGCAGCCTTCTCTAGTCTTTCTTACTACCTCAATTGTTAACTCTATTTGGCACCTACTTGGCATACTATCGTAGGTTGGACCATAATAATGATTAACAAATCTTTCTATTTATTAATGTAATAAATTTTTGAACGGTTCCTTCGGCTTTGTAAATTGTAACATTATTAATATTGCGAAGGTTCGAATGATACCAATTCGTGTAGTAACTAGTTAATAACATAAAAAATTCCGGATCTTTACCTAAATCATAGGCTATTTTTTTAAAGAAGATGTAAATTAAATTATGGCTTGAAAAGCCTACGTTTCTATCCACCGGAAACAATGGCGTTTTACGTCTGCTAGCTTTGCTCGCGTTTTACGCCCGCCAGCTCTAGAAAAAACAACTACAACAATAATAACTGATCAGAAAATCATCTGCTTTAGTATCTCCACTACATTCACTACCAAAGCCTTTACGGCTGTTGTTTGGTGGGCTCGGCTTTATTGTTGAGGGATGGCAAGACCTGGAGAGAGATTGGAGGTGGTGGAATACCCGGAAGTAAGGGGGTTGCAAGGGTAGGCAACGGGGGTAGCGGGGACAAGACAGTTCTCAATATAACTCTTATACCCATAATTATTCTTGTTTTCGTCGCCGTCGGTAACCCCAGCCCTGTTCATAGTAAAGATTCGCCGCGCAAATCATGACGCAGCCGTAACCTACATCAACTTACCCTTCGATGCCTTAATCATAGCGTGGAGGAGGTTTCGGAAAGCGGTCAGGCGTTTAAAAGATACCTTCGCCATAACAGTAACGTAGTATGTGACTAGAAGCTCAGCGACTTCATCGTTAACGAGTATACACTAGTCTTTACGTTTAGTTATTACTATTTATCAATATAAAATTCGTTTACGTGAAGTCTACAAATATTTTGTGGCTTTTTCAAATATAATAGGCATATTTAACTCCCGTTTACCAATTACCGTTATCAATCCTGTTATCAACCCTTGTAAGAAGGAACTATATGTAACTCATATAAGATTATATTCCGTCAAGTAAAATGGGGTTATCAGGGGTATAATGGGTTAGGGAAGAGGAGAGAAAAAGATAAACGGAAGAAGAGGGGGGGGTTGGGGTTGGCTAAAATGCGTTGAACCCTTTTTGAAACTAAGGGCTTTCTTATACGGGCCCGGATACGACGATGTTTAAAGTGTAAAACCCGTCTATTCCGTAAATGTGTTATTACTTCCATTGATAAGGGGTCCATATTTATTAAATACGGAACATAAAGGTACATAAAGATATGTAACATTTGTTATTAACTTGGGTAATAGTTTATTATTATACAGGGGAAGTTCTAGGATTATAGATTGTATTAATATAGGGTTATTCTCGTTTGTTTTATAGATATGAAGTACGATCTAACGCATGTATCAGGGTATTTTAATAATAATTACAAATATCTGACGATGTATACCTGCTACTTTTAAGCGTTTTACTTACAGCTTTCACATAGGATACATATCTATATGTATATTTTATAAGACTCTTTTTTAAATGTTAACTCAATCGTATTCCCGGCATAAATAGGCGCCGGGCGCGGATTGAAAAGGCCGCGTTTTACGGCACGACCAGGTGTAAAGTTTACACTCCTAGGGGTTTCTCAATTATATAGCACCGTAAGGTCTTGATTGGAGGAATGGAACGAAGCTTCGGAGGATTTTGCAGGCCCACATGTAATGATCACACTAAATACCCGTGAGTATATAGAAGGTGTCAGAGGGTTTATGTTAACAGTAAGGTAGCAGAGGTAACAAAAGGTGCAATATCAAGACTGTGTTCGTGCGAGTGATGATCAGAAGCCGTGATATTCAGATATGTAGACTGAATACTTAGATTGACAATGTAATGATCACACTAAATACCCGTGAGTATGTAGAAGGTGTCAGAGGGTTTATGTTAACAGTAAGGTAGCAGAGGTAACAAAAGGTGCAATATCAAGACTGTGTTCGTGCGAGTGATGATCAGAAGCCGTGAGGCTATTCAGGGTAGACTGAATACTTAGATTGACAACTGAAGAGCTATGAAGGAAATACTATCTGTGTGGTGCTGACCGTGTCCTTATATCCTCAATCCTTCATACGTCTTCAGTACTGTATAATGTGGATAGCTTGGATAACCTCATATCCAACATATCCAACATATCCTTGGCATTAACCCTAACCCTGGGTCTGCTGACATAAGAGATGTTCCCCGCCTGATGTGTTAGACTTCAGGCGTCTCAGTGGCGTAGTTTCCTTGCTGGCCTGTTTTCCTGACCTAACCGCTGTCTGGGTCATGACACCACAGCGGACCTGAGTTTTGATGCCTCCCGCCGATATCTATAGGATTAATTCGTAGCAGGTAGTGTTATATTTTATAGATATCACTGCCAGGTGATAGTTAAAAAAACAAGGGGGAAAATAAATGATCATCGTCTCACAATTTACTCAAAATATTGGGTAATTAATGGTTTAATAGTTTTCACTAGGAATAACGTATTATATGATAGTATTATATCTGTAATTTCATTCCAATCAATTATATATCTAATTTTTTAAGATGTTAGAAAAAAACACGTTTTCGACGAATTTCAACACTTCAATAAATAAGTTACTTGAAATAATAATTCATGACCTTGATAAAGTATTATTGTTAGTAGGATCTAATACGTCAACGTAAAGGTAACAGTAGAAGAGTGATTATAAAGATTAGTAGTGTATATACTGAAGTAGAGGGTTTATAGGGAGAAGAGGCATCCAGAGAGTGCACGTCTCAAGTGGGAGCTTATAAGCTCTCACCTGAGTAGTGGCACTTTACCATACACTCTGTGAATCTCTCTTCTGAGTAGTGACACTCTACCCTACACTTTGCCAATACTCCTTCTAAGCAGTAGCACGCTATCATACACTTTGCAGAAATACACCTTGAAAATTGACATGTTACCATATACTTTACAAAGATGTAACCTGTAACGTGGCTGCTTACCAACTATAAAAATATATGATAATATCTATACAGATAATCTTTTCTTTCTTTAACGCAGTCCGTATCCCTAATCTAATAGTAATAGTTTGTATCCGTAATTTAGTAGTGATAGCTTGATTTGTAGTATAATTCGGCTAAAGGTTCAATTGGTCGTTTCAGTAGGTAGTTATAGTATGAAATTATAAAGGTTCAAATTAGTAGTTTTTACCGCGGTAGTGGTTACGGTACAAAATTGAGAAGGTTCAGGTTAGCAATTTTCACCGCGGTAATAGTTATAGGAAGACCCTAGTAAATTTAGGCAATTGTTAGCAGTATAATTATAAATAGCTGTATGGTTGTTAATAATTATAAGGGTGTAATTATAAAGTCTTATGGTGATTATCGGTGTCAAATGTTTTAGGGCTAACATGAAAGGATATATTGTCATCTGTTCAAGTAAAACCTCTTTTTTTTCTTTCAATGACGTGTCCCCTTTTGTACCGTAAATTTATAATTAATCAATCGGCATATATACACCAAATCACCATTTCAATAAATTGTTTGCACCGCTTATATAGACAAGTTACTTAATGAATGCTATATTTTAACCGCTCCCAAAAACAGATAACCCGTAAGAACTTTTTTCTTAGGCGACGTTTGGCGCGCTATAGTAAACGCAAGGAGGTCGCCGCCGCTACCACCCGCCGTACCGCCGCCAACGCCATCCTCAGCTCTACCTCCTCCAACAGCAATTCGTTGATTACTGCCTTTCCCTTTTTCCCTTCCATCGTCGCCGCCACCGAAAAAGCTTTTGCGATACGGATGTTGCTGCTACCGGTTGTATTAATGCTCTTGTTTCGTAGTAATTTTCGTAGTATTCTTAAGATTGTACTGTATACTGTGCGCTATATCTTTGTCGCCTAGTCTGCAAACTCCTTCCGAAAATTATGAAACAAGTCGCATCCCTTAATGTTTCAGTTATAATAGTAAAGATTCATATTAATAATATATGTATTGGCTGTAAAAGTGTTCAAATTATTCACTATTATTTCGATTTTATTATCTCACAAGTTAAGGTCCAAGTGTTTTAGGATGTTTTTGCGAAACAATATGTTTTTAAACAGATAATCCTTATATTCGCTGGATTTTAACTGGTTCGTTATTAATAGAGTTGTGGTGGTGAAAGTGCGAAGTGTAACGGGGCGCTTTAAAAGCTAGTTTCGGTATGTATTTAAATTATTGAAGCGGTATAGGGGTTAATTTTACGTAGTACTTAAGATTCGTGTACACTAAGGATTGAATATTTGAAAAGGTCTTAGAATGAAAATGTTAAATAGAAATATGTAAAATAGAACGGTTGTTGGAATAGTATTACATGTAGTTCAGTAAGTCAACTTTACTTACAGTAAAGTTGACCGTACTACAAGTGTATTGCTTTGTGAAGACCAGCAAGCGGTCTGCAAAACCTAGAACAATACATCCACCATCTAACCACGCAATACTACTATTACTTCGAAGACCAATCGAATCAACAACATTGTAACGTTTAAGGCATACCAACAAAAGTATAAATAAGAACATACCATATGTAAATAAAAAGTAAATAAAATGTGGTAAAGCGTCGAAAAAAAGGCGTTTATCGTTTTCTAATACTGATAAAATGCAAAGAAAATACAAATAAGACGTGATTATAACCTAGTTAAACGTTTTAAATTATTCTTTTGGTATTTGGCGAGCGTTATGTTAATTAAGTGGCTAGTAAAGTTAAATTTCTAAGTAACAAACTTAAATAAGCAGTGTTATTTAGGATGGATAAAGGAACGCGAATGGGGGAAAGCGAATGGAATGGTGGAAACAGGGAGAAACATGTCTAAAGATATATATATGGGGTTTTAGTAAGTCATATTAGCGTGGTAAGCGCTTCGAATGCTATGTTTGGTACGAGGTATATGTTTGGTAGGCGGTTTAAATATTATGTTTTGGCTGCTTTTGAGGTTTGTAAGCGGTTTAGATATTGTGTTTTGGCCGTTTTCTAAATTAAAAAGCGATTTAGATGTAGCGTTTGAATCAGATAAGTTTTAATGAAAGGTTTCGAAACTTATTGGTTTTGGCTTACATAGACGGATACGTAATAGGACGATTTTTAAAAATTTCTTGGGTAAGTTTAAAATGTCAAAACGAGTAAACAGATAGAATAACTAGGGTTTTCGTAAATAAAGCACTAATCGAATCAATAATATTGTACTGAAGTTGCCTTTTTTATAGTTATTTTGGGTTTTGTAGTCTTTTTACATTTCGGTTTTCAAAGGCGCTCCCGCGTATTTCTATACTCTCGTATAGTTTTTTTTTAAGTCGTAGTATTAGAGAATGGATAGTTGGAACCGTTAATGCATTCCGTTATAGGTACCTAACTTAGGTCTTTTTTTCTCTAGGCTATTTATAATCGACCAAGTTAGCTACTGATTAGTATCGGTAGGGTTTAATACGTTAATGTAAAGGTAACAGAGGGAAATCAATAATAAAGATTAGTAATATATATATTAAAGTAGATAATTTAAAGGGAGAAGAGGCCTCCAGAGAGTGCATGCCTTAGGCGGGAGGTTATAAGCTCTTACCCGAGTAGTGGCACTTTAACATACACTTTCCTAATCTTCGTTCTAGGCAGTAACACTCTACCGTGCACTCTTCCAATGATCCTTCTAGACAGTGGAACGCTACTATGCACTCTGCAGGAATGAAACTTGCAGAGTAGCATGTTATCATGCACTCTGTAAAGGTGTGACCTGCAACATAACCGCTTACTAACTATAGAGATATATAATAATATCCTAAATTATCATTGAAACACTTTAGGGTAAAAATTACATAGAAATTTAGAATGTTCTAAATAAATCTTTGAATTGATTTTATGCCCCAATTCCAGTAATTAATTTAATTTTGTTACACATTACGAGTGAAAACACTCAAAACTTATATCAATAACACTTCAAAACATTTACCCTACGTTTAGAAAATCATACACCAAACCTTACAGTACTTTTTAGTTATTCTATCGAGGTTTCATTCACAATATCATATTTTATTTACATAACTTTGACAAATGCCTCAAATATAGGAATAAAATATTCCATTATTCACAAAAAATACCCTTTATATCGCGAAAAATGTTAGTTTTAGTATTTAAATCAGTGAAACTGCTCTGGTTTTACATTGATAACCAGTAAATGTAAACTAAAAGAAAATTGATTCAAGGCTTTCTAAATTGGTTATCACTTTGGAATCCAGATATTTTTATGACGTTATATGACGCCTTCAGCTTTTTGTGCCTTATACTTCTATATGTGAACCAACTCGCTCATCGTTTACAAAACATAAAAACATATATCTCAATATAGTGTAACAAAAGGATTGCTTGTAAATAAGGAATTGAAGATAATAAAGAAATTATTCTTAATGTATTTAAAAACATACTACCCCAAAACAATACTGATACTATGATATATTATATGCGTGTCTTTGAAATGTTTGATTATTGTATTACCTTCAAACCAAAAGTTCATTGATTTTGATCAGGACGGATATTTTTCATCCCGTTGAAGTATTGTGTTATGTGAATAAAGGAAAGATTTCATCGGAGCCCAATGCGAATATATATTGGTAAGGGTAATGAAATATGGAATATTTTCAGTATTTACTTTCCAAACGTACAGTTTCATTACAAAACGTTCAAATATGAGGTAAACTTTCGATAATGAATGCAGAAATATTTATACATCACTTTCATTAGGAATATTCGTATGGTTATTGTTGTGACAAACTTTGAATTCATTGAAATATATTGAATTATACATCATAAAACACAAATATTGCATCAGCAGTTAATTGAAGTACAGTCAAGTCAACTATACTGACTATAAGTTGATTGTAATAACTAAAAGTTGACTATATTGTTTGCGGATCGACTACAAGTCAAATGCAGTAGGTTCTCAATTCAATCTAGGGCACGGGCCAAGCAATTGCCATAAAAATTAGTATGAAGACCAGCTAGCAGTCAGCCCAACACAGAACTGACACATCACCACATTCAATGCAATAATAGTTACTTCAACCAGGGATTCGAATCGACTACGTGGCAACTATAGAGACCCACTAACAACAACTTTAAAAAGCAGAGTGAATGATTTTTATCAAAACGTTCATATAACATGGTATATATTTCTGAAATACATTTTATCTGCTAAAACTTTTCAATTCAGTCATAAAGGCCTTGTTTAGGTTGAAAATCTTGAACAATAATAACTTTAGTTCAAAAGAAAACCAACCAATATTAAACTACATTTTGAATAAATTTGTTACTATTGAAAATGTATCAAACTTCACTATTAATATTACCACAGTGAACTTCACGATAATTTTAAACTTGTTGGAACAATAGTTAATTGCAATACAGTTAAGTTAACTTTAATGTTAGTTAGTTGATTGTACTAACTGCAAGTAAACTGTATTGTTTGTGGGTTGACTATAAGTTAACTGCAGTATGTGCCCACTTCCAACTAGAGTATGAACTAAGCAATTAGCTATACAAATTAGGGTAAAGACCAGCTAGCGGTCTGCGAAACCTAGAATAATACATCCACCACTTAACTATTCAATACTACTGTTCCTTCCACCATGATTTGAATCAACAACGTTTCAACGTTTAAAGTCCCACCAATAGGTAAAGCCTATTAACACTGATCAGTGTTTATGAGGTTAAGCACAAATTGGCTAGGTAGAAAAAGCAGCTACTTTTTGGTCACGCTTTAAATTACAATGTAAAGGAATGATTTTTGCGAAGGGCCTCAACTACTACACCAGCCCATAACAGCAGTAAGTGAAAAAGACTTCAGGATTACGTTAATTCACAACGGTATTCTGGAGGTATCGACGGTATGGCTATGAAAAACAAGAAGAAATCTTCATGAAATTATATTAAAAAAACCATCAAAAAAGAAACAGAATATTAAATTGCCAAGCACTTTACAATTAGCAAAAAGCTAAGTAGTTACTACTATAACTGTTACTACTATTGCAAATCGCAAATCGCTAAACCCAAAACCCCTACAATAAACAACGACTTTAGCTACAAACAACATTTAACTTGACTCTCTACACCAAATTTTCCCTCTGCACTACTCTTTCTTTTTCTTTACACCACAAGATCGTTAATCAGACACGTTAGCAAACACGTTGAGATTGCAACTTTAAGCTAAAATACTAAGAATCTCAAGTTGTGCCAACAAAGCTACGTTACGCGACCCCACGACTAAATCAAATCTCTATGTACCCAAATCGCCAAGTTCCCTTACCTAAAATATCAAGTTAAGACGGCACTCATTTAGGAACGCATGAAAGTAATTAAAGCCTTAGGATCCTTTTTTGTCAAGCATTTTGACGAATACCTTTAGGCTTAAAATGTTGACAAAACTTTTAATCAAAAACATTTGACCAATTACGTTAGCTAATACATTTTTTACTTCGACGGAAGTAAAGAGTTTGGTCGCGGAGTTTATGATTCACAAAACCTTCGATAACTTTTTTAGGGCTCGTCAATTAATATATAAAGAACGATTGAAAAAATGGTAAAGTCTAAGTTCAAAATAAAGGTTTGCTAACGAGAAACTTATGTAGTAGATGAGATTTTGGTTACTTTGGCAGAGATTTTATTTGAATTAGCCTAACTTAAGGACTACCCTTAAAATTCTCGACTTTAAAACCTTTAACTTTAAAATTCATAAGGAAAAGAGAAAGGAAAGGGCATTAACGACTACCAGCATCCTTACACACATTTTAAGGAACTACTACCCCTTAATCCCAAGTTAAGTTAAACTTTAATCCTATTGGTACGAATTTTTTATACGCCGATGATAAGGAACCTGTCAAATTGTTAGAAAATCTCGTCCCCGCTTGTAATAGCACGGAATACGCGCTCGATAAAAGTAAAGCACGTGAAGTAGCGGCTGCCAAAGCGGCAAGAGGAATTAACGTCAGCGCTATCTAGCAGTCAATTAAGCAAGATTGATATATCCCTCAAAACTCTCCTCAAGCCGAAGACCTTCAAAATCCTTCAGACAAGAACCCTTATGACAACCTGACAACCTCTAAAGACCATCCTTAAAACGAAGACAGAGAACCTCTTCGAAACGAAACCGAAGACCCCCAAAATTCTTAAGCTAAAGACCCTTAAGATCCTCAAAACCTACCCCCCAAAAATCTTCAAAAGGCTGAGGTATAGGCGCAACAGGCGCTACAGGCCCGACAAATGCCACAAGCCCGGCAAGCTTAGCAAGTTCAACAGGTCTAGTGAGATTTTTCCTGTCAAGGTCAAAATACACACTCCAAAAGCATTAAATAATTAAACGGCTATTTGATAAGACCACCTAGCTAAGGTCAAACCACGTGACGAGGAACAGGAAGGGAATCAGGGGTACCCTAATAAACTGGAAGAATGCTAAGGACTTAAAGGCGACTTAATTGATTGGCACGATTGAATTTGAGGTGTGTACAAGTCTGTAGCAAAAGATGTGTGTACGGGAGTTAATGAAGTCAAGACTCGAAACCGTTGGGCGAAGTGGGGTAATTGGAGTCAATTTAAGTGCAGAATGCACTGGAATTGACATGGGTCTGGCCGGCAGATGAGGAGGGACTTCAGAGACTACCACAAATAAGTGATCAACCACACTGGTGTGCGCGCACAGAAAAAAGAAGCCGCCAGTGTTGGAACAATAAACCAATTATAATACAGTCAAGTCAACTATATTATCAGTTAGTTGATTGTACTGACAACAAATTGACTCTATTGTTTGCAGATTAACTGTAAGTCAACTGCAGCACATGCCCACTTTAGACTAGGGCATGGGCCAAGCAATTCGCCATACGAATAAGAGTACTGTCCAGCTGGCGGTCTGCCAGATTTAGAACAATATATCCACCACTTGACCACGCAATACTACTGTTAATTCGACCACAATACGAATCGACAACGTTACAACGTCCAAAATCCTGTCAACAAGCAAGGCTTATCAATAAAACTCAAGTTTGAATTTTTGTATTATGATAATTTCATACCCAAATTATGCTTTACAGTCTTATTACTAACGAAAACGGTGTCGATACATTGCAATCGGAATAAACTTTCCTTTTAGTTCATCGTTAATTTTGTAACCGTAATTTCACCTATTGAAAATGAGCAATAATAAACCTATTTCTAATTAAAAAAAGTTGTGAATAACGTTGAAAATAATTGGTACTATTGATAACTTACCTATATAATAACTACTTTAAATATATCTCACTTTATCTTTATACAGAGATACTTGAGAAGAATGATGAAGGCTTTTGTGAATATAAGAAAATTCATCCTAATAACTCAAAGCCTACAGGTAATTTATCTTGAATTCGAATCTGAGACAATCTTAAATATACTGTTTATATGAATTAGCTTTCAAATGTAAGTTTTTCATATTAAACCGTATCGAATTGTTGTATGTGGGTTTAAGTTTTAAGAGCCAAAAAGATTTCGTAGTCAATCCAAAATAAATAACTATATAAACCTTATAAAGTAAAGCTAAATATTCTGTGAAATTAAGAAGATGTATTTCAAACAACAGTACAACCTTATATAAATATCAACAGTCATAATAGATTATATATGTTCAAATAGTAGTATTTGCAGGGCATGTATTATTTTGTGAGGACCTACTATATTGGCTGCAAAGTAAGTACAGTATGTGCCAACTTCACATTAGGGCATGGACTAAACAATTAGCCAAACAAATTACTGTGTAAATCGGTTAGCGATCTACCAAACCTAAAACAATATATCCACTATCTAAAAACAGCAATACTACTGTTACTTCGACCAATCGAATCGACAACGTTGTAACGTCTAAAGCCCTGCCAACACTGATTAATACCTATTAGGTGAAATACAGATAAGCTAAGTAGAAGAAGCTACTTTCCGGTCACGCTTTACGTCCACGATGGTTAGGGTAAAGGAAAGATTTTTACGAAAGGCCTTTTTTAGTACTACTTTAGTCCATAACGGCAGGAAAACATAACAGATTTTTTAGGTTACCTCAGTCTATAACGGAAATCTGAAAGTAAACGACGGTATTGTTACTGAGAAACACCAAAAAAACATTTATGAATCCTTTTTAAAAAAGCGTTAATATTAACCGCTAAAAGTTTCAAATCAGCAAGTTGATAAACGGCTAAGTGAGTATTACTACAAGTGCTACTACTATAAGGAAAACGACTAAGTGTTACAGTGAAAATAACAAAACTATCTTCGTCTTTTACCTATAACAATAAACAACCTTTGATCTTACCCATTACTCCAAACTTTTACCTTTATTTTACTTTTTTCCCTTTTTTTATAACAATTTAATCTTTAATATTGCTGCTTTAAACGAAAACATTAGGAATCGCCAGGTTACGCCGAGAAAGCCACGTTGCGCGACGTTACGCTAAGTTCTTGAATTCTCACGCAACTTCACGCCAAAACATCAAGTTATTACGCCTAAGATCACTAAGTCCTTCGCCCTATACGACCTATACACATTAAGTTTAAAGCAAGTTAAAACCTCAAAATGGCATTTAACTATAAATAAATAAAGGTAATTTAATCTTTGGACCCAATTTACCAAGAATTTCGATGAAAAGTTTTGGGGCTGCAACGTCGACGAAGACTTAACAGAAAGGCACCGGGTTAACTTTGTTAACTCCTACATTATCGACCATAATGGAAGGGGAAAATTCGATCGCGGTAGGCGTGTCTTTTACAAGTACTATAAGTTCTTTAACAACTAGATTATTGATATGTAGAAGCAAATTCAAAAGGGTGTTAATTTAAGGTTAAAAGAAAAGCTTTCGCGAAAAAGAATTTATATACCAAAGAAAATCCTAATAAGTCGACAAAAACCTTTTACGATTTAGCCCAACTTAAAAAATACCCTTAAAATCTACGTTTGAAGGGAAACTGTATTAAAAAACCTTAACGCCTCCACAGGTGATTTATGGGACCACTACTTTATTCTTATTATGTGCTAATGATAAGGAATTTGTTAACTTGCTCGACAGCCTAACGCCTTTACGTAATAATGCGGAATACGCTTTTGGTGGTGATAGAGTATATAAAGTAATAGTCGTCAACGCCGTCAAAGGAATTAACGTCGACTTTTTACATTAACTAGTTGAATAAAATTGTTGGGTTCCTCAAAACTTTTAAGGTTTTATTGCCCCCCAGCTCTTAAGCGTTAATTCCTTCGAAAGCCTTCCCGCGGCAGATTTGGCTATACACAAAAGCACACTACAGGTTTTATCACAGAAATTTACCTCTCGAGTTAGGCAATTGACAATTGTCCTTAACACCGTGCTTCGGAGACTTTAATGTGAAAACTGCCAGGAAAAACTAATTAAAACTAGGATAACTATCGCGACCTACCCTCAAAACCTATTAAAATGGTTAACATTAACTACGAACTCCTTATGGATTTCTCCAAAATCTGAAACGATGTAGAAAAGTATAACGGGAAGCCATATAACATATTTAACACGAAGATTATACCCTTTTTAAATAATTGTAAGTGGACAGAGGTTCCTCCTTTTAGTTTTCACTTATTATTTTCCGAAATCCTCATAAAGCACGCCGAAAACTACTACCCAACTTTCCTATCTCCAACAACCACATTTCTCTAAATGTATAATAATATAAGAACCACTTTGAATATAACGTCCACCTTACACAAGACGATATAAATTAGGCCACTATACGGTAAATCACGATAATCAAGAAAAAAAAAGAAAATATCAACAGATATATTTAACCAGATGCCTAAAAAGTCAATATTATATTAGTAAGTGAAGGAAAAACCCTATGTTAGTGAAGCCACACTTTGCGAATAGGTACAGGCAGTAGTTATGGGCCTTAACGAATTCAAATACGCCATATAACGCTTAGATGCTATCTACGAAAACTTCTTTATCCAATTACGTTCCTGGCTCGCAACTATAATAACGCGTATACTAAATTCGCTTATTATATACCCTTGATCCGGTAATTTCCCCAACGTAAATAAAAAATACCTTACGGTAGTTAATTATGTCAACCGTAAATACGGTTACAGACTCACTTAACGTTTAAGGTCTGGTTTATCTACTACAAATTAAAGGTAATATCTACGTTGACTCTAATAAGACCAAAATTTTAACAGACCGGTTAACCGTAAACACTATCGTTGTAATAGTAGGAAGAAATGTTAAATTTATAATAAGTCAGTCTGTTATTCAACTTGACACCCTTTAGCCGAGCGAAAAAATAAAAAGGTGATGTATTATGTCTAATACCCTATTACTTTCAAATAAAATTATTTGGATTAAGTTATAAACTTTGTGGACGACAAGCTTATTAACGCTGACAATAACCTTAAGAAAGTTAAGTGGTATAAAGATAATACTTCCGGTGCGGCCTAATAACTAGTCTATTACACCTTATTATACTGTTTAGGTGGTAAAGACCTTTATCTTTGCGGTAACTAAACCTCCAACACTTTATATACCATTAATTTTCGCGACAGTTATACGGATTACACGTTTCAGGGTATTATGTCAGCCACAAAGATAAAAAAGTACTTAATATGAGGCTATTCGCAATACATTATACTACGGAGGGAAAGTACTACAGCCATTGAAATTCATAGTTACGATATAAATAAGGTTAAAGTCAGCTTCAGAGCGGGAAATTAATTATGGTTTTTAAGGACAGCGATAATTCAAACTGTTGTAAAACCAATTACGTTACATATTATTAAGCTCTTTCCTTATTTTCTTCTTTACTTAAAGGATATAAAGACTGTTAGCATTAACGTTAACATTAATGCTAACGAGCTGGTTAAAAATGGCTAATGGTTTCCTCTTGCCTTTAAGTAGGGGTATTTATAATTTCATATTTAACACCCTAAAGCAGTGGTGTCAAACGTAACAGAGTTAGAGATCCGTTAATTATGTCGACGGTTTCACTACCTAGCCATTAATAAGTTATACAAATTACTAAAATCCGTAGCGCATAAAGATGTTGAATACATTACTTTAAAGGTCATTAAAAAGCTTTAATACCACTGTATAACGTATATCAAGGGCCCCCGAATATTGAAATTTATAATAAAGGACGATAAAGACTTTAATTACGAGGTTTTTATTCATATATTTTACTTAGATAACAAGCCTTTTGTTATGTTATTAATTATATAACCGCATTTTATAAAGTTAGGTTTTTAAAATCTCTTTCGGCAAAGGATACGAAAAACGAGTTAAGAATATTATGGATTAATACGTACTTGGGTTTACCTAACATCGTCGTTTACAATACTGGTATCAACTTTACAATAGCAAAGTTTTAGGGAAATTCCAAGATAATTAATATTTAGTAAAAGCAAGTGCCTATAAAGGCCTATTTCAGTATTAGGAAAGTTGAGATAATATACGACCTACTTAGTCAAACGTATAATATCCTTATACAAAAAATTGAAAGCTTTACGAATTCAGAAATAGGCTTTTAAATGGCGGTAAAAGATCTAAATAACATTATTAGTCTTTAGAATGTAACTACGTTTAATAAGTAAATCCTTACTATTAACAAGTATCTAACAGCAAGCGATAGCCTACGGCAAAGCTTTAAAAAAACTACGGAAGTAATTAGCACGCTACCAGGTTAACAACGCCTTGAATACTAGTAACAGTTTTATAATAATCGACGTATTTTATTTGCCGTTATAAAGTAAAGTCCTTCTGTAGCGGGAGCCGGGTAAATAAGAAGGTCTATATAAAATCTTAAATATGGTTAACTTTGAAGTAGTTATTAAAACTACTGGCGGTTTTATATCTTTTCATATTACTCCATTAAAGCCTTGTATTGGGGTTACCAGCGATAAACATATTTAAGTTAAACAACCGAGCTAATAAGAACCTTCCTTACCTATTATCGACAAGCCAATAAAACGTTGCTGACGCGGACGACCCTCAAAAAACGGAAACATTGAAACTGAGAAATATATATCGGGTCGTATTTATAATACTGCTTAGGTGAGAAAGAAAAAGAAGCATAGAAAGAACTTAGCATTAAATCTTCGAGCGTAAGGCATTATTAAAACTTCTCACAGGCTTTTTAAGGAAAATGATAAGGTGGAGATTAACGGCCTATTAATTCTAGGAGTTGTATAATTTATGACGAAAGCCGATTTTAACCTTTAAATTCAAATATTACGATTTTTAAGTCTAGGATTATTTACTAGATTAAGGTTAAGACAACGGGGAAATCCTACGAAAAGTTACGCTTAATCAATTAAAAATGCGGTAATAAAGGCAAAAAATGCATCCTTACACAATCTCTAACGATTTAAAAATTTAGCCAACACTTAGTGGTCACTTTATCAATAAGTTTATGAACTAAAACTAAAGGTAAATATACGTTTAATAGCCGAAATATATCGTAAGCCTACACGTAATGAATGATCGACTAATAGCGGATCGTATGAATAAAATTACTACAAAAATTACAGATTATTTACCTTTGAAAAACGGTAATAATATATATTTAGCCTTTGTATAGACTGCCTGAAATAGGCGTCCTCTAGTTTTTAATCCATGAGTTCCACTTTAAATTACAGTCAAGTATAAAATCTTTAATATACGACCTCTATTAACTAATGACATAAAAAATTAACTTTAGCCTAATAGGTATATAAATTAATGATACCCTTTTCGTCGGAACGGCTGAACT
Source organism: Anisogramma anomala (assembly GCA_038502455.1). NCBI lineage: Eukaryota > Fungi > Ascomycota > Sordariomycetes > Diaporthales > Gnomoniaceae > Anisogramma > Anisogramma anomala. Next base: position 28,317,452 of record JASMMZ010000002.1, on the reverse strand, counting down.
TATATAGTTGGAAGAATATGCAATTAAGGACTTTAATTGTTGAAATTATAAGCTGGTAACGACATTCGCGAATGTTAATTAAATTAACTTCAAAGAATCGTTAATCCGTATACTTAGTATTAATGCTACCTTTAGACTTTGCTAAAATAGCTAGGGTACTGATTGGTCTACAATGAACGAAAATAACGTAGACAAAGCCTAAAATTACCTGGAATAACGTGTCCGTTGCAGGTATATTATCATGTTATGTCAATCGAAAGCTTATAACAAACTTTTCATCGCGTCATAAGTATAAAATCTTATAAGTAACGACTTTAACCGGCTTAATATAAAGTATTGAATGGAAAATACGAAGTTTAAGCCGAAGAATTAATATGGATATAATCTACTTGTCGAAAGCTAAGTTAATAATTTTCATGAATCGGATTTTTGATGATAATTTCGACCTATCTTTATACATTGGCTTTGTGATAATCTTCGTTAATAAAGATTGTCGGGAAAACCAATTGAGAATTTTTGGCTTTAGTCTGATTTACTAGATCATTATCAAATATAGAAGTATTATACGAAGCGTGTTAACTTTAAAAGTTTACGGAATAATAATAGGCTTTAATGTAAGTATGTCATTATGTAAAACCCTTATCATTATTACCAGTTAGTCAAAGATTCCTTTTATCCTGGTGGTAATTTGGATTGATTCGAGTAATCTATTCGAATGCCTGTTAAAACTCACGGAACTATTAGCGAAAAACACCTTATAATCGATGTAATAGCACTCCACGAAGCCTATGAAGGGAGGAAAGTTAAAAATTTTCGAAAAGTTAAGGGCAAAGATAACCTTTCTAATAATATTATAAAAGTATTAAAAAATAAGGCCCTTAAAGGGTTTATATACAGCGGTAAGCTAATTATATATATTGAGGGATATATTAATAGGCCACTAAGTAAGTCCCGATTACATGACAGCGGTGAAGAATGTATTAGTGAACTAAAAAAAAACTATTAAGGGAGTAACTATATTAACCTATTTAATTAGCATGGCTAAAGTAAAGTACTATATAGGTTTGTGTCGGAAAAACTTTTTATAGAAGTTGATAAAGTCGGATCTCGGAGCTGTAAAGTAACGGCAATTGGGTTAATTTGTATGCAAATGGATTCATTTTAAGGCGGAGGTTAATTGAAATTGATAGGGGTCTGGCCAATTAACGAGGTCGCAATTTAACGCTTTCCGGAAAAGATTAGTTAACCACACTAGCCCACTCGCATAAACTACAAAGCTGCTAGTATTAAAATAATACTATTTTCAGTATATGTATTGTTTTATACAGGCCTACTGTATTGGCTGCAAAGTAAGTACAGTATACTCCCACTTTATGCTAGGGCACATACCAAGAAATTAGCTATACAAATTACTGTGCAGGCCAGCTAGCGGTCTACCAAACCTAGAATAATACATCCACCATCTGACTACTGCAATACTACTATTATTTAGACCAATCTAATCGACAACGGTGCAAATTCGAAAGCCCTACCAACAATTTATCTATATATGCACTTTTAATTTATTAAATCAAACCTAAAACCAATAAACATTGATAATCTTTTTAAAAAGGGAAGAAATCCATAAATAAACATCTTTACACACAAAAACAACACTATACATTAAAATTACCCTATACATAGAAATCTATAAACAAATGAACTTGAAAGCCATATGAATAAATTCTATGTACAAGAAAATTCTGAATTCACTCAAATAAAGGATGGTAATATTTACCATCAATTTTTGGGATGATAGGAAGCGATTATCAATTTACAGTTTACAGTTGTATGTTTGACAAAAAGAAGCGTGTTTAAAGTTAAAAAGTAAGGGAAATGTTGGAATAGTACTACATGCAGTAAAGTAGGTCAACTTTACTTATAGTAAAGTTGACTATACTAACTGCAAGTTGAGTGTATTGCTTTATGTAAATTTACCGCATTGGGTGTAAGTCGAGTACAGTACGCTGCATTTTACTCTAGGATATAGGCCAATCAATTGGCCATAAAAATTACTTTGCAAACCGGCTAGCGGTCTTTCAAACCTAGAAGAATACATTCACCACATGACCAATGCAATACTACTACTACTTCGACCATGATTTGAATCGACAACGTTGTAACGGACTAAGGTTTTAACAACAGGAAATAATATAAGGAATACGTTCTTAATATATTGAAGAGCTTCAATAATGGAAAAAGTCGCGTATTACGTGAAAAATTCAATAAGGTTAATGAAACTCATATATGTTAAAAAAAGAGAGTATATTACAATATAACTTGAAAATTGAAGAAAAAAGTAAGCGATTTCCTGATTTGATTAAAGAAAATAATTTGCTAAATGGTCTACATGAATTGATTTAAGTAAATAGTTTAGTAGATTAATTGATTATGATGGGTCGAAATAGAAATTATTAAAAAATAATTGATACAAAGAATTTGTTTATGTAAAAAGATATACCATATTTGTTGATAAAGCTCAACTCAATGAAAAGTTTCAGGATTTGAGTCAAGTGAAGCCTGTGTATGATAAAATGCTTTTTGCAGACGTAATCGTTCAACAATAAGGTACAGGAGATTTTGAGTTTAGTTAATGTTGTCTTTTCTCAAAGCCACCAAATTGCCACCATTAATGTGTTAAAACAAAAGTCTTTTGTTTATTAAGGTTTAGAATGATATAGTATGGAACAATGCAAATGATTACAAAGTACGTATTTTATAGGTATTCAATATATATCTTTTTTTAACGTTGTGAACGTGAATAGATACGCTGCAATCTCTAAACAACTGTTAGCTGATTAATGGTTTATTAATATCTATTTCTTTTCAAATGTAAAACTGTTGATAAGGTCTTTTTTACTAGGTATGTTAAAGGTTATAGTAGAAGAGTTGTTGTGTATATTAAAGGTAGATTAGCTGAAGGGAGAAGAGGCACCCGGAGTATGCACACCTTAAGTGAGAGCTTATAAGCTTTCACCCGGGTAGTAGCACTCTACTATACACTTTTCCAATCTCCTTTCTGGGTAGTGGCACCTTATCGTGCACTCTGCTAATGCCCCTTCTGGGTAGTGACACGTTATTATTCACTTTACAAGAATGCACCTTGCAAAATGATATGTTCCCATAAACTCTGCAAGAGTGCAACTTGCAGCGTAGCCACTTACTAACTATGAAAATATATAATAATATCCATATAGGCAACATTTTCTTTTTTCAGTACAGCCCGTATCTTTCTTTTAGTCATAACAATTTAATTTATTTGCATTATAATTGATATTTTAATAGAAATAATACTTTATTGTATAATACGTTTTCGTGATTTAATAGTAATAATTTCATTTATCTAGATTTTAGTTCTTTTTCTAGTAGCAATAGTGTTTTATAATACAATTGTTCCAAAGTTTCAATTAGTAATTTTGCTAGCGGTAGTAGTTACTATGTAAAATTATAAAGGTTTGCATCAATAATTTTAATAGTAATTGTATTGTAGGTACTAATTCGTTTGAGCAATTAGTGATGGTATGGTTATTAATAACGGCATAGTTATTGATAATCATAAGGGTATAATTATAAAGGGGGTATTGTAGTTGTTACGTATTTTAGGGTTAGTATAAAAAGATAAATTGTTATTGACATATATAAAATTTCTTTTTCTGTTTCTTAAACTACCTGTCTTTTTTCACAACATCAATCACTTATAAACTAATTGGCGTATATACGCCTAAATTACTATCAAAATTAATTTTTTGAACCGTTCTATATGTAGGCTACTTAGTTAACTTTATATTTTAACCGCTTTTGAAAATGAATGACTCGTAAAAATAAAAGTATCAGGCGCCGTTTGGCGCGTTAACGTAAAAAGGGAAAGAACGCCGCCGCCGCCGCCTGCTATAACACCGCTAGAGCTAACTCCGCCAACTTTAGGTTCATGTCGTTCATACCCGCCTTCCTTTTCAACTTCCCTCCCCCCTTCCACCGCCACCGCAAACAATACCCTTACCTCATTCCTTATCTTTTCCCACTCCTCTCTTTCCCTTATTCCTTTAAAGGAGAAATGAAGGGCTTCTAAGGTTATTAACTTTACCCTTTCTCCATTAGTGAAACCCCTTTTATATCTAGCAATTACCCCTCGCCGTTGAAAACGTAACTTAGCCAGGCTATTACGTTGTTCGTATTAATAATTTTCTCTTTAATCTATAATATTTTAAGGTCTTTTTAAATGAGGCCGAGACGGCCGATTTGGCCTGTCGTCTCGAATTACGGCTCGCCAAGGTACGTCGTGAAGCCTTTTTAGTAAGTTAAGCATTAAAATAACGTACCAAGTATCGAGCTTGCGACTATAGGAAAATTCATTAGAGATAACCATTAAAGCGGGGGTCGGTCGACTTGTTTTTACTATTACGAACAAACTGATAATGAATATATCCACTTTCCGGTGGTCTTAAAGCCATAAGTTCAAACCCTGCTATACTTCCGCCGTCTCTATAGTAATTTTTTTTTTAATTGGAAGTCAGAACCGCGGTTAATTATTACTTATCATTTTAGAACCATATTTGAAGCTTTTTTTGAAATTCAATACTTTTGTAATAGTTAAATTAAATCGATATTAATTAATAATAATCGTTATTCCGCTACCTAAGAAGGTAACCGCTATTTCCTTTTGAAAAGCAGGCTTAATTATGTATTGTATAAGCGAGTTCGACGATATTATTACACGTCGTCGTAAGGAAAGTTAAGACCTTTCGTGCTCTTTACCTAAGGGTATATAGCCTAAGGCTCCAGGACCTTCCTTGGCCAGCGTCGATGATATCGTTGATAGCGGTGTTGGTGGTGGTATTAATAGTAACAGCGACGGTGAGGGAGAAGAGATGGAGGAGGACGAGGACAACAATAACAATGATGATGACACAGAGCCTTCCTCCCCCTCCTCTTTTGGTAATAATTGGCTACTTATTTTTATATTATTGCCTGTTCAACTAGCTGAAGTATGGGTCATTATACAGTAACAAAATTACTTTTCAAATATTGTAATGCAGGTAATATATTTTAAAAGAAAAAAGTTCAAGTAATTTTAGTGAAGTTGTAAATAGTAAAAAAGAGAGTAATAATAAATTAGAATCGTCATAAATAGTAAACCTAAAAAGTTATAATGTATTAAAAGCGACGTAAAAAGTAAATCCAAATAGTTATAAAATGTTAGAAGCAGTATAAATAAGAAAAATAAAAGGGAGGTACTAAATGCGAAATGTATAATGTTTAATTAGGGTTAGGTTGTAAAACATTTTAGTAATATTAACAAAAATAGTATTCATTAATATGAGTGTTTTAATACCCTATTTTGGGTACCTTTGGTTATTTTATTTATTAGGTTTAACTTCTAATTAATTTTCCTTATCTTTTTAATTTCGTGGCGTTCGTACAATTTGGGTGGGGTTATTTTATCGATTATAAACCGCTTTTATTTTATAGCGCCGAAGTTGATAAGATATTCTTAAAGGGGAAAAGAGTTAGCGTAAAACACTAAAGGGAGGGATTTTAAAGTAAATTTTAAAATATTTATATGAACCGTTATTACTATAGTAATTTCGATGTTAATTTTTGTAACTATACCATAAATTTCCGACCCCAAAACGCTTTGTATAACCCGTTTACACTTAGTTAAGTTTTTTTTTAATAATGTTTTTATGAATGGTAAATTAGTTTCAAATCGGTATTTCATTACCAAACATGAAATGAACTCTATTTACGAGTTGTAGTTGGTATTATTCGTAAAGTATCCGTTATTAAAAATGAAAAGTTATGTTATACGTATATCGAAAGGTATAAATCGTGGGTTACGTCTTAAATTGCTTATTTTTCATGTATAACACTTATTAAATGCTTTATATGTGTTATCTAAAGGATCGGTTTTGTCTTGTACAACGACTGAAAGGTTAAACGCCGTCGCTAAATATATTATTCATTCGACTTAAACTTCCTGTATACGTTAATATTTTCATTCATTAGTTCGTTTTATACTAGTTAGATTAACGGGTATAATCTTATTTAATTACCCTTTGTGTATGAGGTTCAGAATATCTTTTGAAAGCGTGATTGTTACGTTCTTAAAATGAATTATACGGTTCGCCTCTAAGTATATTTAGGTTTTGAGTTTAAGCTAGCCTTTCAAACATCCCTTTCATTTTTAACGGAAAACTACGTATTATATAACGTTAATATATCGTCCGCTTGTATTTAAATAAGTGTAAATCCTTCTATACGAGATTTCAAGACTCATAAATATGAGTTGAAAGTCGAGTTAACTACTTTGAACGAATTTTTATAATGTTTTGATAGGTATTATATGAATATACTCTAGCCTTATCGAATCTATGAAGTGGTTTTGAGACACGTAAAACTATTTTGGGTAAATAATACTTTCGAACCTCTACAGGTATATAGGTATATATACATCGTTCAAAATTCTTCTCCGATTATTTTTAAATTTAGCAAATTTTACGAAGCTTCATATAAAAGTTGTTAGAGATTTATGAAAGGGCGGCAATCGCCAAAATTAAACGATCACTTACTTATTATTAAATGGGCAATTAAGTTATAATATTTGTCTTACCGGCGTCATTATAACCCTAAACTATAATACGGCTCTTTTTATAAGGTTTACCGGTTTTACCTTTTACCCAGTGGACTAAACAGGTAGGAAGTGTTTCATAAACGTCGTAAACTGTTAGGTTAAAACTTTGAAAATAAAAGACTCTTTATTTAATTAAAGCCGTGATTTCCCTTCGTGTTAATCATGTAAAAAGGGTACTTAGAGCGATAATAATACCCTTTAGATGGAGATTTACACTTAATTTACGGTCCGCCGTTTACTTTCTCCTTTTTATACGTTTATAATACCGTTTAGCGAAATAAATTCGGTTTATTCGGCAAGTTTACAAGTATATAGTTGCCTTTAAACCCGTTAATTTTCTAAATGACAATCCATCTGTCCTTGGTCTTCCAACCTAGGATTTTAAACTATATTAATAAGTTTAAAATACCAGTTTAACGTAGGCTACTTCTTTGTAACTCTTGATTTTAAAATATTATTCCTGGCCCACAAAAAACGTAATATTACTATAACTTTAGTTGAAGTATTCGCCCTCTGTACTGTAACTAGTTAATGACGCTAAATATATATGGATTTTATGGTAAATACCGAAAATGAAAATTATTAGAATTAACTTATTTAGGTTAAAGGTATTATTAACTGCTTGAATCACTATTTATAAGATAGAATCCTTCGAACTCGCATCGTTTAACTTTTTAAATAATATTATGTACGCTTCTTAAGCAGTTCGTAATACCTTTAAAAAATTTCAATACTTTATAATGCTTTTACTGGTATTTGCTTATAATTGCTATAGCTAAATTTAGCCTTAATACGTTATTCGGTCTAATTGAAAGTTGTACTTGAATAGTAAGTGATACAATCCGTAGGCTTTAAATAAACGTTCGACTAACAATATACCAAAGAGTTCTAATTGTCCGGAACGACAACGTTTCGAATAAATTTCGCTGCCTAAAAAATATTATTACTTCTACGGCAGGTAGTATTAACTGTTTGTTGAGGTATATTAAATTTATATCAATGCTGCAATTTATGTTTATATCACTTGAAAAGTGGAATTTAAACCACCGTAAGGCCTTTAAGTGTTTTTATCATTCGTAGCTAAACTTTTCGATGAATTTCAATTCTTATTTCCTTATATTTATATATGTTATTATCGGTAAGGTCTGCTCATTCACGTGAACGTAAAAGATTCAAAGAGTAATCGTAAATATTGATAATGTAGTAGTAAAGATATATAAGATAGGGAAGAAGCATTCAGAGAGTGCACGCCATGAATAAGAGGTTAGAAACCTCTTATCCGGCTAGTAGCATTTTACCCTACATCCTGAAACACTCCTTTTAAACCAAGTCATGCATGATACACTTTTCAAGAGTATAGCTTGTAGCGTGACAAGTTTTCGTTTACTTTGCAGGAGTACACCTTATAATATAGTACACTGTGACTTAATCTACGTATACTGACTATAAAGATATATAATAATATCCATATATATATATTTTCTTCCTTTTTTATACGCTTTGTTCCTATGGTTTAGTAGTAATACTATAGTTGTAATGTAATTCGTATCCATAGTTTTAGATTGACAGTGAAGTTGGAATGTAATTCGTATCCATAATTTTGTAATAATAGTGTAGTTACGGTACAAATTACAAAATTTCAAATCAGTAGTATTTAACCGCGGTAGTAATTATAATAAAGGCCTGATTAGTATAACCAATAGGTGGCAATATGATAATTAATAGAGTTTTTTATCGTTTTCCACAGAGGTGTAAGTATATAGGTACTATAAGGGAAATTACGTAGGGGGGATTACGCGGTTACGTGTTTTGGATTAATATAACAAGATACATCGTTATCTGTTTAAGTAACACTTTTTTTCTTTTCTCGTTTAATAAAGCGTATATAAAGTTAATATAGGTCCTGATTTTGATTAAAATCAATCCTTTATTTTAATAAACTACTTCAAACCGCTTCAATGGGTAGTTTATTCAACCAATCCCTATATACTAACTCAGCTTTTTAATATATTACGCGTAAAAATAGAACTTTCAGGCGCTATTTAGCGCGTAAACGTCGATGAGCCATCGCCTCAGACGCTATTACCGCTGCCACCGCCGTCACCGCCACCACCGTTAACAGCCTCCCCTCCTCGGGCACTATTTCCTCAATCCTTGCCTCGCCTCTCGCCTCGTCACCCACCGCTGTCGCCTCCCAAACCTCCACCCCCTCTTCTCCTCTTTCTCCCCTTTCCTCTCCCCAGAACTTCCAAAGAGACAAGCGAAAAGCTCTTAAGGTTATAAACTTTACCCTCTCATCACGGGTAAAAACTTCTTTATCCGCGGGGACTCCTTTACGTCGTAAACGTAACCTAATGAAGTTACGCCGCGGTTTGTATTTAATAAATCAAATCGTTTAATATCATTTAATATCCCTTAGATGAGGAGATCGAGGCGGACCTTTTCCGTCACCTCGAGCTACGTATCGCTAGGATACGTCGCGAGGCCTTTTTAACACGTAAGATGTTAAAACAACGAACTTTGGTCCGTAGCTCCAGGCCATTAATGGATACGCTTTATGTGCCGTATATCGTGTCCACGGTTGCAGGCAAGTTCATTAGCGATTACTACAAAAACGGGGGTCATTCAGCTTGTAACAACTTCTACAAATAGACTAATAACGGATACGCCCCTATTTTGTTAGTTTTAAAACCATAGGCTGAGGTTGTATTACGTGCTCGCTGGCTTTATAATAAGTTTAAACCTATATTGCCAATCGCGAATTAAAATCTTAATTTCCAGAAAAGTAATGTCCAAGACGCTTGTAAAAATAACAACGTTAATAAATAATTAAAATAAGCTGATATTAATTAGTAATAGGCGTTAACTAGTAGACTTCAGAGTCAGTAGTCGTTATTACCGCCTGAAAGCGAAGCTTATACATGTACTACATTACCGAATTCGATAACATTATCTCGTATCACTATAAAAAGAGTAAAAACCTTTCGTGCCTTTGCCTAAGAGTATACAACCTAAAGCGTAAGGCCACCTACTCGTTAATATCGATAGAAACGTCGATAACAGTAATAGCGGTAATGTTAACACAAAGTGGGAGGACGAAAGGAAGAATGGTGGGAACGCAATAGCATCGTATTTTCTCTTTTTTCGATAGTAAAAAGCTACCTGTTTTAGCCGGGCCAGCGCGTCCGGCTATAGTATAGTATGCTATATAGTAATATTATTTCTTTTGGAAAAAATCGTGAAGTGATAAAATGTAAAAACAAAGTAATGTGTGAAAAACCAGTAGCATTAAAGTTCATAAAACCGAAAGTGATAATATATTAGGATCGATGCGAAATAATGAATCGAAATAGAAAAAAATACGGAAAACGATTCGTATAGTTGGTTTCGAACCGTTCGAAAATTTCATAAGTAGTGTAATCGTGCCAAACAAAACAAAACAAAAATAAGACGTAAAATTTCAGTTTTAGTAGGGTCGTAAACCCTTTCTAATAATACCAACGAAAAGGGTATTTATCGATATTAGCGCTTTTAATGCCCCGTTCAGAGCGCTTTTAGTTATTACGTTTATTGAGTTTGATCTTCCATTGATTCATCTTAGTTGTTTTAATTTAGCGGCACTTATGCAATTCGTGTAAAGCTATAATATTTATTATAAGGCGTTTTACGTTCGTAATAATCAGTTTAACCGGGCATTCGTATAGAGAAAAAAAGTTAGTGTAAACGACGAAGAAGACAAGTCTTAAACTAAGGTTAAAATAGTAATTCGGACTATTATCGTTATAGTGATACCTAAATCGAAGTTTTTAATTATTCTATAGATTTTTGAAGCTAAAACGCTTTTTGCAGCCCGTTTCCATTTATTTAAGTTTTAATAAATAATATTTTCACGGAACGTAAAGATGTTTCGTACCTATATTTCGTTGCCAAGGATTAAAATAAACTCTATTTACGAATTATATTCTGTATTATGGTAAAAGAGCCGTTAGTAACAACAAATAGCTTTATTATACGTATATTTAGTGGTATAAACTCTAAACCGCGTTTTAAATTGTGTATTTGCCACGTTAAGCGTTTATTAAACGCCTTGTATATATCGTATAACGGGGCGGTCTGGTATTACGCGACGACTAAAAAGTTGAAAGCCGCTTTCGGTTATACTACTAAGACAACCTAAACTTCACGTACGTACTAACATCTATATTCGTCGGCCCGTTTCACGCCATTCAAAACGATAAGGATAACTTTATCTAACTGAGCTTTTTACGTAAAGCTTTGAACACCGTTTCAGAAAGTGATTATTAAGTTATTAACGTTAATCATATTGTTGTTCGTCAGGTACTTTCTGGGTTTAGCTTTTAAGTCTATCTTTAAAAGCTTCTTCTTTTCGTATACGGAAAACGACGTGTTATATAACGTTAGTATATTGTCCGTTTATATGCTTGTTAGTACAAAGCCGTTAAAACGGGTAATTAAAACCAATAGATATGGGTTAAGAGTTAAGTTAGTTATTCCGAATCGCTTCTTATAGTGCTTTTAATACGTGTTATCCTAGTAAACACTAGCTTTAACCAAACCGTAAAATGGTTTTATAAAACGTGAAATCGTTTTTAGTAGTTGGTATTTTTTTAAATCTGTCGGTATATTGGCGTATATACGTTTTTCAAACCTTTCCTTAAACTATATATGAACTTAATTTATGTTACGAATTATCATATATAAATTTGAAAAGGTACTTAAAACGTCTATACACTTAATAATTAAACGGTAGTTAGCTCGTTATAAAGTAGGTAACTGGGTTATAATATTCTTTTTATTATAGTCATTATATCTTTTAACAATTAGACGGATCTTTTCATAAGGTTTTCTTGTCTTATATTTAAATTCGTACACGACGTGAATAGAATAAATCTATAAATGTTGTAAACTGTTACGTAGAATCGTTTAAGTCGAAAAACTCCCTATTCTATTAAGGTAAATATTTCCATTTAGGTAAATTATTCGAACAGAGAGTTTAAAGCGATAATAATACTTTTGCGCCGGAGCTTTAATTTAAGCTCGCGGTCTACCATCTTTTTTTAAGTAATAAAGGAGTTTACGGCAAAGTTTCTAGAGATTTTTATTTTATTTTTAAGCTAAGGAAGCAGCCCTGACAACGAGGAGTTATCAGTATTAGTATAAACGGGTCGCTTTTGTATAGTGGTAACGGGTCTAAGATATGATTCGGAGGGTATATTAAAATTAAAATTGATTTGAATTCGTTGTTGTAAAAATGTTTTCGTCGATGGTCTTAGTCGGATTACGGTTTCGGGTAGGTTTTTTTTATTTTACTTTTTCCCTTTTATACTCCCATATAATTGTCTAGCAAAACAAACTTGTATTGTATAGTAAATCAACGAGTATAGTACAGCCTTTAAATCCGTTAATTTTCCATATGATTGTTCATTCGTCCTTAGTTTTCCATTAAAAAGCTAGTTTTATATGTGCCGTTCCTCGTAGCTAACGCTTTTAAAACATAGTTTTTAGCCCGTAAAGAACGTAATAATACCATTGCTTTCGCTATATCATTTATCCTTTACAATATGGTTCACGATAGTACAAATTCTATATAAATCCTCGGGTAAATACTAAAGACAAGGAGGGTAAAGATTAGCTTACTCGGGTCCAAAGTATTGTTTACGCCGTTAACCATTATCTATAAGATAAATTCCTTAAAACTGCTACTCTTTTACTACTTGTATAGTACCGTATACGCACTTTTAAGTGGTTCATAGTATTCTTTTCAATTTCCAATACGTTATAGTATGTTTATTCGTATTTAGTTTTATTTGTTACCGGCGATTCTCGCTTCAATACGTTACTTATTAAAGTCGAAGGCCGTATTAAAGTCGTTGGTAATCCAATCCGAAGGCCTTAAATAGATGTTTAATTACTAATTCATTAAGAATTCCTAATAATTTGTAACGAAAGCGCTTCGTATAAATATGAAGGCTTCAAATTACGTTACCTATTCGATGATGTATAATAGCGGTAACTTATTTAGGTATATAATATCGATAATTACCTCGTAATCAAAATTTACATCGTTCTAGAAGCGAAACTTAAACCGATGTAATGTCTATAAGTATAACTGATACTTATAGCAAAACTTTTTAATAGTTTTAAGTGTATTCATTCCTATATCCGTATAACTTGCGGCATAAAGTAGCCGTAAAACTTGTTTTATAATTGGGTATCCCAATCGACGGTATAGTATCCGTAATTTCGGTTACGTTAAGTAAATAGCTTTAATCGTAGGTATTTCGGAGAAAAAAATCAAGTAGCCGAACTTAATCCGAAAAAATATGAATACATTATCCGAGGCGTGAATAAATTAATTAGTTGTAATCCGAACCTTAATTTCGAGTTTGTTGATATTAGCTAACACAAATAGAAATGTATTTTTAAAGTTTCTTACATAAAACTTAACCGGAACGAATCGCGTATTTACTACGATTATATTAAGCGACGGCGTTTTACCTTTTCTAAATAGGACATTTCAATGTTCTTTTATACGGTCGAGCTAAAATTTCGGGAATTTCGTTACAAGTACGTTGAATTATCGCTTTCCAGGGATTAAGATTTTGGCTGTGTTGGTATTAGGCATAATACCTTGAATCAGTTGCTATACCTGTTTAAAAGTGTAAATTACAACATTATATCAGCGTTTAAAATTTCGTTTTCGTAATTTAAACTTAGACTATATGAAAAGGTGGCTTCCTATAAGCCAGTAAAAATACGTTAGACGGTTTCGTTATTTTAGGCTATTATATATCTTTACCTTTAAAGTCTTTTTCTCACAGGGTATATTTATAAGAATAAACGTTAAAATTATTTTCTACACCTTTATATTCGGTTTCGTACGTCGTAAAATAAGCTTTTATCTGGGTTTTAAGTAAATAATAGACTTAAAATTATCATTTAATCCGAATCTATTTGTATACTAAGTGGTTAGTAAACTCACAGCCTATTTTAACATATACGATATAACACTTTTACAAATCCATAAGGCTTCATATACCCATTCGTAAGTATTATTATAATCGCAGTGCGTTTCGTTTATTACCGTACAATCGTCCCCGTTTTTTATTACCAAAGATTTTTTTGGTATCTTTCTCTCTAGTAACCATACTTTCAACATTAGTTTTGCTTCGAATATACCTTAAATTTTTGATTTAAGATATGGTAAATCGTTTGAAAAAGGTTTATTTTAGTAATTTAACCCTCTTTTTTGGTCCCTTTGGCTACAAATACTGATCCGAGGCTCACCTGTCGGCGTATAAAAGGTTGAAGTGATATTTTGAAACTCGTACAAAAGGCTTTTAAATCCTTTTCTGGTTTAAATAATATAAAGTTGAAATTCGAGTCTTCGAAGTATACTTTTATTATCATTTACATAAATAATTTGTTAACTTTATATTTTGGTGTATAAGTTGTTTAGCATTTTTGAAATTTCGCAAATAAGATGGTCAGTATCTTTTTTAGATTTTTATTAGCGTTTTTGTTGGTAGGCCTTAGGCGTTGCATCGTTTTCGATTCGATTGGTCTTCGAAGTAACAGTAGTATTGCAATAGTCAGATGGTGGATGTATTCTTCCAGATTTGACAGACCGCTAGCCGGTCTACACTGTAAATTGTATAGACAAGTGCTTGTCCCGTGCTCTAGAGTGAAGTGCAGCGTACTGCACTCGACTTATACCCAATACGGTAAGTCCGTACAAAGTAATACACTTGCAGTACGGTCAACTTTACTTACAGTAAAGTTGACCTATTTCACTGCATGCAATACCATTGCAATACTATTCCAACACTGGCGGCTTTTTGTTTTATGCCTGCACGCCAACGTGGCTTGCTATTAATTGGTGGCAACCTCTAAAATCCCTCCTCAATCTACAAGCCAACAACAAGTTAGTCCCCTATCAATTCCGATTAATCTGTATTGGAAACAACCTCAATTACGGCCCCTTGTGAACCTTTTACTCCACCTCTCCGAGGCTTTCGTTCCTCAAATCCCGTGCACAGATCCTTCACCACAGACCTGCGCAAATCAAATACGCTACCACTTACGTACCTTTTGCTAGTAGTTTAAATTACTACCATCGCCACTGTTGCCCTAACGGTCTTCCAATTTTCTGGGGCAACCCTATTCCTTCATGTCACGTACTAGGCGGTCCACGTATCCCTTGATTCGTATAGTCAGCGTATTGCCGTTTACAAACCTTTTTAAGGCGTCTTTAAGCGTAGCTTTAGTTATAATATCGGTAGGATTATCTTTGCTATTGATCCACCGAAACTTATCAATTTTCCGGGTTTTATATTCCTCCCTTAACGTCATCACAATTATTCTTAAACGTTTTTTATTAGTCGTGCCTATTTTTAATAAGGATTTGTAAAAGCTTCAGGAATCGGTATATACCACTATAGGCATCAGTAATAAACCCAGCTATTTGGTAATAATCCTTAATATGTCATCAATTACCATACCGATATTAAAGCCTGCTATTATACCATGAACTTTCGAGGCCAATAAACTCTGTATTACATGCTTATACTTGATACATATCTAATATATAAGGTTCTCAATAATCGTAAATTGCTCTTTAAACCTATCCTCGTTAACGAATATGATTAGGAAGCCTATTTGCAATGTAAAGTCAGGAGTATTAGCAAATAACCCGTCCGTAAAAAAATTAACTTCGCCTTCGTCAAATTTATAAAACCCATATTAATTCCTTTTTCCACATAATCTATTTGATATCAATTTTTTTTTTTTACTTATTAAAGTTTTCGTTTTACGGGTTTTATACCTATATCGTAATAAAAAGGTCGTGCGATATCGTCGGTTAATATAACAGAGCGATATAAGCCGTACATACCGTTTATTTTAGGTATTTTTATACTTTTGCTTTATTAGCATTATCGATAGTCGTTAAGCTTGTGGCTTACCTCTTTTAACGTAGGTTAATATAAATAACACTGTTAGCCCTAACACTATAAATAGGGAATAACGATCCGTTAAAATTAAGTTATATACCTTTAGCTAACATTTTAATTCACTTATACTTTCAAAGGACTAACTTTTCGATAATATGTCATTTTGCCGTTACGAATCTTATATTACCGAGAAAAAGGGTATCGTTCATTTTTATACCTACGATACCAAAGTCTTTACCCTTTGTAATTGATAGGTACGGGTCGAATGTTAAAGTCTTTATACCCAACCTGTTTTTAAATTATACCTAATACGTTAAAAACTAGTAAACTTCAACTTCAGCCAATCTATATAAAAACTTAATATAATACATTATCGTGCCAGCCGGAAACTTATCCTTTATTTCTTATGGTAATTCCAATAATACAATCCGCTAAAGATCGGTGATAGATTACGTGTACCTTTACGTAATATCCCATCTATTCAATTTAAACTAACCCTTTATGCCAACAGTCAAACTAGCAACCATAACGACTATTAAATGTTAGCTGATTTTATAAATTGTAAACGATTAAATAGTGATTTAATCTTTGCCTTTATTACAGTATCCTTAGACAATTAACTGTAACTTTCCGTACGGTCGATCCGTAATTTTACCCTTAACTTTGTAAACTATCCTCGATTTAAAAATAGTAATATCTTAACCTTTAAATTGCGTCAAAGCTATAAATTATATAACCCTTCTTAATAAGAAGCCATTAATTTTGATTTAATAACTTTCCTCAAACGGTCTACCTGGCTTATTAATAATGCCTTCAATACCTATCTCAGAGGCAAGTTCTCTATTAAAATTCTCATTTTAAAACACTTACGCCGTTATATATACCTTACCAAGCCTATAATCTCTATCTTCCTCCTTTTCAATATATATACTCCTCTTTAGTAATCTTTTACACCGTCAGCGTTTCATTGACCTATTAATAGTTGGCTAAAAAGTGTTATATTAACTAATTCTCTCGGCTCGGAGGTCATCGACGTTAGGATTTTCATTTAACTTAAAGGGTCTTTTATTCGGCTTAACTTGTATAAGCCGGAAAGTTACGGAGCCGTTAGCAGTTTTAACTACCACGTTTAAATTGGTAATACTTAAGATCTTATACAGCCTATTTTATTTACCTAATTCACACTACGTAAGGACTTTACTCTAAAGGAGACCTAAAAGCTCGTCTATTGTTAAAGGTCCGTTTTTTGTGCTAAAGGTATCATTAACTTGACGACGTACCGATTCCTTTCTCAATTCCTTCAATGCTTTATTATATGTTATAATACGTTTCTAAATACTTAATTAAGGTAACGACTCAACTGTTATACGTAGGTAAACTCTAAATACCAATGAAATTAATACAAGACCGTTAAGGCTAATAGTATCATTAAAACCTTTAACCGCTATTTGAAGGAGTGTCTTTTAACTTATAAAACTTCCGACTTTTAATATAAAGATATCGTAAGCCCTTTGTAAAATGGTGTATACCCTTTTAATCTTATCAATACTCTAATAAACTTTTATAAAACCGTATTTATACTTAATATCCATTAATTTTACACTAATTTAAAACTTTATCGTAATAAAATTAGTACCGATATAGTAAACTAATACGTTTAGTAGGCCAAAATACGTATCGATTTACAAAGTACGTAATACTTTCCATATTTCTTTCGCCGTAATAATCTTAAAAACCTTTACGTTGTGAAAAGTCATAACGAAGTTTAAAACATATAATACTAACTTGCTGTTTAAATAAAACAGGTTCACGAAAATTTCCGAATTAAAATCTTAATCTTCCTTTAACATAAATTGAAACTTTAAGAGTATTTGGGAATATGTTTAGCAATAGTGGTAAGACGTTTAACTACCCTTAATACTAATAAATCCACATTTTTATAACCAATTACCCTCAAAACATTATAAAGCCTATTAATTGCTGGATAATAAAACCTACGATATAATTCACGAAGTTCTACCTCCGTTAAATTTAACACTACTACCTTGTATCCTTGAAAATAAAACCAAAGGAACCCCTACTTAAAGCTAAGGAAAAACCTTCTACCAGCTATGATATGTATTAGCTTATCAGTTTAAACATCAACGTTAACATCAAGGTTCTTTATATCTTTAAGGCAAAGGAGTAGAATGGTAGGGAATTCCAAAATATGGAAAATAATAAGGCCAATAACAGTTTTTACTATCATCGATCCCAGTAAAAATATCTTTTTTCCAAGGCTAAATCCAACTTTGGCTTTACTAATATCTGCGTAGTTAAGTTCTGTAATAATATCAATATTCTTTCGTAACGTGACATATTACGAATAATCTCCTATTAAATACCGTATTACCCTTATATCCGGTATAATCCCCTAAAAGACTTATTCCGCGTACAGGTTTTAAATGGTAAAAAGGTATATAAGGCTAAGTTTTTTATCGTTATGATGACGATAACGGTCTTTACCTATAAAACGGTATAAAAATATGTGATCAGCTAGTTATTACATAACTTCCAGGTTAATACTGGTATTAATACTAGTATACTCATATCAGCTGATAGCTTTCAGATTAATTTCCTCCTCTTTAACTTTAATTCCTTTAAATTACGTAACAAACTTCATGTAATTCCATTTTAAAGCAAATGGGTACTACGTATAGTATATCACCTGTTTAACGTTACGCTCAGCAACAGTATAACGTATTGACCAGCAACCTTATTTACCGTAAATTTAACATTTTTTAACGTTTAAGTTAGAATTATTTAGCCGACTTAAAAACCTTAAAATTGATGAATATCCTTTTTCATGGGTAAAGGTTCAAACCCTTTATTTACCGTATTTATCGGGTCGTTCATACCGTCGATCAATGTAGTCCGAATTAAAAGGATCTTTTTCGTTACTAAATTCCGGAGCTTATAGGTATATACCGGTCGAGCCGAAAACTCGAGCAATTACGGTCGCCAAAGAGGAAAGCAGTTAGCCAAAAAAAACCTTCGTAAGTGACGTCAAAGCATTACAAGACGAATGCGAACTCTTTGTAGCCCGTAAATACTTACCGGACCTACTGGCGTAAGGTAAGTTCGCCAACTCCTACGTTTCCTATCAACTGTTAACAAAACATCAACTTATCAAATATTCAATTTAAAAGGTTCATCTTACTTTCCGACTCTTTTTTATAATCCAACATATAAAACCACTTAATAATATTTCAATTCGTATAATATTAGGCTATATTGATATCGTATTCGAAATAGCCCTTTATATCATCGTAGATTTCGCAGAAAAAGGTACAATTCGTAAGGTATCGAAGGTAATGATCCTTAGATTAGCCGGTAAAGATACTGGGAAACAACTAGGGAAAACCTGGCAATTTAACTCTTATCTAGCGGAAAATATTAAAAAATAGGCGCAACTTAACATCGAAGAGGTTATACGGCTTACCGTTATACTTTTCTTTTCCTCCCCAAATCTTAACGAACATAATAATTGCCGTACAGTCAGTATCCTTCATAAGGACGCGCCGAGGGGAAAAGGTAATGTACTGGTCGTATAGACCTTTTTTACTAAGCCGGGAAAAGGATTGAAGTTGTTATTGATGCTAATAGGCAAGATAGTTACCTTTGGCCGAGTTTGAAGGGAAAAATCCAGTAGTCGTATCCACAATCAGCTCGCGTATAAATCCGGCCCTTCCTTAACTTGGTTGCTAAAACTAAACGTGCTAAAAAGATTAGGAGAAATAGGCTAGTTAGTATCCGTCGTGGAAAAGTTAACGATAATTCTTTTCGTGTTAAGGGGTTCGTTGAGGCTCCTGTTTAATAGACTGGTAGATCTAAAGGCTTAAGGGGTGTAAATCCATTGTTTCCTCTTATCTACTTATTTAGGCTTAGGCAAATCCTTACGAACGTGTGTATGAGCGTTAAGGATTACCGCCGCCAGCAATTCCTTTTCCTTTATTATTTAAAGTCCATTATAGGTTTTTATACGTAGCGTACTCATAAAGTACGTCAGCGAGGTTGCCGTCTTTACCGACCTTTAAAGGTAGTAAAATCCCTCGTCGGTGTAAATTAGCCCTTAAATTAACTTTAACCAACTTCTTTGTCTTTTTCCATATGTCTAAACTCCAGTCCCTCAAGAATTCGATATAGTAGAAAAAGGCTTTAACGTTTGTATCTTGATCGTTATGGGTGACATCGAGGATGAAGTGAATGACGTAGTTTATGAGGTTCTTGGAGGTAAAGTCTTCGTCCGCTTCCTTTATTTACAGGTCTTTATCGTAGTACTTCGTAAAGATAATGCCGAAATCCTTAATTTCCTTCTTTTGTTCGAAGTCGATAATAGCTTTAAAGTGAGTACTTACGGTAAACATCTTGATGTATAGGGCGAGAGACTTGGTATCTTGGGTACAAAGACTTGGTATTTTAGCGTAAAGTCGCATGGAAACTTAGTGACTTAGCGGATTGGCGAGAGTTCGTAATGTGGCTTTCTTGGCGCGACTTGATGTTTTTTGCTTGGAGAAGCGAACTTGACGATTAATGTGGCGTAGGGAGTGAAAAGAGTAAAGTAGGGCAAAGGTTTGGTATAGGAGGTAAGGTCGGTGGTCATTGTTAGTGGTGGAGGTCATTTGTTGTTTAGCGTAGGAACTTAGTCGTTTTTCTACATTAGTAGCACCCGAAGTAGTACTAACTTAGCCGTTTACCAACTTACCATACGTGAAGACTTCTGACAGTCAATCTTAACGTTTTTAAAAAAGATCTGTGAATATTTCTTAGTGTTTTCGATAACGATACCGTCGCTTACTTTTAAATTGCCGTGAAAAACCCACACAGCAGTAGAGA
Source organism: Anisogramma anomala (assembly GCA_038502455.1). Lineage (NCBI taxonomy): Eukaryota > Fungi > Ascomycota > Sordariomycetes > Diaporthales > Gnomoniaceae > Anisogramma > Anisogramma anomala. The sequence goes on along the minus strand of JASMMZ010000002.1, from coordinate 28,296,935 downwards.
CACTTCGCAAAAATATTCCCTCCACCTAACGAAATTGCAAAGCATAACCGAAAAATAGCTTCTTCTTCTACTTAGACAATCTATATTTAATCTAATAAGCACTAATCAGTGTTAGTAGGCCTTAGACGTTACAACTTTGTCGATTCGATTGGTCTTCGAAGTAACAATAGTATTGCAGTAGTCAGATGGTGGATATATTCTTCTAGGTTTGGCAGACCGCTAGCCGGTCTACACTGTAAATTGTATAGTCAAGTGCTTGGCTCGTGCCCTAGAGTGAAGTGCAGCGTACTGCATTCGACTTACACTCAATGCGGTAAGTCCGCACAAAGCAATAAACTTGGAGTACAGACAAATTTACTTACAGTAAAGTTGACCTACTGCACTGCATGCAATACCATTGCAATACTGTTCCAACAGTTTTAACGTTAATTTTTCACGGATTCTTTGGTGATATTAATTTAATCCTCATGATATACTTCGTAATTCATTTTTTTATCGAAGTATAATTTCAAACGGTTGTAATACTTCGTAAATGTATTTATTTACGTAAAGTGGTATATATAGCATTTTTTAACTTACCTCAATAATATTTCGAGTAAAATAACATAAAATTGGAAAGGTTTAATATTTACCCCTTTATATGTATTCAATAACATTATACATATTTTGTTTCTAAGTACGTTATATAGTTCTCCGCTATAATTTTTATCCTTATCCCAAAGTTTAACAAAGTTGATAGACTTTGTAAAATCGTTTTTTTTTTTAGTAGGAAAGAGATACGGTAAAAAGTCGCGGTAAGGGTCGTAGTTCGCGGAAATTAGTTCGTAAAGTACGTATTAGCATTTTACATCGCTTATCATTTTTTGGAGCGGGTTGTTTTCGGTGTTTCAGCCGCTTTCATTACAGCTGAATGGGGTATTTACCGTATTTAAAAAATGGTTTAGTATTTTCTTCTTCTTCATAGTATTGATCGGTATAGAGGTGTATTATACTCGCGTGGTAAATAATAATTATAATTGTTTTTCTTCTTCCTCGAGTTCCGTATTCCTAATTTAGGGTGTGAGTATAATATAGAATCATTTTACGCCTTATATTCGAAGGTTATACCCATTTTAAAGTTTCGTGAGCATGCTCTTTATCACTTATTGATTATATTTCCTTAAGTAATAACCTTTTCAAAATTCCGTTTAATATACATTTTTATCCTCCTAATTTAATAAATCGATAAGTCGTGTTATTTCGAACAGGGATTTTGTAAGGCGGCCGTTTCTACCTCTTGGGGTGTTAATACTTTTTTTCCGTAGTTAAATTATTAAGGCTTTGGTAATAAAGAAGTTTACTATTGACTATATGCTTATCGTCGAATTAGAACATCTTTTATGTAAATTATTTCATATATCAAGTCTTTGGGTTCTCTCCTTCTCATAACAAAAAATCACGTCCAAGATATTCTTATTTTCCGTATATAGATATAATTCCTTATCCTGTATATCAATGGTATTATTTCAAAGGCCTAGGTCCATTTCGTATATTATAACCTTTTAAATTCCCATATATTCGACAAAAAAATAGAAGTAACCGTTAGCTTTTTTTCGATAATATTGGTATGAGGGTTATAGTTACCGGTGTATTAGAGCAGTTGGGGACCGTAATTCCTGCGTATACCTGATATGTTGAAGTTATGTAAATTGTCGGTTTCGGGTAGTGAGTGGGATTTGAAATTGTTTAAAATAAGGGTAATGTTTAACCGCAAATAAATAACGTATAAATAAGTAATCACGAAACAAATACGGTAAGTAAAGAGGTTAAAGTAAGGCTTTTGACGCTTACCAATCTAAATAAAGTCCAGAGATATGTAAATGAAGCTTAACTATAACCTAATTAAACGTCTTACATAAGTTTTATCAGTGCTTATTAACATTATACCGGCTAAACAGCTAGGAAAACTTAAAAATCGTAAATACTAAACTTAGAATAGGCGGCATAGGATAAACGAGGGGAGGCGGATAGGGTAAATGGGGGGAAAGAGGGAAAGGGAAGGTATGTATATATGTTCCAATATATAAGGCTTGGTTCGCATTTAATAGGCGGTTCGGATATCAAATTATAGCCTCTTTTATTAGCTTTAATCGGGTTGAGTATTACGTTCATAGCCGTTTTTAGGTTTCGTAAGTGGTGTGGATATTACATTTGTAATCGCTTCGAGGTTTCGTAAATAGTACGGTTACTATATTTAGATCGGACGAGTCTTAACAAAGGGTTCCTAAAATTAGTAGTTTTAGCTTCCATGGCGTAATCCGTAATAGATCGCTTTCCAAAAAGTGCCCGGCTAAATAAGGGTTAATGATTATGTAACGGAGCTTTTAGTAAATATGAAATTGAATAAAGGCTCATAATATCGTATTAAACTTATCCTTTTTAAAGTTACTTTGTTCTTATAGTCCTTATACATATTCCGTTTAATTCTTGTAAAAACGTAATATTAAAATACAAACAGTTAGAACCGTTAAAACATCCTACTACAGGTATTTAACTTGTATTTGTCCCTTTTTTTCTAGACTGTTTTAAGTCAACCGAGTCGGCTACTAATTATTGTCAGTAAGGTCTACTTATTGACGTAAACGTAAAAGAGTAAAAGAGTAATCGTAAAGATTTGTATTATAATAGTAAAAATAAATAAGATAGGGAAAAAGTATTTAAAGAGTACACGCCAAGAATAAAAGGTTATATACCTTTTTCCCAGGAAATAGCATTTTGCTATACACTCTAGAACACTCCTTCTAAACCGCACCACACAAGGTGCACTCTTCAAGAGTACAGAATACAGCGTGACAGGTTATCTTGCACTCTGTAGCAGTGCACCTTACAGTGCATTGCACTTCCACTTGACCTACATATACTGATTATAGGAATATATAATAATATCTACACTTATTGTGTAGAGTAGCCGTAAGAAGCGTTTTGCGACCGGGTATCTAAATCGATGGTATAGCATTTTTAGTTCCGGCTACATTAGGTAAACGAATTTAATTATACGCGTTTTGAGGGAAAAACATAGGTATAAAAAAAACAATTCGAATACATTATTCGAAATTCAAACGAGTTAATTAGTCGTATTTGGAACATTAATTCCATATTTATTAATATTAATTAATAATTGTAAAAATAGCGTTTTAAAGTTCATTACGTAAAACTGAACCGGTCCGAATCATATATTTATTATGACTGTATCAAGTAACAACATCTTCCACTTACCGAATAATTCTTTGCTGTGTTTTCCTATTCGGTCGAGCTAAAATTTGGGAAATTTCGCTACAAAAACATCAAATTTTCGTTTTGCGGCGGTCTAGATTTCTATGCTGCCGGTATTTGATATAATACCTTCAAACCGGTTGCCGTATATGTCAGAAAGTATGAATTGTAATGTCACATAAGCGTTTAATACTTTGTTTTCACTATCTAGACTTACACTATACCGAAATAAAGTACCTTGTAGGCTTGAGAATACTCGTTAGTCGGTTTTTTTATACTGGGATGATAAGTAAGTTTCATTTTCCTCCAAGTCTTTTTCTTTTAAGGTATACTCGTAAAGGTAAACGTCGAATTCCTTATTAACGCATTCGTAATCGGCTACGTACGTTCCAAAATTGGCTTTTATCTGGTATTTGAGTGGGTAATCAGCCAAAAATTATTGTTTAGTTCGAATTTACTCGTATCTTGGATAATAAGTCGATTGATAGCCGACACTATTACATATAATCTATTGTTTTTAAAACACTATAAAGCTTTGTATGCTTTTCCATAAGTATTATAATATACGTGGTAGGTTTCATACTTAGTTATAAGGTTGTTATCGTTAATGATTATTTTAACCGCGAATTCTGAGGCTTTTTACTTAATATCTTTCGCTTTTATAACCTTATTTAGGGCTTTTAATTTATTTCATGTACATTTCCATTAGTCGTTTTACAACGTAATAAATTATTACGACAAAGTTTACTTTAGTATTTTAACCGTCAAATTTAGTTCTTTCGACTATATATACTGATTCGAAACTAGTTTATCAACGTATTAAGGTTTCAATCGATATTTTAATGTTCGTATGAAAAGTTGTTAAGTCTTTTGCCGATTTACATAACTTAAAGTAAAAATTTGCCTTTCTGTGACTCGCTTTTATTACTACTTGGATAAACAACTTGTCTCTATTGTATTTTAATTTAACGAACGTTTAGAATTTCTAGAACTTCTCCAAAAAAGCGGTAAACACCTTTTATAGAGTTTTGTTAAAGTTTTCACATTTTTTTTTTACGTATTTCTAAGTAGTAGTTAATATAATTCCTATCATTCAACTTTAAATTGAGTTCCGCGTCTAGATATATTTTGAAACGATTATAATATTTCGCAAATATATTAACGGACGTAAGATGATATATATACTGCTATTGAACCTATCTCGTTAATATATCAGTTGAAATCACATAAAATTATAATAATTTAATATCTGATTTTTATAAGTGTTTAAAATTATACGGGTTTTATTATCAAAGAAGTCGTAAAGTTCGTCACTATAATTCTCGTCCTTATCTTATAACTTATAAAAATTGATAAACTTCGTAGGGTTGTTTTAATTAGTGAAACCCTGATATAGAGAACGGTCGTGGTCAATGTCATGATTAGTGGGTATTAGTTCGTAAGGCTTGTATTGTTGTTTTATACTTCTTTTATAATCTCTGAAAAGGTCTTTTTCCTTATTTAAGCCACTTTTATTTCATCTCAAAGGGTTCTTAACTGTATTAGAAGAGCAATTTGGTCCTAGTCTTTCCTATAATATACGTATCAGGGTAAGTATATAATAAACCTACATATCAAATAATATTCGTGGTTTTTCCTCCTTCTCCTCCAACTCCGTATACTTTATTTAAAACTCGGAAACACTTTCGGAGATTATCATACACTACGTGCATATATTGTATTCAAATTGATATTTTATCCGTATCACTTTAAAAACTTATTTGTTGTATTTCTTCATATAATATTCTTCTACAAAGTCCGTTTGCTGTACGTCTTTATCCTCTCAGTTTGGAAAGTCGTTAAATCGAGTCGTATTAAATAGAGCTTCCTTAAAACGGCCGTTTCTACGTCCTGGAGTATTAATGCTTTCGATTTGCAATTATATCTGTAATATTTTGAAAATTGGGTTATATACCATATAACACATTCTTATCGTCCAGTCTAAAGATATTTACTAAAATCATTCAATATATTAGGCGTTTGAGCCTTTTCTTCCTAATAGCGAAAAATCATGGTTATAATATAGGTGTTTACCGATTAAAGGTAAAAATTCTTTACTCGTGCATTAATAATATTATCCTATAATTTCAAATTAATATTTTGTAAAATGTTACTTTTAATTATCGCATATTTAAATGAGAGGTTTTTATATTCGTTAACCTTATGCTGTCATATTATTGGTAGAGTTATAATTACGAAGGTATATAGCGTATGAAAGCTTTTAGGAAGCTGGTTTAGGCATTTATTAAAATGATAAAGTAGTTTAAAAGTGAAAGTGGCGTAACAATAGAGATTTGTGTACTTTTAAAATGCAGTATTTAAAGGGTTTCTGAATAAAAAGGCAAATGTAAATGTAAAAAATAGAAAGATTTACAGAATCGTATAATTGTGTAAATTAAAATAAATGAATTGTAACAAAGTATTACAATTGAAGAGTTTAACGCTTATTAACGTAAATGAAAAGTAAATAACGTGTACCCACAAACTAGTAAGCCGTTTGAAATCAGCTGTTTAAAGCTTTGCAGACGCTATACGATTTAAGTAATTACTAAACTTAAACGTTATAAATAGAAAATTCAAACAAGCGGTATAATATAGAGCTAATAAACGAGGGCGAACGAGGTAATAAGGATAGGGAAAAGCATATAAAAAGGTATATATAGGTTTTATTGCAATAAGCGATTAAAATGTTGTATTTAGCGTTCGCGAAGCGTGCTCAACCGTTTCGAAATATGCTTTAGACGTATGGTATATATTGAATTAGCGGTTGAAATATTATTTTTGAAGTTCATTTAATTATATAGGCATCCTGAATATTGTGTTTTTACCGTTTTCGAAATCTATAAACAATTTGGATAATACATTTAATCAAATAAGTCCTAACAAAGGGTTTCAAAACTTATTATTTCTGACTTGCGTAACCTGATACGTAATTACAAGCTCTCTAAAAATTGCCTGTATACGTCTAAAACACCAACCAAATGAATAGTTGCATAACGAGGCTTCTAGTAAACCAAACACCAACCGAGTTAATAATATCGTACTAAAATTATACTTCTTAAATTCACTATGCTCTATAATATTTCTATACTTCCGTGTATTTATTATAAAGCGTAGTATTTAAATACGAATAATTAGGATCGCTATAATATTCCGCTATAAATATTTAACTAAAGTTCGTCTATTTTTTCTTAAGCAATCTATAATCGACTGAGTCGACTCGTAATGAATATCGGTAAATTTCATTAAACCGGGTATATTAATATAAAGTCAATGGTAAAAACATTATAATGTATATTCGAAATAAATATATTAAAGGGAAAAAAGGCATTGAGAAAGTTCATACCTCAAGTAAAAGCTTATAAGCTTTCATCCGGGCAGTGGCACTTTACCATACACTCTGCCAATGCCCCTTCTGGGCAGTGGCACGCTATCATGCACTCTGCAAGAATGCACCTTTCAAAGTGGTATGTTACCATACAATCCGCAAGGGTGCAACTTGCAGCGTAGCTGCTTACTAACTAAGGAGATATATGATAATATCCACAAAAACGTTCATATTTGCAGGTGCTTTTTTATCATATAAAGGATCAAATCTAAGTAAACCAAAGGGTTTAATAAATAAAAAAATATCATTGGTTTTATGAGCCTTTTAAAACATAACCAAACATTTTATAAAGTCTTTTAAAACTTCTGCCAAATATCCCCCGAATACATGATAAGTTTCAACAGTTAAAGTAGATTATGTAGCAACAATAAGAATGAGTTTAATCGTAAATTTTGAACCAATCTCGTAGAAATGAACGCAGTAATATTTGGTACGATGTAATACATTATATTTAATTATATTTATATCTTGAAAAACTTCTCAAGCCAAACCTGTCTTTTGTATTATGAAATTTATACTATTGTCAAATGAATTGTTTGTTTAATGATATAATTATCATGAAATGCATGATCATATTAACTGGGAAATACTTTAAATATAAACAAAAATGTTTATGAACATTTTCGTAAGATCTTGAAAAGGGATTTGCACTAAAGTTTACGAATAAATCATTTATGAGCCCTAGGCAAATAAATAGGCTGAACGTAAAATTCATGTTATAAAGTTTACCCCAGTCATTTATTAGCTGAATGCCTCAAATTATGTGGATCGATTATATATAAAAGTCTTTTTAAAGTTTACATAACATTTTTTGCATGATAATCAATATTGATCGATATAAAAATAGATTTCTATTTATGTAATCTGGTTTACTATTCATCAATTCAATTAGCTTCATAAAAAGCCAAAATTCGTTCTTCCAAGAATATATGTCAATAAATTATTTGATTGATAATATATGATATCGTCAGAGATATAGAAAAAAATTATATTACAAATTACCATTACTATTAGTTGAAGGCCGGAAAGCATGTTTAGCGAAAACCGGAAAGACATATAAATCGTTACAATGTACAAATGAATGAACTTTACTTATATGTGGGTTTTTTATCGTTATTGAGAAAGTCGCAAACCAAATATTACCTTGAAATCTAAATTCAAATTTATAGGTACACCAAATTAAAGATATTTATCATTTGATATATATTCCTGTGCGAAAAGAAAATTTGGTACAACGATTGGTATCATTATTTCAACCGATATAATATGATGAAAACGATTTAAATATTGAAAGATAAACATTGAACCTAATTTTGAATGAATGATTGAACTGTCGCCGTGATTTGAAATATTAAGTTTCATATCAAGCAAGATACAAAATTTGTAGTTGTGAAAATAACGAGTGGTTCCCTTAGCCGATTCGGAGTACTGCAAAACAATTATTCAAACTTTAGAACAAAGATTATAAAAATAGTAGTATGGAATGATAGTGAATTTTTCAAGAAAAATTGGCTGTTAATTATTTGCTTTTGATTGTCATTTCTCATTTTGTTCTATAGATTCGCTGATAATTCAGAATTTTTTTTCTGAAGCCAGGAATTTGGTGTATATATTAGAAGCGAGAGGCCTAACAATCTTTGTCCATTAATATTGGGCTTACTATTGTGAAGGGAATAAGCTAAAGCTGTCACTTAAGGCGGTCAGATACTTTCTATTATCCTCTATAAAAAGAAAGAGGAAAAAACCTCTACTAAAGAGCTTCTATAGGTTACAAAAAGGGGTTGGCCCGGTCGCGTGAAAGAACGACTCTAGAACATCATAGAATCATGAAAACTACTAGAGCTAAATATCTAGTAACAACCAGTCCAGGCACTCGTCTATAACATTACTCACGGCGTACTCGTGTTCCTCCTAT
>JASMMZ010000002.1:28123931-28288321 GCA_038502455.1 Anisogramma anomala | reverse complement strand
CACTTCTTTTTTGTGTATAAACCCGCTAGTTATTTTAACTACCATGAGTTTAGCCACCTACTATTACCCCTTAACTCATATAGGTTAACATATCTATTATGAACATTAGCTATCTTAACTAATATAATTTAACCCTTTGCTATTATATTCAACCCACGTAAGTTAACTTACCGACTATTACTACGAGTTATCTTAACTAACGCGAGTTAACTCGCCTACGACTTTCACTTAACTTATGTGAATTAGCTTCCCCATTGTTTTACGTGTGTCAAATTGTCTATTACTATAATAAACTTACGTAAGTTAATTTACACATTACTTAGAAACCATGAAAAAACGGCTATCAAACGGCCCATTAACTAAGGAAAAAAGAAATTAAATTAAGTCCGCTGGCTGGTTGGGTGGGAAAGACTGTCTTTAACCTTAGCCGAACCATAATAAAATTCGAAAACGGCGAGAATCGCGGTATTCGAAAAGTTGAAGAATAATTTCCACATCGGGTATATAAGTCTTATATATTTACCTAAGACTTATCGCTTCAAAAAGTTGTCAATATAGGGGTAACATACCTAAAGTGTATTTTTGATTAGTAAAATACCCTCAACATTCAATTTAGTGTTAATTTCACGATTATTGTATCTTCGATTGCCGGTTATTGATAATCGCGAATTTACTGGTTCGAAAGCAGGTTAGAAACAGTTTGAATAAATTTATTGACGTAAAATTAGGGGTATTTTCTACCCGGAATATTCAATTAGACGACGTGAAGATCGACAACATGTGTGATACAATATTTATTAGAAAATTAGCCTAGTATATTTGAAAATTATTCTGGTTTCAAATTTTCTTTTCGCAAAAAGTTAAACTTTACCGACAATCTGAAACCGTTTCGAAAGGTAACTGAATCTATTATCTTCCTTTTCAATACGTTTTTACGTAGTCGTTGTTACAGTTTGTGCGAACTTCGTAACGTTGCGAATACGTTGAACAAAAGTTTCGTCCCATACGCGTAATTCCATAACTGGAATAAATCAACGTTAGATGAATTATATAGGGTTAACATAGTAGCCGAATATTATAAAGAAATGGTTAATACCAATAGTAATAATGTTTTCATTATTTAACGCTAATTGGAAACCGGGTTATGGATATGATTAGATACTACCATGGCTAGCAAGCATTGGAGACTACGTTTAAGGAGTATATGATAGTGTATCATGTTGCAGAAGGCATTCTTGCAGAGTTCATAATAGCGTGCTTCGTCCCAACAGAGACATTGGCAGAGTGCATGATAAAGTACTACGCTCCGGGTGAAAACATATAAGCTCTTACCTAAAGCGTGCTCTCTCCGGATGCCTTTTCTCCCTCCTACATTTAATTACTTATTACCTTATTGCTAGAGGTATTATATTGTTTTTTTATGTTGAAATAAGAAAACCTTACCATTACTAATTGGTAGTCAACTCACTCGATAACAAAAAGTTTTGAAAATGAGTGACGAACCTTAATTGAATACTTATAGCAGAATGTAATGGAAGTTTTAACTGATTCGTACTATAATACTACGATTTATAAAAAATAACACAAATAAAAACTGTAAAACTCAGATTAACCTTAAAAAGGATAACTTCAATACAATATTATTGATTCGGTTAGTACTTTTAAATTACTAAAAGTCAAGTTACATTATCTGTCAACTCAGTAAGCGTTTTGGATGTATTTGGATAATTTTAAAAAGGCGGTATATAATTTATCAACTATATAAGGTATGAAGTTTCAGAACCTTTAGTTGGGATCGATCTGAAAATAACTTTTCAAGAGTTTCGGAAGACTCAGAAAGCGCCGAAAGCAATTTTTAAAGCGTTTTGGCAAATTTCGAAATCGGTTTAAACAACTTTTAGGGTGCTCCCACAATTGCGCCAAGCTCTAGAAGCAACTTTTTAAATGCTATATCAAAATTCACTAAGCGCCTAAAGTACTTTTTGAAGCGCTCCGGAATATTACAGGAGTGATCAAGATAGCTTTCGAAACGCTTACGTATTAGAAGAGCCCAAAGCAATATATTGTGTTTCTATACTATCTGAACCCTTAATCCTTACACATCGATTCTCCACTCCAAACACCCAACTTTAATGCCCCCATGCGCCTTATTATACATCGATTGTTTTAGTTGTTATTTGGGAAGTTTGAGTTTAGTAGGGAAAGTATTAAACATCTATTTGGAGTGCTAGACTAGTTTATAGCCACGACTCATTTGTATTTCATTTGTAATAGTAAGCGCTAGAAGCCTTATTTGGAATCCTTGAAAGAATTTTATTTTTATATCATTTAGTATTGTACGCTTTTATTTACCTTTACATTCCGAGACCTCTTTGAAGCTTTCATCCACCATTCTATTTTAAAACCCCTTTGAACAAATTATCTCAAGCGTACAGAAAACCACATCACTACGCTTAATTTGTATTAGCCACCTGCACACGATAACCTTGTCTCTATAGCACTACCCACAACGAGCATAGATGAGGTAAGCGAATATATGGATATTTTGTTCCAGTATATGACGCTTTAAGGAAGCCTTTTATTACTTATTAACCTAAATTTATGGAATAATTCTGTTAAAGATCCAGAAGGGAATTTGGGCCTTTGAGCGGTAAATACATACGCTACGAATGTGATCTTTTGCAATTGGGAAAAAATTGCCTGAAATTTCAGTACATTCCATAATTTCTGGAAAGAATTTTCAAATCCAACGTTAAAAATATGACATACAATATATTACTCCATTTTTAAAGTATTAGGGGTATATTTAAGCAGCAGAAGAATTAATCCTCTAAGTTGTACAAACGATTGTATTATAAAAGCTTTGTTTGTCACGGCTTCATTTTATTAAATATCAAACTAGGAAAATAAGAAGGTGTTATGAAAAAAACTTTGGGGAAGGATATTGGTTAGCTGAAAGTATAAAATAGATGATTAGGGAAATAAGATAGAATATTTAACGTGGAAACAATTTAAATATGTCAAATATAAGACGTTTCAAAAGATTAATTATATCCTGCTAAAGGAAAATGAGGCTTAAAAAATCGAAGGAAAAGGAGAAATAGTTATGAAAGTTATCCGCTACTCGTATTAAACACGAACCCTTTTTAGTAACTACCTTTAAAAAAGGATACAGGCCATGCTACTCCCCAAATTCATTTGACGCCCTTTTCAACCGTAGTAAGAACGCACTGAATAGGGAAGACGGCGTTACTAGAGGAAATATAAAAGGCGGTAAACTACTATACGAGTTTCACAACCCGATACCTACAAATTACGACCTATTCCGCGACTTCTTATTATAACGGTTTCTTACTAATAGGAATAACCTTATAAAGTTTACGAACTTTGCCTAACTATAGGATATGATCGAAAATTGCAATAATGAGTCCTATAATATCCTTGATAACAAAATCTGTACGATGTTAAATAGTAATAAGAAACTAGATATTGAACATTCCTAGTTTCATATTATCCTGTCTGGTATATTGAATGGGCAAGATAAAACTATAAATATACCATGTCACGTAAATTAATACATTTGCAAAATACTATAATCGCCTTAAATGAATTTTTGTAATAATATTGATTAAAACCTATACGATAGAGACGAAACAGGTATTGAGGGAACTTTGTCAGATATTACCACAATAATATAGATAAAATACCCAAAAATATTAATTACTTTATTAGCGAAGGTTAGAAAGTGTTAGGTAGCGTTTAACCTAAACTATAAGTATAATAAATCGTTTATTTAAATCGTTATAAAAGTATTTCATAAAAGTCCAAACTTCAATTTTATATGAATGAAGCTGGCGAAGTATTTGGAAGTTTTTTGAACGAGTTTCAAAATGTTACTTTTAACCTTGTTACATCGGTAAACAATATTTAAATTAGCGTTCGTAACCAGGAAATATAAGGATGAAAACAAGAGAATAAATAACAGATATTACAGAAATAACTCACTAAAGTTTCAAACAATAAGTTTAAATATATCCGAGAAATAAAAATTATGAAAACCCCAAATACGGATATAGGGGCAAAAAACACTTGGGATAAAGCCCCAAAAATCGTAAATAAAGCGGGTATTAACAAAGGAGCCTCTACAGTTAGGTGAAAAACTTATTATGTATATCATTTTAGCTATATAGAAGTATACAAGGTTTTACGGGTTGTTGAAAGATATATTACATATAATAAGGTCGATTATTGGTCGACTAACCATCCGGTATACTAGTAGATTTGAGTTTACAAGCAAACTTAAGCTAATTATCAATTCGAACAATAGATAAAAATTAATTTCGTGATGTATATAGCTGATTGAAAAACCGTTAAAAAGATTTCAACGTTTACCCGTACGAAAATACCTTTAAAGAAGACAACGTTGGGGAGGACGAGAGAAATGTAACTACCTAAAACAAGGAAATGGCCTAGCGGGTATTTACAGGTTTTGAATATACCGCATTTGTATAAACCGAAGCCTATATAGTAAAATCAGCGAATTGAAAGCCTATACGGCTTCTTAATTTATATTGTTTGATAAACATAGTTGTCGGGTTGAAATTATTATGTCAGATACTGGCGAAACAGAAATTTAAACCGCCGAAAAACGGTAATTCAACGTTTTCGCGGCGAAGTTTACCAAGTTTTAATTCGACCGTATAAAAAAACACTGGGAATTTTAAGTCGATGAAGAAGAAGCGTCGTTACTTGGTACCATAGTAGTAAACATATGATTCAGACCGGTATAGTTTTATATAATAGATTTGAAAACAACAATTTTTCTTTTTATTAGTTAATATAAAAAAACTCAGAATGAAGGTACGGAATACGACGAATTGATCTATCCATCTTTCGAATAATATATTCATACTCTTTAGTTTGAAGTTTAAATACCTATAGTAGACTTCGAAATCGAGTAAAATCGAAACCGCTTACTTAACATAGCCCGAATTACTTATATTATGCCGAAGGTTTGGGTACCAGATTACAAAAAGATTTTCACGGTTGTTCATCGTAACATGTTATACGAACATGAAAAAAAGTTCTAGAGGCTATAGAAAGATTCTGCCGCAAATACAATCTATACTTACAGGCACCATAGCGGTTTGAAATCCGTCTCCAAAGATACTTGAACTTGAACAAAGAGCTTATTATAAATATTATATACTCTAATGGACATTTTATCATTTGCTTTGTCGATGTTACAATATTCTTCCAAGCCGCGAAATTTATACAGAGCGTGTCCGCAATAAATTACAAGGATATCCTAATCAATTGCTAAACGAACATCTATTTTAGGCCTCCGAACTGGATCACTTACGATATAGGTATAACTTTCGATTCGATCGAATAGAGAACTAAGACTAACATAACCGGAAGTAAATAGAGGTAAATACCGGTAGAGGTGCTTCAGGGTATCAGCAAATACATACGGTACCACAGACGGCACCAAAAAAAGTATATGGTTCTGTGAGAGGAACTCAAAAGAATAAGAATGAAGAAATCAATCTTATAAATGACCGTAAACGTTATTAATGATAATTTAAGTCCGAGTACACTAATACCTACCCTTCCTATTTTCGACGCTTAGCCCAAAGTTCAAACGGATTCCGTATCGTTACAAACTTTGGTTTAAAAAATAACCCCTGTTACAAAATCTGGAACAGCTTTTCGTTCCCTACAGGCAATGAATAATATTTTGAAAACATTATGAACAAAGAAAGGCCAACGGAACCGAGAATTTCAAAGTTTCCGTTAAAATTTAAAGTACTGGCTTGGAAAACGAAAAAGAAAAAGTGGATTAGCCTTTAAAAAGATTACCGATATTGAATGACACGATGTACCTATAAACTTGCCAAACGGTACGACTTTATTTCTTTAAATGATGGTACGAAAGTATAAAATGAAAAATGTAAACAGTAAAGCCCTAAAAGTGTAATACGCCAAATAACACCAACTGGGATACTCCCATAATAACCCAAATAACCCCTCCCCGAAATTCATACAATCTCCAAATCCCCCTTTGTAACTTCCATCACTTTATTAAAACGAATACCTTGTATAAAAAAAGTTATTATTACTTCGACAAGGGCGTCTGCTCAATCATAAAAACAACAAAAGTTTCAAAACTTTGGTTACAAGCTTGTTTATTACCTAAAAGAAGACGGCGAACCGTAATTTTAATTCAAAGCTCTGTCGTAATAACCTTATTATAGCTCCGGGTGAATCTTTTAAGGATTCGACTTATAAATGAATCTCCACATTCATCCAATAAGGCGTTTTTAGTTTTAAAAGGTTGAATCCAGAAATTTACGACTATTATAAAATCTTTTTCAAATGATTGATTCACGACGTCAAGAATAAAACCGAAAATTGTTATAAAAAAGACCGCTTTATAGTGAAGTAGTACGATAACGCTATAAAAAAAGATATTAAAACCTAACCGCTTACTTAGCAGTAAACAACTCACCGCTTAATTTAAGCGTTTATCGCCTTCTTATACATTTCCTAGAACCTTTAACTTGAACTTGAAAATATTAAGTAAGCTTATTCATAATTAGAAACCACCTCAAGCGACGTATTTACACCTATATATCTATAAAAGTCAGAAAATACCATTTACTATGAATGATCCTACGTATTTTAAAGTTATTTTATTAGCTCATTAAAATTAGTATATAATGGTTTAATACCTACTAAAGGTGTTATATAAAAACGACTCGAAATAGCCAGCTTAACCTTCGACCAATGTTTACTGGTTTCATCAATATATAAAAAGGGTTTTACAATTATTGTAATACGAATAAACAATATATTTATTTTATATAATACTTCAGATTTTGTAATGAAGAAAACGATGATTTGATAAACAAATTTAAAGGCCAAACAAAAAATATACCGGGCGAAGAACCACTTGATCAAACTTAACGATGTAAGGATTATAATTTGAGAAGACGTCCTAAATTTTATATAAAAATATAATTCGACAAAGTTGCCGTTAAAAATTTAACAAATACGAAATAGGTTAACGAATATAACTACTAACTTATCCGAGGTGTTTAGGTTGTATAGGTTATATAATCGGAAACGACGTTTTACTTTTTTTTCATTACGTAATTTTAGATGAAACCGTTGTATAATATAGTTAAGGCGTTGAACGAATGCCTCGAGGGGAAAATTAATTATCTGAAACGCGGCCTCCGCTTAGTGTTATTCGATATATATATAGCAAAGCTAATTAATTTGATAAATGGATATTTCTCGAATAACAGATATTATAATTCGTAAATAAGGTTTATATTTATTATCGGTAACTTAATACTAATCCGAAACGGGTTTACCCTTTATGGCAACAATATTCATTAGAGTTTAACGAAATTCAAACTCATTATATGAAGCGTTTTCATCTTCCAAATCTATAGTATAGTTGAAAGGTTCGCCTTCGGTATTACTATAACGATAACAATCCGTATAATTATTTAAATCCTTAGTTTAAAAGCTCTTACTTTAGTATTTTACACTAAATTTATTTCTCTCAACAAACATCCCGTTGAGCTCTGAAATATAAACTAAAAGCACCCTATAATCGGTATTATGGGCCTACGAAAATTATAAGGACGCCGTGAAATTGAAAAAATAAAATATATCGACGTTAAATCGAACTCTACAGATATAATAACTAAAGGTGCCCCAAATAAGGCATTATAAACGCTTACATTTACAAGAACTTTTTTATTAGCGTTACTCAAAAGTTTTCATGACCTAAACCTGGATAAGAGTACTATCTTTTACCTGTTTTTCTATTTTATACTTCGCGCTCATCCTTTCCCCTTGAAATAAGCTTTTTACCACTTTTTCAATAAACTATCACTTTTTCAATTTTCTATTTACACCTCTTCTAATATATTATCACTCTTTGTATATCACATGAACTTCCCTATGAATACATTATAATTACTGAGTAATTCTTCATCATACAATTTATTCTATAAATATAATTTTATTCCTATATAGGTATTCATATGAAGAGCTAGTAAAGCGAGTAAATATTGAATATAACAGTTATTTATTACTGATGGAGAAAGGATAGGAAGGAACTATGTAGTTGACGTCTTTATCTTGATTCTTTCTGCCTTTATCGTCGCCATCGTCGTTGTGACCGCTAACGCTATCGCTACCATCGACATTGTTATCGGCGTCGTCTCCAAGAGGAGGGCTGGGCGCCCCCTCTACACCTCAATTTCTATACTCTTATGTAAAAAGCAAAAGATAGGTCAGCTATTTTTACGACGACGCGTCATAACGTCTTCAAATTATCAAAGTAATATATACGTAAGCCCGCCCGTCAAACGGTAATAACGGTCGTCGTCTCTTTTGACCTTTTTTTAACGCTTACCGAAATATTATTTTCGACTTTATTCGACGTATGAAATGAGGAATTGTTATTTGGGGGAACTTTGTTTGAGGAATTCAAAAAGGAAAACCCCGATAAAGTAATTTAAGAAGTAAATGATAAGTAATCGAACCCGGCATTACGTATTAGAAAAGTGGTTAATTTACCGTAAAATCCATAGCTATATAATTGGGCTTTGGCTTATGAACTTAATATTACTAAAATAGAAGCATACCTGTTGCCGCTACGCTTATAACGATAACATCGTAATGAGACACCTCCTATTTAACGATAATCGTCAATAAATTTGCTTACGGCAATTAAAGTAACGTACGGCATGTAGGGTGTGAATATTAGCAGTCTGGAAACGCGAATCTGGGTACGCCGCTTCAACATTTTACGCGTTCAAAAAGTTCGCGAAATAATCTTACAACCCGCGCTTTGAAACGGTAAACCCGCTCCTTCATTTTTGTTTCATTTAATAAATATAAATATAATACGATTTAAAATGATAATTATTATATATTACGTTATAGTTTCACCATATTAAGTTTACAACGTCATAAGGCCGCCACGAGTCAATAGGTTTTTACCTGTAACGAAAGGCTAGGGTTTATAACCTTAAATAAACCACACTCTTACCTTTAGAAGATGAGAAGAAAGAAAGGGGCGAGAGAAAAAAAGAAAAAAGAAAGGGGTAACGGTTTAGATAGCGGTGGGCAACAAAGAGATAAAGTTGAAAATCGAAAATAGGGTAAAGTTACTGGGACTAAGGCTAATACTAGCGGTGTCACAACGTGTAACGGATATTACAATCTCGGTCTGACACCGTTCATGCGTTGAACGACGCCTTTCAACCCTATTTTGACGCGACATCTATTTGGAAAAAAACGATTCATACATGTCATTAATTAAGTAATTAATCTATATAAAAACTCCGAATAAATAATTTTCAATTGGTAGTTGAAGCGTTCGAACGCCAAATAGCCAATTAAAGGCTCACTTTACAGGTAAGTGTATATTGTTAAAAAGAAAAGAATTCTTTTTTTACCTAAACCAATAGATATATATCTTTGTGTACTAACTCCAAAACACGTTATATCGAATATTAAACCTTTATTATCATACCTTTACAAGAATCATCAATCTTTAAAAACAACCCTCTAAAGCCTCTACTACTATCATTAACAAAACAACTCATTAGATATTGAAACTAACTGTACTATAATTAGTACTATAACAATTGATTCAAAACCTATACGAATTTTCCTGTTATTAATAAATGAATAATTGAAGGTTTAATCAAATTATACTATGATTACTAGATAATAAATACGAAGCTCCCTGAAATAGAAAAGATTGTCTGCGGAAATATAATTAGATATCACCATTTATAGCTAGCGTAGGAGAGTACGTTGAAAGAGTGCATGATAGCGTGTCACGCTGTAGAAGTCATTTTTGTAGAGTATATAATGACGTGCCACATCCCAGGAGGGATGTTGGCAAAGTATATAGTAGAGTGCCACGCTTTGGGTAAGAGCTTATAAACTCTCACCTGATATGTGCACTCTCCAGATGCCTTTTCTCACTTATGAATCCAATAACTTACTACTTTAATAATTGAAATACTATACTGTATTCTTTATACGTTGATATACAGAGATCTTACCGATTCGGGTAATAAAGTGTTTTAATCGAATTCTGTGTAAGTAATAAAAGAATATAGGTACGTTAAAACCTTTTAATTAGTGTATTTGGTAACATCATCCGTCCTAGGGAATAATACGGTATTGAGACATTGTTTTACCCCCGTTAAGTTGTGAAAGCATTTTTAAACCCAATTAATTTAATTTTAAACTCGATCGTTAATAATAACGCTAAGTTAAACCCTTAAAATCGCTCATGATGATTTAGAAATCGTTTTGAGTAAGCTTACGCGTTCATAATACATTTTATACTGATCTTAATAATTTTCAGAAACAATTCGTAATAAATTTATAGTAATTTAAGTCATTAGCAACTTTTCAAAGGAAATGGACCATAATTTAGACTCAAAACTCGCTTCAAAACCGCTTAGAAACTTGTTAAAATTGAAGACGTCCTTTTTCACAGTATGGTTAATAAGTCATTGCCCCAAAATTCCGTAATTTTGTTAAAACCGGAAAACCAAAGGGTATAAACCGGGCTAAAAATATATTATGATTAAAATGATGATGGTAACGTTACAGCTTGGGTATCCGGTGAAAAGTCAATTTTGTTTAATTTGAATCAACGCGGCGGTACATGGTTAATAAATTTGAACCTAAATACGATTGCGAAACCTTAACATATTATCATCGTTTATTAAATAGTGTAAAATAAAGATCTTGAGTATTTAGTTGTTATTGATACGAATATCGGCGGTACAACTCCTGTCGTTTATACGTATCATTTGAATTAAACGGAGGCAAATAACGTTTCGAGTAATAAAGGCGTTATAATTATTTTTAAGGTCGATATTAGTAAAAGGTTCATAAACTTTTGCAATGGATTCGTGAATGATAGTAAATCGGAAAACGTGTATACATGAAAGCGATTAAAAAGATTATTTAAAGCGTAGGAGCTATAATTCCCGACTTAAAAGGCGGTGGTTGAAAAGGTATTTGCAAATCACCTAGTTTCATTCAAATAGTATATTGGGTCGTATGCTATTAGCCATTTTGATATAAATGAATTTGAAATGGAATTGAGAAAGTCGTTGCAATTAACGAAGTTTTCATTCCGAAAGTCACTAGGTAGTTATAATATATTTTAAGTTTTTATAATTCATAAGAATAATAAATAAGCGGTTCGTGCTTACAAGCTTCACGTTTTATATTTTCAAGTAAGTTATAATCCTTAGTAATTCCTGGTTCTGAATTTCGTAATTATATTTGTTAGATAATAAACAACTAGAGTAATATATCATTAAGTTTGGGGTTCTCTAATCGTTTTGTTGGAGTAAATAGACTTTTAAATCCCAACTGGAACAGTAGGAGTTTAAAAAGGTTTTTCGGTTAGGGATTTATTGAGCTAAGATTGATTTAAAATGAAGGGAAAATTGAAGCTGTTCGAAAACTGTTTTTTCCTTAGTCCACCATTAGAAAACGACACCCTTTTTCAGTAAACGAAGTAAAGCGCCGGTAATTATAAAATAATTTCGAATAAGTTTCTCGTCAAAATTATCAAAGTCAAAAATACTCTATACCTTAAACATAAACGTGAATTCTGACTACTTCCGGATAACACGTAGCTTTTCCGGGTTAATACATATTTATAAATGTTTCTATTCCCGTTTCGATAATGAATCCTAAATACTTATTTTTAATATCGAATTTATATTTAGGTATATCTTGATTAAGACTAAGAGAGATTAGAGCGTTTAATAGAAATTTAACTTTAGCGTTCAAATTGTTGAAAGTACCATTCGAATATATTAAAATATCGTCGTTGTAGACGAGGTAAAAAAAATGAAAAACTGAACGTAACTAATTATTGATATATCGTTAAAAGATAGCCGGTGTATTGAAAAGACCAGAAGGAGTAACTAGCCATTTACAAAATCCAAAATATATACTAAACTTATTTTTCCACTCGTTTCCTCCTCTAATACGTAACTTATGAAAGGTGGCTTTAAAGTCGAGTTTAATAGATTATTCAACTCGTAAAATATTCGTGAACGTTTCCTTCCTAATGAAAAGAAGATAGTCGTTAACCTTAGTAATAGTGTAAAGTTTATGGAAATCGACATAAAAGTGTAGGTCGCCCCCAGTTTTCTTAATGATAAGTACGTGGGTACCCGTTAAAAATCTGATCACGTGAATATCGCCTTAATCCAATTTATCGGTCAAACTCTTCAAAAATATCAAAAGCTCCTCCCATAATATATTATATAACAGCCTCTAAAAGACCACAAAGGGCTAGGCCTAATTATTATTTTGAACACAAAATTCTTAATCGGTTTTGCAACGATGAGGACGCAGCTTATCTCTTAAGGTTTTGTCGAATAGGAGCGCTAACTTCTTTAAGGTATAGAGGAACTTGTCGTTAACGAAAACGGGTGGCTTCGGGGTTAAAGTTTTATTAATATTTTCGAGAATGACGGCGGCGAGCTATATAATAGTATCTTAGTCCTTTCGAATCTTAAGGAAGATATTATGAAAGATGGAGACAATGATTACGTCTTTTTTTACACCGGCGTAAAAGCCCGGTTCAATATATAATGTTCACTTGTTTATCCCCAAAAATAATATATATTTTAAAGTATGGTAAATTTCCGATTCGTAATATATCCCAAGGCTACCCAAAATGATATAGTATTTTAAAAAAAATATATAAACATAAATGTGATATCATTATTTATCGAATTTAAAGTCCAGATAAGTTATAAAAAATCAACCGTAAGCCGGTCCCAGGTATGTAGAGGGTAATTCAGCCGAATCGTTGAGGTGGACACGATCACTTTGATATACGGATAAGTTACTTGGTTATACAATTATACCATTTACAACCTATAAAAGGTTTATAAAATGAATGTGATTACAAAGCAAGATTATTGAAAAAAAAAAGATACATAAAAGCTAGGGGTAAGCTACTGGGTAAAATCAAAGTCTATTCAACTACTATATACGACTATGTATAAAAATTACAATTTTGCTTCTTAAAGATCTATAAATTTATGGGTCGAAATAAGGTAACTAGCGATATTAATCTTAGTACCGAAGCTTCTTCAGAGCTATAAGGGATTTAGTAGAAAGGTAAAAATACGATAACTATCCGCGTTGTATTTCAAGCATAAGCCAAGGTTTATACAACGGAAGAATTTCGATTGGTTAACCCAGGTAATACATCGTTTAGTACTGGTTCAAAAAGCGTTAATATAGGTTATAATAACATTTTCTTTGTTGTTGCGAGCGGCCGCGTTGCTTTTACCAATTCCGCTACGAGTAATAATGTTAATACTAATATTTCAAACGTAACCAATATTCAAGTACCGGGTACAAAAGTTGTCATGTCATTCATTAAAAAATTAAACATGGACGACCTACTTGTTATAATCTGTGGGTATATGAGGGGAGAAAACGTATTAATAATTTTATGGTTAATAATTTGTTTTAAAATATCGAGTTAAGTGGCGAATTCATAGGCCATACCTCTAACTTTCACAAGTAAAGCCACTGAAACGTAGAAGAAAACGGAAACCCATTCGCGAACTTCTTATTTCAATTTCGTAAAATAGATAATAGCAATTCTTACCTTATTCGGGTCGTAATAGTATACGCGAAGTATTATTATAGAAAAGTTGGGGTTACTATTTCCGCCATCACTACTATAAATGTAATAACTTTTTATAATGGTTTTTGCAAAGCCTTTTAATCATTAAAATATGATATAAACGTAATCTTTTCGTATACTGAGAAACTTCCAATTTTTACGTAACTTACGTAATATCGTAAATTTTAATACTGAAAAGCGTAATTCAATGTTGGAAAATTTAACCGAATAGGCAAAAGGCTTACATTAAATTCGTTAACGACTATCGTTATTATATAGGCTATTAACATCGTAATCGGAGTCGGAGAAATCCGGGTCATTGTTATCGTTGGCGCGGTTTCCGGTAGAAAGTGGTGCCATAGTTACGGTGTTTATAGGTAACGTAAAAGCGGGATATTTTTAGAGGGGGTTGTGGGGTTTACTTCGAGAACCCAAACGTGCCGGTGATGACTTTAAACTACCGGGTTGTATTTATTAACGTAATCAATACATCGGGATTACGTTATTCTATATACAAAACGTACTCGCGAACGGTTTTGTTTTTCTCGACAAACTCTATACGTAAAATTTCGGTAAATTGTTTGTATTAAGCAATGAAATAATCGTACTACGTTACTAGAGCATTTTAAATTCAGTCCCTAATACGTGTTTCAAAAGAAATATTCTAAGGCTAAGAGATTATATTCTGAAAAGTCCAAAGATATAGCCTTAAGTTATAGTTACTTATAAGCAGTTAAACCGCTGTCGGAAATAAAAAAAAAAACCGAAAATAATATTTAAAGTCATTATTCCAAAGTTGTTGCTTAAGGTGTTTGGATACTATATATTATTCTAGACAAAAAAAAGAGAAAGAATCCTTTGATAAGAAGCGGCTACAATCTACAGAAAGGGGGTGGCCCAGTCATTTGACACGACGACTCTAGAGTATCGTAAGAGCATGGTAACCACCAGGGCTAAATCTCTGGTGACCACCAGCCCAGACACTAGCCCGTGACAACTAACAATATTAATTGTTAAGGGTCATAAGACTTTCATCTTTGATGCAGGGAAAAAATTGACTTGAAATATTTATCTTTTATAATTAAATTAAATTGAACTAGAACTTTACAACGAATCTATATTAATCATAACAAAAGAATCCTATCGGATTTGTTTAACTACCTTCTTCAAAACGAGGAGGATTCTTTACCTATACCTGACATTAATGTAGTTACTGGTTGTTTAATCAACTTCCAATTATCTAGAAATAAGGAATTTTTACGTAACCTAAGACTGTGTTTCAACCTTTCTTGAAATTCATGATTGAAAACCAGGACTTGAAACCCTAATATATTATTATCTTGTTCGTATAATTGTTTTTTTCCTCGCTTCTTCCCTTTATTATTGTTATATATACTTTTACTCATTTTAGGAGTGTGATGGATGCATATGGGTTTTACTACAAAGTGGAAAGGGTAAAGATTAGTAGGTGTAATTAAGAGCAGTATATTCGTATACCAGTAATTTCATTAGTCATGGTTAGGCTTATGATAGTATCCCGTCTTAAAAGCGTATGTTTTTGAAGAAAAGTAAAAAAAATATGTTGAATTTTTTTAAAAGAATCATCTTCATAGATATGAAGCCAAAGTTAGACAAACGTAGTTTCTAGTTTTAAAATTGAAAAAATCATAATTTTCGAAAATAGGGTTGAACCATAGCCTTTACAAAGAACCGTACAGTTAATATTGTAAATATAACGAGTAAATGTTAGGATTATTACAATATATTGAATTTTCATTTCTTATATAATAACTTCATTTATTTGTAATTTTCAATGCCTTACGTATTTATATACAGAAATTGAAATAACTTTAAGTTTGATAATGGCGGGCTTAATTCGATATAATTCCTGGTATCATTTGATAGTTTGAAGGTAAATACATTATAGGGATTTTAGCTCTCATAGTTTGTATGATTTGTTTTTCTATTGTTCAATTTTTAAGGTAAGTAAAGAGTTGAGACCTATTTATAAACTATGTTCATGTAAATTTCGAGTTTGATTTTGGAGAATGTATTGGGTTCGGTTCAAATTTCAATACAAATATAGGGGTTAAGCGGGGGTTTAAAGTTTTTGGTAATGTAAATAATATTTTACAATATGACAAAGGATAAGTTTTATGTATATATTATATTAAAATGGCTTAAATGCTTTTTTGAAAGTCTTTGAAACGAGAATAATTTATTATAAAGCAATAACATTTTTCAAATTTAATTCAAAGAATTAATATTACTGTAAGAGTTTTAATCTTTTTAGAATTTCTATTTTAAGTTTTTTTAGAAGGTGATCTTGTATTTTTTTAGTATTTGGTTGGATAAATACTTAGTTTTGGGTTAATTAATTGCTTTTGTTTAATTATAATGTAATAGTATATAAAATAGTCATATAGTAAGTAACGGATGAAATCTAAAAAAGAATATTATTTTATGGAATAAACTAAAAAACAAACTATGAAATAAATTCATAATCAAATACGGGGTTTTATTATCTATTATCAAGTTGGAAAGCGGATTTATTTGATTTGAAATGTTTCATTTTAATCAAAATGCGGTTGTTTATTCTATATTAAGGGATATTAAATCGCGCGACGAGGCTTTTTTAGCGTAACTTTCTTAATGAAACTTGGCGATTCACAATATTTTCGCTTGGAGTAACAATCTGAACGTTTTTACCAGCGTATCCGATTAACGATCTAAGTATATAGGTGTTAAAATAGTAGTATAAGAGAAAAAACTTGTTAAAAGAGCAAAGTTTGGTAAAGAAAGTTGAGTTAAAGGTTATTTATCAATGTTATTTGTAGTTAAAGATCGTTTGACTTGGTAGTTTTTCTCGATTTGAAATTTTCAATCGTAATACCTTAATAATAGAAGCAACTCGGCCGTTTGTCTACTCTAATAACTTAACGATCTTAAATAATTTTAGGCGATCAATCTTAACGCTCTTCAAAATAGTTTAATAAATATTTCTTAATGTTTTCAATAATGAAGATACCGTGGCCATTGATAGGCTGCCGTTTTCAACTGTCGCTATCCAGAATTCTTCTCTACTTACTATCGTTTTAGACTCATGCAATTCGTCAAGGATTTTCACAAAATTCTTTCCTCTACTTTAGTTTTATCTAAAGCATAACCGGTATATAGCTTCTTCTTCTACCTATCAAATCTATGCTCAACCTAATAAGCACTAATTAGTGTTAACAAGTCTTACCTGATAGGTTTTTGAACGTTACAATATTATCTATTCAAATCGGTTGAAGTAACAGTAGTATTATATGGTTAAGTGGTGGATATATAATTCTAGGTTTGGCAGACCGCTAGCCGGTCTACACACTAATTCGTACGGCCAATTTCTTGGCCCGTTCCCTAGTCTGATATATTCTCATACTGAACTTGACTTTACAGTAAATACAATTAACCCACAAAATAATATACTTGACTTGCAGTTAGTAGAGTCAACTTATTTGAAAGTATAATTAACTGACAATACTATGACTAACTACTTTTCCAATAGTAAAATAATATATCGTCCATTGTAAAGAAAATAAATTTTAGTTTCAAATGTACATTTTTGCATTTCTCTTGAATGGATCAGTTTTCTCTTTGACCATATTATTACATCAACTGTGGAATTGGTTTGAACATATTTCAAAAAAATTTCTACGTACTCCTAAAACTCCATTTCTTAAATATATTTTACGATACAATTTATGAGATATTTCTATGGAAAGTCTTTACAATAGGTTTTTGCTATTCGTTATCTTTTACATAATGTGTATGGATTCGTTACATTTTACGTATTACATTTGTATCCATTATTTCAATATTTTTATCAAACATGTTATTATTGTTTTTATTTAATTGTCATTGAAACAAATTTCCATTGCAATATTTGTTCATTATTCAATTGTATGATTATATATTGTTAAATATCATATTCATCTACATATAATTATCAAATTTGCCATTAAATCCTAATATTTATATAAACTATATTAATAAGACTAAAACTATGTGACATTTTTTTTCCAATATTGAACAATAAATCATTCCGTTTTCTTATAACATAGCCAGTCCTTTTTTGCACTGTTTTACAATGTGATTTTTGAGCAATATAACAATCGAACAAAATTAATCTAATAAAGTCTTATTATCTACCAAACTCAATTACTTCCAAATCGTATCGAATGAATAAACCTATATGAATGGTCCTCCTTCTATTTCCTCATGGATCATAAATTACTGTTTAAAAATATGTTAAATGAAATAAATTATCTATACCAATATCTCCACTAATAATTTATATAATGTTAACAAAGAGTTAGAAATGTATTCTTGAATCTATGAAAACCGATAATTAGTTTCCACACCATGTTTCATTTAATAAATTGATACATTAAAATCCCAAAATTGTATCTCTTTCCAATTATAGTATAAACAGTAACAGCCGGGATTTGTTAAAATTAATAGGGTTGAAGGAATTGATGGTATTAATCAAACTAATTTTCTAGTGAAAATAATGATCAATATAGTTAATTATATTGCATGTACAATGATCTCTATGGACACTGATATTGCGGAAATATTGTATGTAAATGCAATTGAACCTATAGTATAATAGCTCTGTGACGAGTCCAACTCTTATTGATTAATATACAATTATAGGGTCATAAAAATGTTCACTACGTTCTCTAGTTAACCTTTCCCCCCTTCATATCCAAATCTATATACATTAATCACGTTAAGCGAACCTTTATTCATTGAATTTATTTTTAAAACGGCGTTTTATAACAATTCTTTCATTATGTTAGTAATATTTTACCCTTTTAAATTCAGCATTACCTATTTGCTAATTTAATTGCCAAACTTGCCTCAGAATGCCAGATTCTTACAAAAATTCCACAAAATATCGATGGTTATATGAATTCCTAATATTGAAGGGGCTTAAATCTCCTACCTTCCCATATTTGAATCACTTAAATATATTTACCTTACCTATCATCACGATTATCCAAACTATTTTCAACTAATTAATCTCAACACCTATATGTATTAGAATAATTTTATCCTTTATTAAGAGAATATTTGTGGATATTACCATATATTCCTATTTTTAGTAAGAGGCCACACTGTGGAGTACACCTCTATAGAGTGCATGGTAACGTACTACTCTGCAGGGTGTATTTCTAAAGAGTGCATGATAGCGTGCTACTGCCTAGAAGTGGCATCTGCCGAGTGTATAATAACGAACCACTCCCTAGAAGTAGCATTTACAGAGTGCACGGCAGAGTTCCACTACCCTGAAAGGAGATTATCAGAGTGCATGGTAAAGTTCCACTGCCTAGGTAAAATGTTATAACCTCTTACCTGTGGTGTACACTTTCCGAATACCTTTTCTTCGCTGGATAACTTATCTTTACTATTATAATACCAATCTTTATAATTAATTTTGCATTAAGTTGACGTATTAAAGACCTTACTGATACTCATCTGTAATCGACTTATTCGACCACAAACCGTTTCAGAAAGAAAAAACAACCATAAGTTAAATATCTATGACGGGATGCTGTAACGATCCACAATATATGTACTTTAATATGACGACTTATAAAACCATACAAAAATACGAAATTACGCGAAAACGTTTTTGAAACACGAAATGTAATAAAACTATAAGATCTGAAGTAACTTTAAAGAGAATAAATTTAATACGATATTATTAACCAGTTAATACCCTGTCTATTAAATACCATATTACATTATCCGTTTATTCGCTTTAACGCTTTACACGTACCTATTCACTTTTTGAAAAATGTCCTATGACCTATTGGGTTACGCAAGCCCAAATTACCAAGTGGAGGAACCTTTCGTTAGGATCTATCCGATCAAAATATAATACCAAAGTCGCTTGAACACTTTGGAAACGGTCGAAACACAATATCCACATCGTTTATGAAACTCAAAATCGACCAAAATATAACATTCAAACCGCTCTTAAACGATAAAAGAAACCTTAATACGATATCCGAACCGCCTACCAAACGCGAACCGAACCTTACATACTTATCTTTCCACATTCCTTCTTTCCCTTTCCCGTTACCCTATTCGCCTCCCCTTACTAATCTGAAATTACACCACTTATTGAAATTTATGACTAACAACGTTTAAATTTGTTAGCCGATTAGCTAATATAACATTTGTAAAACGTTCAAACAGATAATTTAAAACGCTTAACTAACTTATAATCACTCTTTATTTACCCATTATTTAAGTTTCACTTATATAAAAAAGCGTTCAACGCGTTACTTTAACCGTATTATTACACTTTATTTGCTTTTTATTTACTTATTTATACGCTTTCATTGTAATTAATTAGACTAAACCACCTTAAACACTATATACCAAACTAATCCGAATCTCATCCACTACATGAAAACCAACATCTACACCGTTTAAATATTCCTGGTACACGTATAAACCAGCCTCCCTACTTCTCTAATACACTTTACATTTTAATAATTGTAATTTTACCAGTGATAAACCTGGTAAAATCTAACAAATATAGAAACTATCTATTTATATACACGTCATTTCTTTGTAACATTTTAAAGGACTCAACCCTTAATTTATAAGAAAACAAAATCTAAACACCGGCGGAAAATTTGGACCTTTTTACGGAAAATACGTACGTTATTAATATAATTTTTAACTACTTTAATGGAAATACGAAAAGGCGCGACTTATTCGATGTTTTTGAGGAGGACGTTATAAATTAAACTTTAGGTATATGGTGTGTAGTCGATGGTATAATATCCAAAATAATATGAAAATATTTACATAGCAATGGTATTAATACGACCGGTAATAACAATAACCGTATTACAAAATCCTTATCAGTAACGGTCTGAATTATTGAAATACCAAACTAAACCGATAATAAAGTAATAAAGGTAAACTTTATAAAAAGACATTATCTAAAAAAGCGCCAGGATCGCCATTTTAAAATAACGGATAAAAACGAAAAAAGACACTGCAAAAATAGGGAACGAGGCGTTTACCGACGCTAAATACACGCCGTAAATTGTAAACGAATCTGGAGGAATCTACGAAAAAAGAAAAAAGACTAAAAAAAATCATTCACCACATGAGTCGAATACCATCTCTCCCTAAAACGTATGTTGAAATAAAAATAAAAATAAAACCATACCCCGGATATCGTTAATAACCAATTCATCTGTTATAAAAGTGACCTGAATAAAGAAAAGGCCCGCCTAAAGACAATATAAACGGCGTAAAACGCTAATACGTACCTTACGAACTAATACCCGCTAACTACGACCCTTATCATAACCTTTTACAGCACTGCTTCCGAACTAACAAAAGCAATTGAACAAAACTTAACAACTTCACTAAACTATAAAACAAGGTTGAAAACTATAACTGCAAACTATATAACGTACTTGACAATAAAATACGAATAATACTAAATAAGTATAAAAAACTAGATATTAAATCATCAAAATTTTATATTATCTTATCAGTTATCCTATTTAGACAAGCTAAATAGTAGTATATATACTATCTTACGCAGTTAAATACATTCGGGGAATACCATAACGGCCTAAAATAGCACTTTGATACAGAAATTGACCAAGAACTTGATGATAGGGACTATATTAATACTACCTAGGAATTCGTGAAAGGTTGATATAAAAACGCTAATAAAATTCCACAAAAAGTACTTGTTATCTTATTAACGAAATTCCGAAAGTATGAGGCAGCCTTTCTATCCAAATATTGATATAACAAACTATTTATCTAAGTAATAACAAAAACATATCGCGAAAACCTAAACTTCGACCTTATACTATTTAAACCAAAAATAAACTTAAACTCTTTTTATATAAGTCTTAAAATAAAGTTTTAAACCTTTTTACGCCGATAGGCGAGCCTTGGCTTAATATTCATAATCGATAAAACTAAAAAAGCGAGGGTCAAATTACTAAAACAAACCTTGCCAAAATTATTTTCCACGTTTTCAACCGAAGGTTTAAAGTATACCTACGGCAAAATAAACGCCCTGAATACGGATAACAAAAGAAGAAACATTGAAAATGAAACCCCGGAAATCGAAGGTAAAATAACTATTATCGAAAACGAACCTATAACTACAGCGACACTTATTACGTCTATAATGATATCGGTAAAAGAGTATACAAATATTTACGGGGGTTTAAAAACGATCTTTTATATACGATATAATCAACAGTTAATTTATTAATCAGCTAATACACAAGTAATCTTAGCATAAACGATAATTTTGAGTAGATTACCTACTTAAAAACCAAAAGAAAACCAATTTTACAATATACGTAATCGAATGCGAAGACGTAAAAAATAAGCTTAACGCCTACTGTTACATATACAACTGCACCAAATAAATTAAAGGTAATAATATTTACCTAACAGCTTAGGTTAATGAAGACACCTAAAGAATTTTTATAAGCTTATAGGATACCACCTTCCTACATAGTACAAGCCTAAACTACGGAAATAGCGTGTTAAACACCCATATAATATCGTAATTCACACTTTTAAACATGTATGAAAACCGATTTTATGGTATTATATCCGACACCGACGCAACTGAAATTTCAACTGCCGGAAAGTGATAATTCAACGCATATACGGCGAAATTTCCGAAATTCCAATTTAATTGAATAGAGAAACATTAAAATGTCCTATTCAGTAGAGGCAAAACATTGTTACTTAGTAAAGTCGTTATAAATACACGATTCGAATCAGTTACATTTCATATAATAAACTTTAAAACGCTATTCCTACTATTGTTGGCTAATAAAAACAAACTCAAAATAAAGTTCCGAAATATGACTAACCAACTTATTCGCATATCAGATAACATATCTATATCGTTCTAGTTTAAGTTTAAATACCCATAGCTTTTTCCCAGAATACATATAATTAGAGCCGTTTACCTAACGCAACCGGAATTACGGATATTATACCGCCAATTCAAATACCCAGTTACTAAATTCCTATTACAACTAATTTATGCCGCAGGCCACACGAATATAGGAAAAGAAGCGTTTAAAGCCATCGAAAAGTTTTATTACAAGTGTCAGCTATACACGCAAGCCCTATAGCGGTTTAAATTCCACCTTTAAAACGATGTAAACTTAAATTACGAGGTAATTATAGATATAATATTCCTTAACGGCCAGCTAGTACTGCACGCTATTTACGCGGTAACATTATTCCAAACCATAAAATTTACGCGAAACGCTTTCACTACGGACTATTGGGATACTTTAGTAAACTGCTAGTTTAACGTCTACTTAAAGCCTCCAGACTAGATCACCCACGACGTAAGCACAGTCTTCAACTCGATTAAATAGAGTACCAAAGCTAGGATTACCGGCAATAAGTATGAATAAATACCGTTAAACGCATTATAAGGTACTAGAAAGTGTAAACGGTATTATGAACAGTTTAGGAAGCGTATATGGTACTGTTTAAAATAATAAAGAATATCAGTTTTAAGAATTTACCCCTTAAATAGCAGTTAACTCCTTTAACAACACTTCCGGACCGAATAGAATAATCTCGACGCTTTTTATTTTTAATACTTACCCAAGGGTTTATACAGGCTTTACATCATTTCTAACCAAATTATAAAGGGCGAATACTGTAGAGAAAGCTATAATAGCATTACTTTTTTTACGAGTGAAATATAATATTTCTTAAGCGTTAATTACAAGAAACGACCCACGTAAAACCAGTGCTTTAAACTTACTATCACAGTCTAAGGTCCTAATTTATAAAACTAAGGATGAATAAACTAACATTTAAAAGATTGATTGGTTTAAAGGCCACGACATACTCGTAAACTTGTCAAATGATATAAGTTCGTTTCATTAGATAATGGTACGAAAGAATAAAAGGGAAAGGGTAGAGAAAAGCAGCCTGAAATCATAATCTAACTAATGACACCGACAGAACCAATTTTACGATAACGGATCCAAGCCGCCTTCAAATCCAATACACCTCCCAAGTAGCAATTTCGAATCTTTAATATTATACGAGACCGGTACGCCTGTATTAACTGTATTAATACCTTACCGTCAAAGACGTCTAATTAATTCGAAAAATAAATAACACCTGAGGATTTTTATTACAAATTCTTTCGCTACTTAAAAGGAAATGACAAATCGTAAGCTTAGTCTAAAGCTCCACCGTTAGGGTATTATGAACTCTCTCAATACCCTATTAGAAAAGTTCACTCGAACGGAAATCTTTATCTTAATCTAAAAAGGCGTTTTTCGTTTTAAAAGATTCTAACCAACTATTTACAACGACTATATGATTTTACCCATATGCTTTATACACGAAGTAAAGGATAAGGCCGGAAATCTATATAAAAAAGTCGCCTTATAATAAAGAAATATAATAACGATGGCAAAAAGAATATTATAACCCAGTCGACTACATTATAAAAGGCAAACTACCGTTTGATTCTTATTCTTACCTCTTTTTTTAATACCCCTTACAACTTTTATATTAAACTTTTCAATATTACGCAAGCTTATACACAATCCGAGAAGCGGCTTAAACGATGTATTTCAGCCCATATGTTTATGAATCTTAATAAATACTATTTACCTGGAATTGTTTTACTTATATAAAGCCACTTTACGAATTAGCTGAAACTATTTTGTATTAGTATAACACTTACTAAAGGTACCATAAGAAGCGACTCTAAATAGCTAGCTCAACCTTTGATCCATAACTATTTGTTTGAATAACACGTTTTAAAGGCTTTATACTAATAGGCATATAAACGGATAATATGTTAACGCTAAATAACGCGTTGTTTTTCGTATTTAAGAAAAGGAAGTTCTTAAAATCGAGCTTTAAAACTAAACTAAAAACGTATCTAACGGAGGACTGTATAATCAACCTTAACGGCGCGACAATCACTTTCTGGAACGGCGTTTAAAACCTTGTATAAAAGGGACAATTAGATAAAGTTACCCTTATCGATCTGAATAGCATAAAACGGGCCGACAAATACAAACACTAGCGCGTACGTAACGTTTAAGTTATATTAATTATATAATCGAAAGCGGCATTGAACCTTTCGGTGGCCGTACAGTACCAAACCAACCTTGAGACGATATATACAAAACGCTTAATCAGCGCCTTACGTGGTAAATATATAAACCAAAACACAACTTACAATTTATACCGTTCGATATACGTATTACAAAGTTTTTTGCTTTTACTATCGGTTCATTCGTGAATAATACCTATTATAGCTTATAAATAGAATTCATTATTATTTTCGGTAACGAAATACTGACTCGTAACGGATTTACGCTTCGTGGAAAAATCATTTATTAAATATAGACTAAATATAAACGGGTTGCATAAAGCGTTTTGGCCTTAAAGATTTATAGTATAGTTACAAGCTTCTATTTAGGAATCATTATAGCGATAACGGTCCAGATAATCATTTCAAACCTTATTTTAAACCCCTTTCTTTAGTTGTTTATACTAACTTTTTTTTGCTTTACAAATACCAGGTTAAACTTGGCACTACGAACTAGAAACGCCTTATAATCGACATCATGGCCTTACGCGAATCTTATAAGCGCCGCGAAATTAAGGGAATAAAATGGATCGATAGAAAGTTAAATTCCACAAATATAAAAACTGAGGAAGGCTCGAACAAAGAATTAAAGGCGCTCGTATCAACTAATCCTCTCTTCGTTGGTATTGCTAAACATGTTTTACGATCCTATCCGGGTTAACACTTTCTACGACTAATATCAGTTATTTCCCTTCTATTTTACACGTTTATACTACTTCTGACATTTCACTGCTGTCCGCAATTTCACCTCTTTAATAAAACTTTTCTCTATTTATATTCGCTACTTACACCGCTCTTACACAACTTTTCACTATTTGTATTTTCTATTTAAACCGCTTTTACGGAATTTTTACTATTGAAATATACTATTTTCAGTGCTTTTAACATTCGTTATTTTTTTCTTTGCGGTTTATGGCTTTACCAAGCACATTTTCACTACTTATTTATTACTTGCGATATGATTTTTTTTTTTTAAAAAAAAACAATAGTATTATTATGCAACGCTTTGCATTATATTCGGCTACGCCGGCCCGTTGAAAAAGAGCCACGATTCGCTGCTAAAAGGAGAGGAAAATGGCGATGTTGCGTCACTACCTTCCTCATTCTCGCCGCCCTCCTCATTTGTGTTGGCGTCACCGTCATTATAGTCATCGACACCGCTATCGGCGTTGCCTAAGGGTTGGCTCCGCGTCTTAGACCATATAGCCTTAGGCAAAGAAGCGGAGGAGTCTTGACCCTCCTACGGCAATAAAACATAACGACTTCGAATTCGCCTACGTAATATATACGTAAGCCCTGATTTTAAACGGTAATAACAGTTATCAACTCTTCAATCCGCTAGTTAACGCCTACTATAAGTTAACATTTTTTTTTTTTTAGTTATTTACGAAGGTAGTTGCTTTTAGAAACGCTCTATTCAATTTGTTAATAGAAATAAGAGAATTAAGTTCGCGATTGAAATTGTAAGTTTGAAGTAAACTCATTGTTAAGCCGGCGATTGCGTAATACGGCCTTAATCTACAGCCTTAAAACCACTGAAATGAAGGCGTATTCGTTACCAGTTCCTTTGTAACGGTAAAAGCGGGTCGACCAATCTCCGCTTGAATAATAATCACTAATAAACTTACCCGTAGTTTTGTGCGCGACATACGGCACATAAATCGTATTTATTAATTTCCTGGGGCTACGGACCCGAGTACGCCGTTTTAACGCCTTATGTATCATAAAAGCCTTGCTACATACCTTAACGATACGTAATTTGAATCGGCGGAGAAGATCCACCTTAAACACCTCGTTTATAAGAATATTGGTACGGCGCGACTGTAATGATCACACTAAATAGCCGTGAGTAAATAGAAAGTGTCAGAGGGTTTATGTTAGTAGTAAGGTAGCAGAGGTAACAAAGGTGCAATATTAAGAAGATGTGTATTCGTGCTATAGAATGATCACTAGCTGTTAGGCTATTCAGATGTGTAGAATGAATACTTAGATTGACAACTGAAGAGCTATCTACTGAATCTATGAAATGCCTAGAGAGTGTGTTCCTTATATATCCAGCTCTTTAATCCTGGATCACTTGCCTATATTGCTAGTCGGCATAGGTGGTCTCCTGCCTATGCTTCTTATTTCCTGATTCTTCTTAAGCGTAACCCTATCCCTGGGTTGCTGACATAAGAGATTTGTGTTCCCCGCCTGATGTGTAGGACACTTGGCTCTGAGTGGCTCAGCTGCCTGCTAGCCTGTTTCTTGACCCAACCGTTATCTGGGTCATAACAGTGACGTATAGGGAGAATTAGCAATACAAATTGTATTATAACTTCGTTAAGCTATGTTTAGGGTGGCGGCTGAATGAAGGAGGGGCGGTCTCCACGGGTAATAAGGTATTCATCCGTAGGGAAAGGGAAAAGTTTATAACTTTAAAAGCCCCCCACTCCTTCTTTTTAGGGTGAAAGGAAGGGGGGGAGGGGAAGAAAAAAGGGAGGGGGTAACGGCTTTAGCAGCAACGGCGGCGGGAAACGAGGTGAAGATAAATGCAGGGATTAATAACGTCGTATCAGAGGAGGCGAGGCTAATAGTAACGACAGTAGCGGTATCGGTGACGCGGAGGGCTACGGCGACAGCCGCTTTTGTTCGTTTACGCTTACGCGTTCAACGGCGCCTAAGGGACCTTTTTTTACGCGATATTTATTTATGAGCAAGATTCATATATAGGAATTAATCAAGTAACCTATTTGTTAAAACGTTGTAAAATGGGTAGTTAAAATAGTAAATTCAATTTTCGTACGTTAGTTAACTAGTAAGGATTTACGTCAACTATAGGTACGCGCCACTAAAGGAGGAAAAAAAGTTTTACCTAAACCGACAGCGATACATGTTTTTATACCAACTCCAAAATACGTAATACTATAAACACTCCTACGCAGTCAAACCTTTACAATACCTACGTAATCGCACACCTATAAAAATGACAATAAACGCTATTAATGACCATATCGCTACCGATTACCTAAACTAACCAAGCCTTTATCATAATTATTACTGAGTCTAAAAACAACTAATTTAAATTTTCACAATTTTACTGTAATTATATTACTACTAATAAATCACGAATATTCATTGTACCACAACCACACTATCATTTTTTAAACCACGGATACGGATTACGTTACAAACTCCACTATCATTATTGAAGAATGAGTACGGGCCATAATAAAAAAATATTACCTATATAAATATTACCATATATCCTTATAATTAATTAGCGGTTACACTGCGAAATACACCTCTATAGAATTCACAGTAACATACTATTTAATAAGGTACATTCCTATAAACTCTATAATAGTATGCTACTGCCTAAAGGTAGCATTTACCAAGTGCATAATAACGTACTATTAACTAGAAGTAGCATTTACAAAGTTCACGATAAAGTGACACTACCCAGACGGGAGATTAGCAGAGTGCATGGTAGAGTGCCACTGCCTGAGTGAAAGGTTATAACCTCTCACCTATGGCATATACTCTCTGAATTCCTCTTCCCTTTTGAATCACTTATCTTTACTACCACAATACCAATCTTTATGATTACTCTTCTGTTACGTTGACGTATTAGGGATCTTACAGATAATATCAATATTTTATAAATTATATAATCCCTCTGTTCAAAATTCTCCATAGAGAAAACCAACATAATTCTATATGATCCCTATAAAGCCTAAATCTTTCATGCATTTATAACGGGTATCTATAATAAATCCTTCGTTGGACATAACCTTTCGAAATTTAACCAGATTATAGAAAGTGTCTTTTGATACCTAAAAACAAGTATTAACAATGACAAATTTCGGTTCATAAAAATGACACTATTTTCCGCCACTTTACCAATAGAAATTATAAACTAAACTTTTACCTACTCGAAACCCGCGACATTCATTCAAATAACTTTTGTTTTATCAATACGAGACTATACTAAATAATATAACAATAAAAAATATTTCAACGTCAAACAAAATCATTTAATTACTGATGTTTATTTAAATATCATTGAAATATCAACTACGTTCTTTTATATTTTCCAAGTCTAGTTTTACTAAATCCTTAACTTCTACGTCAAAACTCTCTTATATTTGCAACTTCCTCAATAGAGAATCCAAAATGAACGATTACAATCATTCTGATATGATTACAATACAATCGAATACGTATAAGTCATAGGCATAGAAAACTAAATGAAACATATTACGTAATTTGATCCTAATAATATATTAGATCCAGCTTTACTTTTAACGCTGATTACACATTCTATAATTTTGAACTAAATAAATTCCCGCGTCTTCCATTTAAAATTCAACTTCACATTTGAAATATCTATTACAATCAAATCATTGGTTTGGTTTTGTCGTTGCATTGTAGTCTATTCTAATCTTCAATCTAGGTAACTGATATATTGAATTGAAGGGGGTAATGTGTTACTTCCAATTTTAGTAGACCGCTAGCTGGTCTACACACTAATTTGTATAGACAACTGCTTGGCTCATGCCATACATTGAATTGGGCACTCCACTGCAATTGACTTGCAGTCAAAACAGTCAACTTGCAGTTAGTACAATCAACTTGCATTCAGTACATTTGACTGGTCTATAAAACAATTGCCTATTATTCCAACAAACATAATGATACAATTAATTGGAACCTTGAGGAAATTTTTTTCCAATGAACTCCTTACCTAAATCGTAGACAACCCAAACTATTATAGCAAGATCAATTGTAAACATAGCTCGAATTTATCAAACTATTCGTATCAACCTCATAAAAATGATATAGATTAAAAAATTTGATTGTATATTGCGGTGGTAATGAACTAAAAATGATTCTAAAACTAGCTCTAGAATACCAATAATATCAAACATCAAATATAAATAACAATAAAATAAATTCTAACCTATTTGAAATTCATTTCATTCAATATACTGAACATAAAAATTTTCGTTACTGTAAATCAAGGTAAGATATTCACCCTTGTAACTCTTACTTCAACTTTTAATTTATCTTTCAAACCCTTTCACATATTAACACACGTGATTGAAATTAAAATGAAAATATATAGTCGATAACCCCAAAAAATTATGATTATACCTATTTCGACAATACATATTCCAACAATACTTATTTTTATAATAACTACCTTAACTATGAAGACGATACCTTTAATGATCGTAAAGATAGTTTCCAAAGTACATATTGTTTTGTTCAACCTTAATACAATTTTAACAACGAGTTTGGTCTCGATTCTTCCTACTATAATACATTGTGTTAAATCTAAGCTAACATTTAAATTAATGAACGTATATACGGTATTAGTAACAGTAATAGAAATATCATTAACAATTATTTCATTACCACTATCACTCCCTAATGAAAAACCTTTTACTATAAACATTGTTATAGTAAAACATTTTCCAAACATACATATATTGTGAGGACATTAATTTTATTCCTCATTATAAAACTCAAATTTATTCATAAACGGTGAATTAAAAATCACCTTTTCTCTAGTATATAACTTGTTTTAAATAACATTATGTAACTTATATCGCTTTCATAAGCTTTCACTTTACAGTATAAATTTTTCTTGACCGATTGTTATTTACTTTCTTCACATTCCGGCTTAATGTTCTCTTAATTTATACCTAACATATTTAATGAATAATAATAATACATATACATCCACTGAAATTATAATTACGTATATTATCTACTAATGATAGAATGATCAGCAAATTGTTGTTTGTGAAGCTAAGTTTCAATTCCGGTTTTACTTTCGACTTACTCTAACCCTAATTATATAATATTCTTCTCAACTGTTGAAATATAACTGTCGATTTCAACTTTTCTTTTGAGTGTATATATTTCTTGTTATAAAATATATCATCGACAGAAATTTACAAATTATTTAAAATTAAATCCATAGAAACTACTTAACGCGTTAACATTACATTACTCGATTGCCTTACCATAACTTCATCTCGGACAATTGGAACATATATGATGAAACATTTACCTGACGTATGAAATATACCCAATAATCTAATTACCTATTGGTAAACTATATTTCATAACCCACTACTACCCTTATATAACAATCTAGCCTTACTTCCAGTTAACAACTTATGATTTTTGAGTTAAAGCGACAACTCTTTTCATATAAACCAAATTCAGAAAATAGTATCATAAGATTCGTAAAATTGGTAAATAATAATTGGAAGAAGTCTCAAAATAACCCTAGATAAAAGTACAAAAATAATTATAGTATAAAACAATGTCTTTTCTTTCTAAGTTCACAAACACTATACTATCAAACAAATTTAAGATTTCCAAGTAAACCTAACACTCTAATGCAACTACTTCTACTTTAATAATGACCAATTATTTATAAGATGATGAATAATGACATTGAAGTAAATTGAAGACACCATTGTGGAAATAAAATTTGAAATATATGTTTCAGTTATATCTCCCCATTATTAATCTTTTTGAAACCTACGAAACCAAATCCATTTTTATAAGAACTTTTAAATATGATATGAATAGGCTACCAAAAATGAGACTTGAATCCTGGTTATCAAAAACGAAACTGTAAATCCTTTTTGACGCCGTGGTTTATACAAATTTAACATTATCAACGCCTTATTGATTTTGAAATCTTGAAGAAAAATAACGTACAAAAACAGTTTTTATCAAAAGTAAAAATATTTTTAAATTGTTAATAATATTTTGTATCTCATATAAAGTTTCCTCATAATCGTAAACTTTGTAACCTATCTTTAAAACGTTTATTCAACTTCATCTGCATTATTTTTGAACAATATATTGATTGAACCTTTGTTTATGTAGTAATATTATAAATAAGCTTTCTTAATAATTCAATGCTTTTTTAAAAAACAAATTGTCAAATAGATACTGATAAAACTAAATTGAAATTTCTTTAAGTTGAATACTTAAATCATATTAATACTTCACGTAATATTGAGATGGATACTGAAATGACTAATAATATCAAGAATCAGGTCATATAGTCAAACCTTAAGAATTGATAAAAATATTTAAACTTTATAAACTTTTATGAATGCTTTTATTAATTAGATTCTGTATATTAACGTAATCAAGGAAATTTGTATTGGTCAATAATAGGTAGTGATAGCAGTTAGATGAATATTGGAATAAGATGAAGGGTTAGTAGCTATTCCAATGTAGCTGGCTATATATTCCTTTCAAAAAGTTTATACTATACAACTATATTATACTTAAAATCATTATTATTCTTTATAGTTCCAAAATATTTTGTGGCATAGTAAGATGTTTCATAGCCCTACAAGACTATATTAACGTTCACAGTAGCCTAAATTACACATTGATACTTTTTATATCATTTGAAAAGAAAAGATGAACGAAATAAAACATTATTAAAGGAATTGAATTTTTAATTCTATATGCAATTATAGACTGATATTAACGAAATAAACGACATATAAATTAATATAGAATATTAAATATTAAGATTTCAGTCTAACACGTTTCAATATTAAATATTGATTTCTTACGTGTAATTCATGTTATAATCAACCC
This sequence comes from Anisogramma anomala, assembly GCA_038502455.1. Lineage (NCBI taxonomy): Eukaryota > Fungi > Ascomycota > Sordariomycetes > Diaporthales > Gnomoniaceae > Anisogramma > Anisogramma anomala. Next base: position 28,255,766 of record JASMMZ010000002.1, on the reverse strand, counting down.
ATAAATCAACTTATATACATAACTAACACATCAACTTACGCTCATAACCTAGGAACTAACTTATATATATGATAAACATATACTTAAAATCATTAATACAAACAAACAAATATGAAAATTTGTATAATTTACGAATGGATTTCCACGTATAAAAAACATATATACGATAAAAACTGTGAATAATATTATATAATACTATAGTTAATATACGTAGTGGATCATGTTTTCGGATCATATGGCAGTATATCACCCTGGAAGGTGCACTCTTGCAGAGTACGCGATAATTTGTCACGCTGTAGGATACATTCTTTCAAAGTATATAATAACGTGTTACGCTCCAAGACAGATGTTGGCAGAGTGTATGGTAGATTATCACTCTCCGGGTAAAAGCTTATAAGGTCTCACTTAAAGCGTACACTCTCCGAATGCCTCTTCTCCCTTTTAACTATCTATCATCAATATTATCAATATTACTCTTCTAAATACTGTCTTTTTCCCACGTGAAAATATAAAGATCTTACCAACAATAATTAATAGCCCACTCCATCGATTTTAGACGGCCTAGTAAAAAAAATACGAACCTTATTTGAATACTTATAACGGGATATTATGACGGTTCCAATTATTCCGTACTTCAATACAATAATTGACAGGAAATATACTTGAATATATAAAACTGTAAAATCGGAGTATCTTTGAAAAGAATAACTTTAATACGAAATTATTAGTGCTGTTGGTACCCATTAACTATTGAAATCCCCTTTACGCTATCCGTCAACTCTATTGGTGATTTAAACGTATCCGGACCCTTTTTGAAAAGCGTTCTATCCCGTATCAACTATATAAGCCATTAAAATCTGGAATCTTTCGCTGGGGCCTATCCGGAAACCACTTTGAAAGCATTTTCAAAAACTTGAAAAACGCCCAAAATAACACTTGTATCGCTTTGGAAAATTTGGAAAGCGCCTAAAACGGTTTTCGAAACGCTCTCATAATTACCTCTAAAGCGCCCCCACCAAATACATACCAAACGTCCAAAACACCTTTTAAAACGTTCCAATACATTTCGTAAGCGCCTGTAACAACATTCGAAGCGCTTATATACTAGAAGCACCTAAAACAACACCTGGCACTCAAAAACCATCTCAACTTTCTCTCAAACACTATTTCAACCCTCACATACCAACACTATACTCCGAATACCTGATTTTCCCTTTCGTTATACAACTTTTGGCTTACCAAATACCATTTATTTAAATTATTATCAACGAAAATTCAAGTTTACTCACTATTTACCTAATTTAATGTTTATAAACGCTGAATAACTAGATTGAAACATTTAACTTATTTGTCATTACAACTTATTTATATTTCATTTTTATTAGTAAACGCCAAAAATCTTATTTTAAACGCCTTTATATTTTTTTCCATTTCATTTTCGTATTATACGCCTACATTGTTTATTCAATTCATAAACCCTTTTAAATATATCATTTTGAGAGTGCAAAATATCATACCACTATACTTCATTTATATTAGTCTTTTATACAAGATACTCTTGTTCCTATGATACTACCCACAAATAATTTGGCTAATGCCAACATATAAACTTTTGTTTCAGTATATAACACTTCTAAGAAATGTTTTATAACTTATTAACCTAAATATATAAAATAATTCCGTTAAAACTCCAATGAAGAGAATTTAAACCCTTGGGCGGCAAGTACTTATATTATAAATATGATTTTCTCGCTATTGTGAAAAAAAGGCTTTAGGGTTCGGTATATTCGATGATCTCCGACAGGAATTTTCATAATATACGTTAGATATGTAAAATATGGTATATAACTCGATCTCTAAAGTATTACGGATATGATAACAAAACTGTGAAATCAATAATCTAGGTGCAAAACACGGCCGTATTGTAAAAGACCTATTAATTACGGCCAAAATGAACGAAATATCAAATTGGTAAAACAGAAAGGTATTATAGGTAGACTTTATAAAATCATATTGGTTAACGGAATATGAGAAATGAATTATTGGGAAGATACAGAAAAACCGTAACGTAAAACCTTCCGAAAGACTACCACAATCCGCGAAAAGCAGACGAAACTTAAAGAATCAATAAAAAAGAGAAAAAGCCACGAAAGTTATCTGCCACTCGGGTTAAACACAGACCCTCTCCAGAAAATACCTTTAAAATGGACACAAGTAAAGCCACTCTCTAAATACATTGAACTCCCCTCCTGACTGCAACAAAGATATACCAAACAAACTAAACGGTGCTCCCGGAGGAAATATAAAAAGAAACAAATGATTATATAAATCTTACAGCCCGATACTCACAAACCATAACCTATACCGCAACCTTTTACCATATCAGTATCTCATTGATAGAAATAACCTTATAAAGTTTATGAACCTTAATCAACTATATAATAAAAGCTAAAACTATAGTATTAAGCCTTACAACATATATGATAATGAGATTTGTATGGTATCAAGTACCTATAAAAAACTATATATTAAACTCTATCAATTCCATATTATCCTACCAGATATATTGATTTCGTAAGCTTGAAAAATAATATATATACCATTGAACTTAAATAAGTACATTTGCAAAGGGCTACAACCGCCTAAAAAAATATTTTAAAACTAAAATTGATTACGAATTCTATAATAAGGACGAAACGGATATTATATAGTAGTTTAATTGAATTCACCGGAATAATGCAGAAAAAACACTTCAAAATGTACTAATTAACCTTTTAACGAAGTTTAGGAAATGCTTAGCGACGTTTAAAACGAAATATAAAGGCAACAAACTATCTATTTACTTATTTAAATCTCTCCCGATACATTTATAGGCAGCTCACATATTTTTCAATACCGCCACCAGAAATACATACGATACCTTAATATCACCAGCGAAATTTTTCAATAGTTGCCTCTATGGCTAACGCTAGAGGGGCCAAACCAACCTCACGCTCCCTTAGAGCGCCTAAAAAAGCAGCTCGACCTTTGCAAAATACTTTAGGGTCCTAGTACAAACTCTAGGTAACTAGATCGCCTCTAGCAAAACAGGACGTTAATACGTATATCATTTAACGCTTTAATGTTGAGTCCCTCTATAGAGCGCTCGATGTGCAAAAGCGCGACCTTAAAGATCGCTAATCTGTTTACAGGGCCTATGAATAAGTCAATAACGCCTTGGTTACTCGTTTTAACGAGATTTACTTTACTGAATATCGAATATCGATATTTTGTATCATGTCATATACCACCGATTACCTCGTTAACAAATATTTGGGGATATAAGTAAAAGAGTCTATACTTTTACCTATGGATAGGCATATATATTCTCTATTTATTCTTCTTACACCGATTGATTAGGCGTGAAAAAACCCTTGAAGGACTCTTCGTACACCCTTACCCATCGCTTATACAACAACTTTAATCTTACCGGCGGCTACAGTGCTAAGGAGTATTAATCCCTTTACCTTCATTATACTAAATTCGACTACTACATACGTTATAGTAGTAGTTCGTAATAAGACCCCGGTCCTTTTAATTTTAAGAGAAACTTTTATACCTTTGAAAAGACGTTAGGGTTTTGTTTAAAACTTTTCGAAATACTATCCCGTATGAAGTATTGTATTCTAGAGTATAGCAGAGAAAAAAGATTTACGGGTTGTTATTAGAGTTCCCGTAAATTCTCAACGAAATGTTAAAAGATTTTCCCTCCAATACACTTTCGTTAAATGGATATAAAAAACTCTTTTATTATTGAATCGATGAATGAAATTCCTATAGGGATTAATATACGTTATATGGATATTGAGGTTGATAATAAATTCTTTTTTCAAAAGATAATGCCGATTTTCCTACACTTTCTTAAATGTACTTCTGCCATAGTTCATTAAAATTAATATATAAATAAGGTTCAGTGAATCCTTTATATCATTTATACACCTTTTTAAAAATACTAATCGAAGTTCCGAATGTAATTAAAAACGAGATTATTATTTGAATTAGAACTGTATTAATCGGTGTTTACCTATTAATATACGGGTAACACGTACACACGAGTTCAACGACCTGAATTTTCTTTTTTAAAGCTTATTAGGTGTTTTAAGCCTTTCGATATTGTGAAAGAAATTCGGGTAATAAATGAGCGATACCGGTTTCAATTTTATAACAACGGGTATTTGAAATGATATATAAATTTACAATACGTTTTCCCGGTCTGATATCTCAAATATCCGATTTCAGTAAAAGATTACATCTCTAAAGCATATATAACATCCCTTGAGTACCATAACTTTTACGGGTTTTTCCATATTACCTACGACAATTACCCGGCAACCCTTAATCAAAATGGAGAAAAATATATCCGCGTATTAAAATACCGGTTAAAAGAGTAAGAAAATCGGTAAAACACGGAATAATATCAAGGGAGTAACGAAAATCTTAGAAAAAGACTTTTCCTCCATTTTTATACTTATAAAAACAAACGACCGCCTGGTAAAAAGGGGTAGGGAGTCGGAATTTTATCACATCAGCATTCGCTCATAATTTATTAACAGATATTTTACGCGACCCGCGCTTTCTATATATAACCCCGTAAATATGGGTTACGTGATTTCACCTATTAATATAATCACGTTATATAACCCACCTCCTTCAAAACCCCCCTTACTAATGGCAGGCGGATTTGTTATTACCCTAAAGAAAGTCGTTACACAAAACTCTACGAGTAAAGGCTCCAGGTCTTTTATCACAGGTATTATGGTTCGTAAGGCATAAGGTAAAACCTTCATGTTAGGTAAGACCGGTCTCATATTTATGGGTAAACTGGCTATAAATCATAGATTAAATACGTCTAGGTATCGTTCCTTGAAATTACAAAAACTAGCCTTAAAAAGTCCAAACTCTTAACAACTAGGGTCCTGATTATATTATGAGCCGTAACCAAGGATTTAGTTAATCAAGAACCTTTGAAGTTTAATTCGGCCACGTTTAAATCTGAATCCAAATTCTCGCCGCTTCCTCATATCACTTTTACACAGTAAAACCCGATAAGTCTTACGAATTAAGGTAATGTATTAAACGATAGCCTTATTATTTGTTCGGATTAAATTAACTCCAAAGTTTCAGAATATTGAATAAAACTGCCCCAAATAAATATAAGGCGACTAAATAATACCTAAAAACCGAAAATAAGTATAAAACTAACTACTACTTCAATGAATATTGGCAAAAATGTCACCATATACCAAGCCTTACTTATAAGTTATACGGACGAATGAATGAATATTATCAACGTATAAAAACCGTAATATGATAAAAGAAATAGTTGGGAATTTATAAAACGTTACCAAGCCTATAATATCTTCTTACCTATTCGCCTCAACTAAGGAAATTCGAAGTAAATTACTTTTAAGAACCCAACCTTGAGTCTTTACGTATAATCGGAAAAGGTCTTCTTTTACTTCCATATACTCGAAGCCGAATCCCGTCAATTATTTTATATGGTTACATATCAATAAAATCGATATTATTGATATATATAAGTATTAGTATACCGAAGAAGTCTTAACGGAAATTTTCAATTAAAAATATAGACTTTAAAGTATTGTAAAAATGGACTTAATATTCGTATACAACCAGGCGAAACCAATTTGAAATAATAACTAAAAAGGATGTACCATCGATACCGGGGTGCATATAACTAATATATATTTCAATAGTTAAATAAAAGTCCCTACTTATCGCCTAAAATACGTTTTCAACCTTACCTTTAATAATATCGCCTGTTTTATTACGATAATCCGACCTAACCTGAATAACAAGTTTAATTTTAAGGGTTTACTTATAAATTTGATAATACGCAGGTCACATTTCCTTACGATCTCATAAATTAGTGTACCTAAACCAGCTTACCTAGGTTTAAGAACCTAATCGTCGTAAAAATAGCCTCCTAACCACCTATTTCTAATATCATAATCCGGGGGATATTTCAGTTCCTTATTACTAGGGGTTTAATTAACGTATAATATGGAGAGGTGTTGGAATAGCAGTTCAATGCAGTACAGTCAAGTCAACTTTACTTGCAGTAAAGTTGATTGTACCTACTACAAATTGACTATAGTTTGTGAGATTTGACTATACTAACTGCAAGTGCAGTGCAGTAGGCGCAAATTTCAAAGTAGGGTACAGGATAAAGCATTTGGCTATCCAAATCAGCGTGCTGACCGGCTAGTAGTCTGCTAAACTTAGAACTTACAACTTAACCATAACAAACGATTTCAATGCAACACCAGTTACTTCAACCACAGTAATTTGAATCCACTACTTTTCAACGAAAAGCCTATATTCATAGGCAGTCCTACCAATACTGATCAATTCTTTTTAATTTAAGCATAGATAATCTAGGTAGAAGAAGAAACTACTTTCCGGTTACGCTTTACGTTAAACAGAAGCTAATAGTAAGGGAAAGGTTTTTACGAAGCGCCTCTATATTACTATATTAGCTGTCATGGAAGTCCTTAAAAAAGGCCTTTGAATTGTATTAGCTATCGCGGTAATTTCAGAAGTAGGTGTCGATATCTTTACTGAAAACTCTAAACAAATCATTAATTCTTTTCAAAGAAAAGCTTTAACATTAACCATTTAAATGTCTAAAAGATTACTAAGTTAGCAAGTTGGTAAATTTCTACGTTAGAATTATTACGGCTACTACTATCATGGGTATTATTATTGTAAATTGTAAAAATGACCCAATTCTATAGCGTTTAATTTTAAATATTAACTTTGTTGATAAACCTATAACTTACCACTTTATATTATTTTTCCATCTATACTTCCCAATTTTCGTTACTATAGCTTTAAAATACACCGGAATTATTATTATTAACGACTCCGACTAAAAAAGGCAATTAAAAACCTTGGTGTTGTATTCGTTACGTATTACAACGAAAAACTTTAGATTATATTCCTTATTGAAAACTATTGAATTAAATAACTTACCAATACGATTGAATTTTATATTTTAAATGTAAGGTTTACCAAAGCCATTTAAGGTTTAAAAGCGGTTAACTTATTTGTATAATATTTGAGAAAATAGAACATGAATATATAAAAGATGATACATAAATATATTAAAATTATACTCAAAATTAAGTTCTCCAACTGAGGAATTTACCTCCTAGTAAAAGACGAAAAGAAAGGTAATTTAACTAATGTATTTTACGAATACATTATCCGTAAAAACCTCCAATTAATCTTTAGAGTTAAAGGAAAAGTTATCGTTAGCGATAACATCTTTGAACGACTTTATATGCGTTCGTAAGGATTTAACGAAGCTTGGATGAGTTGATTAGATTCTTTACGTAATATTAACAGTTCAATATCACTATCCTTAAAGGATCAATTAATTTATACGCCGTAAATACTTAAGTTAACTAGTCAATTCAATAGAAAATTTGTAGTACTTTTTAATACCAAGATAATTATTACCAAATACCTCACGACGGACACCTTTAAATGAATTTTTGTTAGGCTCTTGAACGCGTTTAAATTTAATAGCTCAATTAAAAAAGTAATAAATTTATACGCAAACTTATCAAAGGTACGACTTTTAGCTTTTCTCCTTTAAATTTAGCTAAAATAACTTTTTTACCTATTAATACCAGCCCTAATATTACTCGAAGGATTTGAAGAGTCTCTAAAACCATAATATTTCCCTTTCACCACAATAAGTTCCTATAATGGATATAAATTACACGGTAATTACCACCTTCGTTAAGATCTGAAAAGAATAGGAGAAGTATAACAGTAAGTCGTATAACCTCTTCTATGTTACGTTATACTCGTTTTTCAACATTTTCTATCATAAAAAGATTAAATAACTAGTATTTTACTCGTTATTTCCCAGTATCTATACCGGCTAGGCCGAAGATCACTACATCCAGTACCTAACAAATTATTATGTTTTCGCTAAATATACGATAGTTTTTAAGGTTACTTTATATACAATATTGAATTCTTATGGTATTACACCTATTACTATATTATGAAGTGGTTTCATATATTAAACCATTAAAAAAGACAAAAAAAACTCTTTCAATCAGATATTTAATAAGTTAGTGATTTGTTAATAGGGAATGAAAAACGTGGAAGTTAATGAAGGAATTTTCAGCTAGTAAATTCGGCAAGTCGTCACAGATTATAAGGAGTTCGAGTACAACTTTTAATGTATTTATATCATTTACGAAGGGTTTTTTTTTGCTAGCTAGGTGCTTTTCTCGTTAGCAACCGTAACAATTCAAGTGTCTGGCTCGATTAGTATGTTCACTTAAGTTATAAAGTTTAATGAAGACGAAGAAGACCCTTTTTACACATTTTTTATATCGACCGTAAGTACGGAAGTCCCGGCTAATACGGTTAACAAAAAACCCGGACCTAGGGATGTAATCAAATTACCTATAAAAAGGGGTTTTTTTTTTTGCTTTAAGGTTTTTAAATTAATTAAACATATTCACTTAGAATTCGAATATTATGAAATGTTTCATTTACAAAAAATATGGTTACTAGTCAACACGTTATATTTCTGGCGAACGCGAATTAAAGTAAGTAATATATAATATATATTTTTCATTTTTGTTCAATTCATACTATATATTACTAGTTGAGAAATTAAAGGGCAATAAACTTGGAAAGAACGAAAATAAGCCTCAAGTTTTCGGCTGGCATTAAAATATTAACACCGGCTTAAAAACAACGTAATAACTTATCCACTATACTTTTTTATACCATTGAATAGGTAAAGACTCATATCGCCGGCATAACTATAAAGACTTTAGCCTTATATACCTTTTTGGTATTTAAGATCGTTATGCGAAGTAAGTCTTCTAAGTTATTATACCGGATACTAGGGGGGTAACATAGTGAATAGGAGGGTATTCGTAATATATTGGGATGTAAAGGAATATTAATATTATTACGAAATTTAACTATAAGGATATTAATAAAACTAAGGTTAACTTTAGCTTTGGGAAATTGTTATTTTTATTGGGATAGAAAGCGGTCAAAAATATTGTTAACCTTATTATTTTCCATATCTTGTAATCTTCTACCCTATCTCTTTTCTAGTCAAAAGCATAAAAAACCTCGGCCTTATAGTTAAAGTTTAAACTAATAAATCAATTCAAGTAAAGGGTGGTAAAAAGCTTTTATTGAAACTTGAGTAAGACAACTTTGAACTTTAAATTTAAAGGTCAAAGATAAAAGTATTAAACTTAACGAAGGTAGAACTTTTCTCATTATACCATAGATTTATTGTCCGTCAATTAATAGGCTTTATAAGGTTTTCAAAGCGACTAGTTACGGAGATATGGACTTGCCGACGATAAAATTAATTAAACGACTTTATCATTTCTATTTAACGTATTTCTAAATCCTTTTCAAGTTTAAGTTTACGTTGAAAAAACTAAAACATCAACTTTGAAGTATTTGTAAGCGTGTTTTACCTAGACAGTAAGCCAATACTTTACTTTATGGATTTAGCTGCGGCTTTTTACAACGTTAAGTTTTTTAAATCCACTAGTTCGAAGGAAACCTAGAAAGTACTTCGTATTTTGTAGATTGATAGGTACTTTATGATATTCAACGCATTAATTTACAATACGGATATCAATTTTATTACGATGAAGTTTTAAACTAATATCAAATCTGTGAGAATTGAATATAAATAGATTTCTATTAAAGCTTATCAAGATATGAATAAAATTGAAAAAGAATACTTTTTTGAAGAAAAAATTATAATATATTTACAGTAGAAATCATGAGTTTTATAATTTAAAAAGTACGGCTTTGAATCACATTACAAGGTTTTAACGGTATTATTAGCCTTAATGGCCTTAAATCAACTTTACTGGTATTTATAGCTTATCTATATATAACGACTAAATTACTATTATTGCTAAATACCCAAAAGCGTATTTTAGTTTATAATAAATCCTCAAAGGAATTAAACAAGGGATCGATACGCAGTCAAGTTAACGAATACTTCAATATCACAAACGGACCGTGAATAATAAACGTATCATCTTTTCTTTCTTAAAATGAAGTCTTTGCGTAGCGAGAACTAGGTAAATAAGATAGGGTGTATAAAATTTTTAATGTTATTAACATAAACGTGGAAGTAAAAACTGCTAAAAGTCTTATTACTTTGGGAATTTTATAGGTTAATCCGTATAAAAACCCTATGAAATTAAATAAATATCTTGCCATCCATAACCTCCGAGATAATCGAATTAGCTAATATAATCTTTCTAGATCGATCGTTAAGAGGTTAATAGAATGTCGACGACGTAAAATAACTACTTAAAAAGAGGATATATACTAAGCTTGGGGATGTTGATAGAAATTATAGGATTAACAAGGTATATATAATGAAGTAAGTATTTTAAAAAGAAAGGTTTAACGAAGAATTTTCCTTCAAGCTACGTTCCGAATGAATTATTAATATACTAGGTAAATTATTTGAGAAAAGTAATTAGGTGAAGATTAACGCCCTTTCTTTACGAAAGATTATATAATTAATACCATTAACTTAATTTAAATGCTAAGAAGTTATTACCATCTTCGACCTTACATCAACTTTCTTAGTATAGGTGCATGGACCACCTTGTTAACGAAGGTAGGGGGCCTATACTAGAAACTCTAGTAGTGCCTACTTCTGAGGAAAAAAATTCAGGTCCAGCCGCTCTCAATACCATTACTTTACGTGCACCTCATTCCACTACAATATCACTAACCGGCTTTATCATCACTTGAATCTTTTCTGGCGACCCCTTTTTGGCTATGGAAATCGTCGTCGGACCAGCGCACCGCCCGCGTAGCGATGCATCCAGAAAACAGCTCTTACAACCAGCGATTCCGTCCCTCGCTACTTGTGTTAACGTGGCCCTTCAGACTCGGACTTATAATAAAATAAAAGTTTGATTCCCTTTGCGCTTTAAGGTCTTGAAGAAAGACCTTTATTATAAGCGCTTGCACTTAACTACTTTATTTATTTATTTATTTTTAAGCTGTCACCATCTACACAGATGCCCCGCTCGCTTAGCCGAGCCTTCAACTATACTTTGAGTGCCTTTCTTTGGCTGTTCACAAAATACTCTTTACGGAATACTGCCCGCTTAGTAGTGTTCATTTTTACGATTCTTTTTATACTTCTTAGGCTTGCAGTCCGTGGCAAAAAAGTATCTCGGGTTATAACTTTCGAAGTACATCCTTTACCAAGTTGTAAAGTATATCTTCCCCACCGCAACGGGCTTTTAACCAAGATATTTGTGTTTTACAGGTTTTTTACTCTTATAATACCGCCGTCAGATCCTCGATACGAGTATATGTCGAACGGGAACTGAAATGGCTGTGTAATATAGCCCATCCAAGGCTACAGCTTTTACGCCCGTAAAATATTACGGGTATCTACATTGTGTGATTCCTTAAGGCCTTAATTGGAAGGCTAACTTGAGGTCCAATTTCTAGCTTAAGGTTTCCTTTTTGTCTCTATGCTTTTCTGTTCTTTGAATAAAGGTTGTGTCGTTGGATCATTCTTTACAAATATATTTGGTTAAAATTCTTTTCCGAAACATTTAATGTTTTCTGCCCTTCTTTACGTAGCATGTAGACAAACTGATTCAAATATAGTTCATATTTTTATTTTACACTCAGTTTGTCACACGTAATAAGGACCAATACGGTTGATTATAAGATCCCAACGACATTCAACACATACGTACAACACACTGCCCGAAAATTAGCTACATGTATAAAGGATTATGTTTTCAACCTCATATATTCGTTTAGTTGAGGACACATTTTGCGATAGTATATTCAACGGATTTTACGGTATAATTTGGAAGCGACAGGAATTTTCGAATATGGTGGTTGTTATGGGTAGGAATATTCGAATTGCTAGCCTTTCTGCTGGTATATGTATGCATTTATCAATAGCTAGGGTCACACTATAGTAGCTATATAGTAGGCACTGGCCGGTAGTAGCAAATCCAAAAAAAAGACGTTATTACCTTTAAGTCGAGGATAATTTACGAGATTAAGGGTAAAATTACGGACCAGCCGTACGAAAAACCACATTCAATTGCTTCAAGATATGGTGATGAACGTAAGGATTATATATTGACTCAATTATATATAATTTACAAAAATAAGTTAACGTTTCATCGTTGTAATTACAATCAATTGAATTATCAGCATAAACGGTTAATTTACACCTAATGGCCGGGATATGACGTAAATATTTGCGTAATTTACTACCGATTTTTAACGGGTTGTATTATTAAAATTAACGAAAAACTTGAGAGATAAGTTTTCGTCTGGTAGGGTAATACGTTATATTAAACCTTTGTACAAATTGACCTAAATAAGGGTTTATTAGTTTTGAACTTACTTAGAGTACTTTTAAAATGAATTCGGTATAAAAACTATAAAGTTTAACATGTGCTTGTTAATTATGATATGTAAAAACTTTAATATCGTAGGTATAAAAATTAAAGAAATTTCCTTCTTTAAAAAAGTTAGGTTTATAATAGAGAAATAGAGTGTTGTTAAAAAGTTAAGCCTTTAAAATTACAAGCCGATGAAAACGTTATCTAAATGTATATAACTTAAATTTAATAAGTCGTTGATCTATATTTATAATATTGAGGCTAAGAACTACATTTATATTAGTTTACGTCAAAAAAGGGTAAATTGTAAGCCTAAAGATTATTAACAAAGCCAACGAATTTTTTTTTTATAAATACCGAAAATAAATAAAACTTTACAGCTTATATTACCACGTCCAACTAACCGAAATCATCGAATTACTAACATATTACGATGTAGGAATAAAATTTACGAAACGCAAATTTTCATAGGTTGAATAAATGAGTTAAATAATGATTCTATTATTAGAAACAAGGAATTCATATAGTTTTGGTAAATTTAATAAAAGCGAAATTAGTGATCCTTCCGAATATATTATTTACTAATAATATTAACCTTATATCGTAAATTGTTTTTTTCATAATATTAGTTAACGAGGAAAAATTGAAAAGGCAATTTACAATTACCGAAAACCTTATATATTCAATCTTCGTTAAACCTTAACTTATAATACGAAACGTATTAGATTTAAAATTTTACAGCATAATTACAAAATTTAATAATATTGCAGTAACTGACAATACGTTAAAAATTATTACTCAGCAGCTAAAATTACCTCCAATACCCATTATAATATATATAAACCCCCGAAGCCTTTAGAAATACTCGTTAAAGTTAGGTATAACTAATTAAAAACGTTTAAAAATAAACGTACTGATTTTAAAAAGGTATAAAAAGCCTAGAAAACCGATGAGTTCCGGTGAATTAACGGTAAAAATAACCCCATCAACGTTATAACCTAAGCTATACCTAATTACACCTTGAAAAGGTTTGTGGGTAATAATACATTAACCGTACAAATCGAGGGTTACATAGACCTCTCGGAACATAACTTCAAGGAATGGAGTTGTTATAATAAACTTAAAGATTGTTAGGGTAGTGATATTAAAGGTAATAACAACAGTATTCATACTAATAGTTTTACCTATTGATAAAAGGTACGTAAATAGTAAAGTGCGTAATACGTTTAGGTTTTTGACGAAAGACTTGGGTATAAGAGTTTAAAAACGAAGGTTTCGGAGGGAGGAAACAAAGAGAGCTACTAAGGGCAATAATTATTGTCAATTTTGATATAACTTAATCAGAATTAATATGAGTCTGGCTTATTATTGACTTGTTGATTATGGAGGAATTTTAAGGGTTGTCACTAATTAAGGGTAGGCTACGTTATTGTGAAGGCGCAAGATAAAAAGCCGCTAATATTGGAATAGCAGTTAAATATAGTTTAGGCAAGTCAACTTTACTTAAAGTAAAATTAATGATACGTACTGAAAATTAATTAAGATTTATGAGATATAAATATATTAATTACCAGTAGAGTATAGTATGTGCCCACTTTAAAGTGAGACAGAAGCCAAAAAGTTTCACTATATAAATTAGCGTGTAAACCGGCTAGCGATTTGCTAAACTTAGAACTTACAACTTAACTACAACAACCAATTTCAATGCAGCACTAGTTATTTCAATCATAGTGATTAGAATCAACTACGTTACAAGAAAAGACGTATATCCATAGGCAGGTTTATTAATACTAATTAGTATTTATAAGGTTAAGTATAAATAATCTAGGTAAAAGAAAAAAATACTTTACGGGTATGCTTTACGTTAAATAGCGGCTAAAGTTAGGGGAAATTCTTTTGCGAAACTCCCCAATGGTATTGTGTTAGCTATCTCTGTAGTGAGTAAGGAAGTCCTTTAGGTTATATTGGCTATCGAGGTGAATTCAGAAACAGGCGTCGGTAAAAAAAATTATTAATCCCTTTTAAATAAAAGTGTTAAAATTAATAACCTAAAAGTTTTTAGGATCACTAAGTTATCAAATTGGTGTAAAAGTTGAAATTATTATTAATACGACTATTACTATTACGGGTACTATTATTATAAAATATAAAAAGGACTTAGTTTTACGATGTTTAACTTCAAATATTAATTTTAACGGTAAATTTACAACTTATTATTTTATACCAATTCTTCCCCCTATACTTTTAATTTTCGTTAAAATGACTTTAAAATACCTCACAATCAATATCATTAACAACTCCAACTGAAAGAATGTAATAAAGAACCTCGATATTGGATTCTTTAAGTATTACAACGAAAATCTTTAATATATAAACCCTTTTTAAACCTTTGTAATCAAATTACTTACTCATACGATGAATTTATATATTCTGAATATCAAACTTACCGAAACTGTTTCAAACGTACAGAAGATTCAATACTTTTAAAAATATTTTAAAAAATATATTCTTAATATGTAAACGATGGCAAAAAAAAAACCCCCCCATATTAAAATGAGGTTAAAAATTAAGTTTTCAGACGGAGGTGTTAACCTCCTGATAAAGAGAGGCAAAAAGGGTAATTTAATCAATATACTTTACAAATACTTTATCGATAAAGACGTTTTATGAATCTTTGAAGTTAAATATAACGATATCGTCAGCGACATTATACATTAACGCCCTTATACGCGTTCTTAAAAACATATTTAAGCTTAGATATATTCATAAAACGCTTTGATATAAGATGAACCGTTTAATGCCACCAGCCATAAAAATTAATTAACCTATACACCGTGAATCATTAAGCTTACTAGTTAATTCAATATGAATTTCGACGTACCCCTTAATACTAAGAGAATTATTACCAGGTCCCTCATAACAAAAACCTTTAAATCCTTTTTTTTTCAATCTCTTTAACACGCTTGATTTTAGTTACTAAATTAAAAGGGATATAGACTTACACGCGAGCTTATTATAAGTACGACTATTGGTATTTTTTAAAATTTGGTTAAAAATAACTATTTTCCCTATGAGTATTACCCCTAATATTAATTAAGGGATTTGGAAGATCCTTACAATTGAAATATTATGCTTCCCCATCGATACGTCTTCATAAGGGATATAAATTACGCGGCAATCACCACATTCATGAAATTTTGGAAAGCAAAGAAGAAGTATAACTATAAGCCGTATAATCTCTTCGACGTTAAGTTACGCCCGTTTTTAAAAAAAAATTATCAGATAAGGATTGGATTATTTAGAGTTTACTAGTTATTTACCAGTATTCTTACTGGTTAAACCGAAAACTATTACCTCCGCTACCTAACGAATTATTCTTCCTTTCACGAAATTTACAATAGTTTTACAGTCTACTTGAAATACGACTTGAAATTTACCTTATATTACACCAATTGGAACATTTTTAAAGAGTTTTATGTATTAAATTGTGAAGAAAAGATGAAAATTAAAATAAACTTCCTTAATTGGATGCTCAATAAACTAATACTTTATTTATAGGTAATATAAAACATAGGAGTCAGCAAAAACACCTTACTCCAACAAATTCGACAAGTCGTTACGGGATATTAGGAGTTAAAATACTCCTTTTAATGTTTTAATTCTGTTTTCAACAGGTTTTTTAATTAGTTATGTTTTTTATTGACAACCGTAAGAACTAGAATTTACTGTTCGATTAGTATGTACCTTTAAATATTAAATTTTAAACACAACGCAAAAGTACCCTTTTATACGTATTATATCGATTTTAAATAAGGAAACCCCGGCTAATACGGTTAACAAAAAGCCATAATATAAGGACGTAATCAAATTACCTATAAAAACGTTACTTCCCTTCTTTAAGGTTTTTGAATCAACCAAGTAAATTTACTTTAAATTCGAATGTTGAAAATGTTGAATTTACGGAAAATAAAGCTATTACTCGACACTTTATATTGTTGACGAATACGAATTAAGGTAGGTTATATATAATATAAATTTTCTATTCCTATTTAACTTAAACTATCTATTAATCGTTACAAAATTTAAAATCAATGAGGTTAAAAAGGATGGAAATAAGCCTCAAGTTATTGGTTGTTATAAAGATACTGGTACCGGCTTCAAAACAACTTAATAATTCGTTGACTATACCTTTTTGTATTTCGTAATAGGTAAAAACCCTTATCGCCAATATAACAATAATAAGAACTTTGGCTTTATATACCTTCTTACTGTTTGAAATCGTTATGCGAATTAGGTCTTCTAAAATGTTTTATTGGATATTAGGGCGGTAAGGTACTTAATAAGAGGATATTCATAATTCGTTGCGTTGTAAAAAAAAAATATTAACATTGTCATGGAATTTAATTATATGGATATGAATAAATTTAGGATTAGATTCAATATTAAACGTTTATTTTTATTTATATCAACAATGGTAAAAATTGTCATTAGTTTTTATTTTTTATTTTTTCAATCCTTTACCCCATTTCTTATTTTCCTTAAAGATATAAGAAAAACTTCGACCTTAACGTTAACGTTGAAACCAATAAATCAATATAGGTTAAGGGCAGCGAAAGTTTTCTATTTATCTCTAAATGAAGTTACTTTTAATTTTATCTATAAAAGCTAAATATAGTAGTATAAAATCTAACGAGGGCGAAACTTCGTCAATTCTACTGTATATTTAATTACCCGATAATTGATAGGTTTTACAATATTTCAAAAGCGATCAGTTATAAATATAAGCTTGTATAGGTGCTCACTGTAATGAAATAGCTTAACCACTATTGAATATATTTCCAAACGCCTTTAAAAACCAAATCAACGTTAAAAAAACCAAAACTTTAATTTCAAGGTTTTTGTAAACCTATTTTACCTAGATGGTAAGTTGTTACTTTATTTTATAGATTCCGCTACGCCCTCTGAAGGCGTTGGGTCTTTCAAGTTCATTACGGCGAAGGAAACATAAAATATACTGCAAATTCCGTACATTGATAGGTACCTTAGGCTATTAAACGTATTAATTTATGATACTGATACCAATTTTATTACGATGATGTGTAAAATACATGTTAAATCGACAGAAATTGAGTGTCAAAAGTTTTTTGGTAATTCTCATCAAGGTATTAATAATGTAAAAAAGGCTTAAGTTATTCTAGAATGGGATGAAGATATTTTTATAATGGAAATCGAAAGTTTTATAAGTTAAAAAGTACGGCTTTAAATAACAGTAAAAGATTTCAACAATGTTATTAGCTTTAATGGCCTTATATCAATTTCATTGGTCTTTGGGGCCTTCTTATATGTAACGATTGTATTGTTATTATCGTTAAATACTTTAAAGCGTATTATGGAATATAATAAAACCCTGAAGTAATTAAGGGAGAAATTAACAGGTGGTTAGGTTAACGAAGTTTTTAATATTAAAAATGTACCATGAATAATAAAAGTATAGTCTTTCCACTTTTAAAGTAAAGTTTTTACATGACGAAAATTGGGTAAATAGGATAAATCGTATAATATCTTAAATATTATTAACCCAAAATTGGTGGTTAAAACTATTAACGGCCTTATTACTTTTCTAAATACATAGGTTGAATCGTAAAAAAAACGTAAATTTGATAAAGATTTTAACGTTGTTAAACTTCGAGTTAAGCTGATTAGCTAATATAATCCTTCTGAGCCTATCGTTAATGAGCTGATAAAACGTTGATGGCGTAAATAAAAACTACTTTAAAAGAGGATACATACTAAAGAATAGGACGGCTACGGGGATTATAGGCTTGGCAGGGTATATATAACAGCTTGTGTGTTTTAAAGGAAGACTTTTAACGAAGAATTTGCATTGAAATTACGTACCAAAAGGAATTATTAATATACCGGACAAGTTATTTTTAAAAAGTAATTAAGTAAAGATTGACAACCTTTTTTACGAGAGGTTATATGAGTTTCATTGTTAACGTATTCTAGAGGCTAAGATGTTATTACCTTTCAGTCGAAGATGAATTATGAAATTAAGGGTAAAACTCCGAACCGACCGTACGAAAAATTACGGTTAACCGTTTAAAGATATGGTAATTAAGGTAGACACTATATTTTTACTTAATCATTTATAATCTAGAAATTCAGTTAACGTTGAATCATCGTAATAAATATAAATTTAATCATTAATATGAAATGTTAATTTACATTGAATTACCGGAATATAACGTGAATATATACGTAATTTATCTCCGACCTTCAACGTATTATATTGTGAAAATTGACAAAAAATATAAGGGATAAGTTTTCGGAAGGTATGGTAATACCTTATATTGAACCCTTTTACGAATTAACCAATGTAAGTTTTTTTATCTAACGTACCAAGCGTAATTTATCAATGAGCTAGGTATAAAAACTTTAACGTTTAACTCGTAGCTGTCAATTACGAAGGGTAAAGACTATAATATCGTAGTTATGTAAATTAATAATCGTTTTTTCCTTGAAGACATTAAGTTTATAACGACTAAATTACGTGTTATCAAAAAGTTAAGCCTTGAAAAGTATAAGCCGATTGAAATATTAGCTAAAGGAATATAACATAATTTTAATAAGTCGTTAATCTGAATTTTTATTATCAAGGCTAAAAACGAAAATTATATTAGCTTATGTTAAAAAAGATAGGTTACGAGCCGGACGATGATTAATAAAACCAACGAACGAAAATTACCAAAATACTTAAAATGAAGGGCCCGTAAGATCTATATTACTACGTTTTACTAACCTAAACTATCGTATAACTTATCTATTACAGCATAAGCATAATATCTACACAACGAAAACTTTCATGAGTTAAATAAAAGGATTTAGTAGCAATTGGACTATTCGAAACAAGGAGTTATTATAGTTTCGATGGATTAAATGAAATCGAAGTTAATAATCTTTATCAACAGGTTTTTTCCAATGATATTCACCTTACATCGTAAATCGGCTTTCTAATAATGCTCGTTAACAAAAAAAGTTTAAAAGGCAATTTAAAATTACCGGAAGATAGTTAGACGGCTCATAATCACTTTTATTTCTAACTAAAAAGTTAAACCCTTTATATATTATAGGCTGTTAGAGCGTAACCGTTCTTTCGAAGTATAAAAAACTCCCTATGTTGGAATCATAGTATTTTCAGTGCAATAGGTCAACTTTACCTACAGTAAAGCTAACTATACTGACTACAAGTTGACTGTATTGTTCTGTGTGGACCTACTGCATTTGACCGTAGGTTAAATACAATATGGCCCCAGTTCACACTGGAGCACGAGCTAAGCAATTAGGCATACAAATTACTACGCAGATCAGCTAGTGGTCTGTCAAACCTATAACAATACATCCAACATCTGAATACTGTAATGCTACTATTACTTTGACCACTTGAATCAACAACATTGCAATGTCTAAAGCCCTACCAATACTTATTAGTAATTATTAAGTTAAGCATAAATAAGCTAAGTGGAAAGAGAAGCTACTCTCTGGTTACGCTTTACGTTAAACGACTGTTAGGATAAAGGAAAGATTTTTGCGGAAGGCCTTTACGAATTGCGTTGGTTTTTACGGCAGTTTAAAAGTATCGATGGTATCTTGATCAAAAACACTAAGAAATCTTTACCAATATTTCTTAAAAACGTTGACATTGATTGTGAAAAGTCCTAAAGTTCGTCAAGTTGGCAAACGGTTAAATTAATACTGCTACGGGTGCTACTACTATAAAAACGACCAAGTCTCACAGTCAAATAACAAATAATCTTCGTTCTTTACTACTATCAACGACCTTTAACCTTATTCTTTATACCAAAACTTTGCTTTTAGTTTACTTTTTTCATTTACAATACGCCAATTGAATATTTAAAGATCGTTGTTTTGAGAAAAAACATTAAGAATTACCAAATCGCGTCAAATAAGCTACATTATATGACCTAACGCCAAGTTGCCAAGTTACCAAGTTCCTACGCAACTTTACGTCAAAACACCAAGTCTTTAAGCCTCAAAACATGAAGTCCTTCGCCTATTAAGTTCTATATAGACCAAAACTCCAAGATAGCTACCACAAATGCTTACTTCTAGGCTATTAACGACCCCTTTTGGAAAGAAGCAATTAAAAACCTCAGAACAGTTTTCGCCAAACACTACAACCACAATTTTTGGGAATAAGACTTTAATAAAGACTTAAACGAAAAGTATTTGACTAACTTCTTTGGCTGTTATATTCTCGAATATAACGGCAACGAAGATCTTTACCGTATTTTCCGTAAGTATCGTGAGTTTTTCAACGATTGGACAATTGATATATAAAAGGTAACCTAAAAGATCAGCAAGTCAAAATTAAAGGATATATTCGAGCGCCGAGGGATTTACGTGTTAAAGGAAAGCTCAACTAGGTAAGAAAAAACCTTTTTAGATTTGAAAAAGCTTAAAGAATGTATTTAAAGCGTATGCCCTAAAGGAAAAGGTATTGAAAAAACTTAATACCCTTACACACAATTTAAGGGATTACCCCTAAACCTTTAGCTAAGTTAAGCCTTTTTACGTACTGGCGATAAAAAACCTGTTAACCTGCTCGGCAATCCAGCGCCTCTACGTGATAACACGGAATACGCCCTTAGCGGCGGTAAGATACGTGAAGCATCGGCTTTCAATGCGGCTAGATGTATTGACGTTAGCGCTTAACACCAGTTAATTAAGTAAAATCGTCAAATCTTTCAAAAACTTCAATTCTTTATCACCCCTTAGCACTTTAATCGTTATTTCTCTCAAAAACCTTTTTACAGAAAGTTTACCTATATGCGTAAGCCCACTACAAGTCGCACTATAGGACTTTACCCCTCGAGCTAAGCGACTGGCAATTACTTTTAACACTGTGCCTTGGCGGCTTTAAAATTAAAATCACCGGGAAATAATAATGAAAACTGGAATAACTATTGCAACCTATCCCTAAGATCTATTAAAATGGTTAACATTAACTACAAACTCCTCATAGACTTCATCAAGATTTGGAGTGACGTAAAAAATTATAACATGAAGCCTTACAACCTCTTCGATACTAAGATAATTCCCTTTTCAAATATTTTCAAGTAGATAGAGGTTCCCCCTTCTGGTTTTCACTCACTATTTCCTGAAATTTTTATAAGGAACGCTAAGGATTACTTTCTAACCTTTCTAACCCTAGTAACCACCTTTCGTAAAGTTTATAATTTTATGAAAAACCACTTCGAATACGATGTTCACCTTGCCTAATACCATATAAACTGGGCTGCTATACGGGGGACTACGATAATGGCAAAGAAGAAAGAAGAGGAAACACTAATAAATGTACTTAACTAAATGCTTAACAAGTTGATATTATGCCATCAAGCAATAGGAAAATCCCACACTAACGAAGCTATGCTTCATAAACAGATACAGGTAGTAATTACGGGCGTTAACAAGTTCAAATACGCCTTACAACATGTAAATGCAACCTATGAAGGTTTTTTTAGCCAGTTGTATTCCTCATTGACAACTGTAATAACGCGAACACCAAACTTACTTAATATAAATCCCTAAGCTGACAACTTCCCTAACATGGATAAAGAAGACTTTATGGTAATTAATTACGTCGACCGTAAATACGGTTACAGGTACCCTTAATGCCCAAAGTCTGGCCCATTCAATATAGATTAAAGGTAATAACCACGTTAACGCTAATAGGACTAAGATTTAAATGAACATGTTAACCGTAAGTACTATCTTCGAAATAATAGAAAGAGAAATTGGATTTGTAGTAAGTCTGACTATGAATTAACTTGGCATACTACAGCCAAGAGAAATAGCAAAAAAGTAATATACTATATCTAGTACCCTACCAATTTTAAATAATATTACTTTGATCAAATCGCAAAATTTCAAAGTTATAAGCCAATTAACGGCTATAATACCGCTAAGCATATTAAGTCACATAAAGATATTGCTTCCGGCGCGACTTAATAACTATCCGACTACGCTTTTCTATACTGTTTAGGTAGTAAAGACCCTTATTTTTATCTGGATCAAACTATTGACTTGTTATACACTTTTAACCTCTGTAATCGTTACGCGGACTATACGTTTTAATGTATTATACCGAATATAAAGGCAATAAATTACATAACAAAAGGCTATTCATAATATATAGCATTGCGGAGTGAAAATACTACAACTATTAAGATTAATTGTTACGATATTGGTAATGCTAAAGTTAGTTTCGGACTAGATGAGCAACTATAGTTACTGAGGATAACGGTAGCTTAAACTATTATTAGGTCGATTACATTCCAGAACCTTAAGTCTCCTATTTTTTTACTTATTTGCTTGGAGGATATAAAGACTTTTAGAGTCAAAGTTAACGTTAACACCAACGAACTAGTTAAAAACGACCTATTTTAATCGTATATAAGCCTATATAACATCACAAAATTCGACATAAAGTTTAAAGGGTATACGAAGAGAGCGGCAAACGCTAAAATCCCCCCACCTTTAAGTAGAGGCACCTATAGTTTTATTTTTAAGACCCTGAAGCAATGGTATCAAACCTTATAAAGACGAAGATACGTTAAGTATATCAACGGTTTAACCACCAAGCTGTTAACAAGCTATATAAAGTTCTGAAGTCCGTAAATTATAAAAATATGGAATACTTTGCTTTAAAAGTCATTGAAAAGCTTTGTTACCACTGCTAAACATATGCTTAACCCCCTCCCCCCCCAAATTTAAGTTTATACTAGAAAACGATAAAGAATTTGATTACTAGGTATTTATCGATATATTTCACTTATATAATAAGCTTATTCTTTATATAATTAACTCTTCAACCTCTTTTTACAGAATTAGGTTTCTAAAATCTTTTTCGTTAAAGGATATATAGGAAACTTTAAGGATATTATGAATTAATACTTACTTAGGTCTACCTAACGTCGATGTGTACAATATTAGAACCAACTTTACGGCGACAAAGTTTTAAAAAGATACTAAAATAATGGGTATCTAATGTAAATAGTTGTTTTTAAAGGCTTACTACAGCATTAAAAAGGTTAAAAAGGCATACTACCTACTTCGTTGAACGTGTAATATCCTTACGTTAGAAGTTGGAAGCTTTACGGATCCAAAGACACGCCTTTAAACAACGGTAAAAGGCCTGAAAAATATTATGGGCCTTAACGACCTAATATGAACTTTATAGGTCTTTAAAGTATACCCACGCCTAATAATTAGATATCCGCCATTATTTAGTACCTAAAAGCGATTTATAGCCTGCGGAAAAGCTTTAAAAAAACTAAGAAATGAATTAGTATGTTGCCAGGTTAATGATGCCTTTAATACTAAGAACGGACTTACAATAATCGATGTATTTACTTTGCTGTTATAAAGTAAAGCCCTCGTAAAGCGGAAGCCAGGTAAATGAAAGGGTCTATATAAAACCTTGAGTATCGCCAACTTTAAAGTAGTTGTTAAAACTGTTAACGGTTCTATATCTTTTCGTATTACCTAGGCTAAGATTTTTATTAGAGCTATTGACGATAAAGATCCTTAAATTAAGCGACCAAGCTAACACGAGCCTCCTTCACCTGTTATCGATAAGTCGATAAAACACCGCTGGCACGAACGACTCCTGGGGGAAAAAAGGTTAAAGAGCAGGAATACACACCGAGTCTTATTTATAATACTACTTAGGTAAATAGAAACAAAAGGATAAAGAAAATTTGGAACCGAAGTTTCAAATGTAAAGTATTATTGAAGATTCCGGAAACCCTTTTAAAGAAAGTTATAAGATCGAAATTAACGGCTTACTAACTCGAAAAGTTATATAATTTATGTCAAATACCGATTTTAACCTCCAAAACTCAAACTTCATGATCTTGAAGTCGAGAATTATTTACGAGGTTAAAGGTAAAAATATATGATGGCTGTACGAAAAGTTACGCCTAATCGCTTAAGAATACGGTAATAAAAATAAAGATTAGATCCTTACGTAATCTCTAACGATTTAGAAAATTAGTTAACACTTAGTAGTCGTTGTAGTAACAAATTTACTATTTAAGATTAAAAGTAATTTTACGTTTAACAATCGAGATATAACGTAAATCTACACGTAATTGGTAACGGATTTATAACAATTTGTACTATTAGAATCGTTATATAAATTGCGGCTTATCTACCCTTGAGAAACGGTAATACGATATATTCAGTTTTTATATGGATTGACAAAATTATATGTCTATTGGGTTTTGATTTACCAATAGTATCTTAAATTATGATTAGGTATAAAATCTTTAACGTATAACCTATACCTGCTAGTAATGTAAGAATAGAGATTTATCCTGGTAGGTATGTAAACTCACGATACCCTTTTCGTTGGAACGGATAACTGTATAATATTAGAATAATAGACGATTAAGGACTTTAAGTTTTGGAATTATAAGCTGGCAACAACGTTGACAAAGGGTAATCAACTTGACTTTAATGGATCGTCAATCCGTATGCTTAGTGTCAATGCTAGCCTTAATTTTCACTAAAAGAGCCAGGGTATTGATTTAGCTACAATCGATAGGATTAATATGGTTAAGGTCCAGCAGTACCTAAAATAACGTGCCCGTGACAGTTATAGTACTACCCTTTATAAACAGAAAGCCTTTTACGACCTCTTTATTACGACGTAAGTATAGGATCCAATAGGTAACGACTTTAAACGGCTTAATAAAAGGATTAAGTGATAAATACTGAATATAAATCGAAGAATTAATATAATTTTAATCGACCTATCGAAAGCCCATTGAATGATTTTTACGAACGAATATTTTGGAGTTAATACCGACTTATTTTTACAGATCGGCTTTCTAATGACCCTCGTTTAAAAAAATAGGCGGGAAGACTAATTCAGTATTATTAGAAGCCTCATTAACTGGACTTTTGTCAAATGTAAGAGGATTATACGAAGCGTACTAGCTTTAGAGGTCTACAGTATAATAGTAGGCTCTAATATAGATATAATATTATAAAGACGTTTAATGTTATTACCAAATAGCTGAAGATTTCCCCTATTCCGTTAGTAATTTATACCGACTCGAAAAGCCCATTCGAATGCCATTCGAAACTCGGAACTACTAGCGAAAAACACCTAATAATCGACGTAATGGCACTTCGCAAAGCCTACGAAAGGAGGGAAATTAAAAAGTTCCGATAAATTAACGGTAACAACAATCCTATTAATACTATAACGAAGGCATCGCCGAATAAAACCCTTGAAGGGTTTGTAGATAGCAATAGACTAACTATACATATTGAGCGCTTAATTAAAAGACCTCCCGGAAACTCAAATCATGGAAGAACGGTTAAAAATATATTAACAAATTAGAATACTGCCAAGGAATTAACGATGTTTACTTATTTAATTAACACAGTTAAAGTAAAGAATTACATGTGTTTATAGCGAAAGAACTTATTATAAAAGTTGATAAAGGCGGCCCTCGAAGCTGTGGAGCAATTGACGGCAATTGAGGTCAATTTACATATAATTAGGTGCAATTCGATATGAAGGTCAATTGAAATTGAAAGGGGTCTGACCAGTTAACAAGGTCGCAGTTTAATGTTTACTGAAAAAGATGAGTCCATTATACTGACGCGTACATACAAACTAAAAAGCCGCCAATATTGAAATAGTAGTATTTGTAGTGCAGTAGGTCAACTTTACTTACAGTGAAGTTAACTATACTGACTGCAAGTTAAATATATTGTTTTGTAAGTTTACTATATTAACTGTAAGTCAAGTACAATATAGCCTCACTTTATACTAGGGCACAGGCTAAGCAATTAGCCATTCAAATTACTGCACAGACCGGCTAACGGTCTGCCAAACCTAAAACAATACATATACTATCTGACCACGCAATACTACTATTACTTCGACCAATCAAATCGACAACATTGCAACGTCTAAAGCCCTACCAACAAATGAAGTTAATTTCAAAATTTAACACATATAAATAATTGTATTAGCGTTGAAAAGCTGCAATTAAAGTTCAAAGTAAGGGTTAAATATAGGATTAAATTTATTAGGTACGTTTATACAATGCCTATATATAATAAATCTTAAATAATCTACAAACGCATCATAATAATCCGATGTTAAAATGAACAGAAAACCCGGATTGATACATTGATTGATAATGTAAAAACTATGGAATAAAGTGTTAAGTAAAAGATCAACAAGTGACATATTAATTAGTATATTTAAATCTTTTCTAAGAAAAGGGAAACCTAATTTTTACACTAAAGGGTTACTTTTACGACATTAATAGTAAAACACTGGATATAGATCGAAAACTGGTAAATTGATAAAATATTGAATAAATAATTGCTTAGTGAAATAAGTATATAAAAATAAATAGTATGAAGTTTATCAAATATGGTAATTTAAATTATAATAAGAGTAAAATATTGAGGTTCATGTGCAACTATTGCCCTAATAAAATTGACAAAAGCATTAAGTGAGAACCGCAACACATTTTAACCTCGAAAAATCCTCCTATTGAATTACATTGTATTACGAGGTAGTTGTCTAGGTTTTATTACAGTTTGTTATCATTGTTTGGGTTTGTTACCAAGTCTTACATTTGAGACTGGCTTTTCTAGAATGTCCAGGACAGGTGGATTGGTGGTTTGATAGATGGGTTTCTTTGATGGATGTGGGATTTGAATAGTTCGCTTTGAATCCAAATATTATTTGGGAATGCCCTCGGGGTCTTTGGTATGAATGAAAAGTGGCTTTGTGTGGTGGCTGGAAGGAGCGGCTGACGGCTATCGGTTATGAAGTTAGCATTTTCTTGGCTCTGGGCCGAGAGCTAGACCTTTTTGTCAACAACATCAACTAATATTGGGCTGGTCCCTTCACCTTTAATTCCCTGGTTAAGACAGCCTTAAAGTCGGCTTGGGGGACCAGATTTACTGTCCCCTGCCCCCAAGTGTGGCAAGCGCCCACTTGTTGGCACTCAATGCCAACTGCTTCGAGGCTTTATGAATGTATGTACATGATCAAAATCCCGTAAATTGTCCACTTAAAATATTTTCAACAATAGGCATACAACCAATGGGTCCTACGTCACGAAAGCTGGTTCCCTGCGTCTAACATGGGCGGTGACTCCTTATATCATCTTTCACATGGACTCTCACATCAGGCGATTCACATTCGCAAAGCTAGCATCGTTCCTGTGAGCTCGGGTCACTCTCACACACATCAGTACTCACTCAGCGACAACCACGGATTTGGCAGCTGTACATAATTATACCATCCACCCAAGCCTACATACAACCCCTTGCTCTATAGGCGATTGTGGTGCTTCCACTTTTTATTGTGCCAATTAAACTGTTAGGCTAGGTGGTTTTGGGAAGTCTCTGTCCGCTTTTCAACAACTCCGTGGTCCTCAAAGCCTGAGGCTGAGGCTGAGGCCGAAGCCGTTATATCGCGCGCCGCCGTCTCGCCGTCCGGGTGCATCCTCATGGTCCGCTTGTCGAGCCACTGCACTGCAACAATAGTAATTAGCATCACGATGACCACGACGATCAGGGCGATATAGCCATTGCGCCAATAAGGAGCGTCTGAGGCCGGGTACATCACGATGCCCCAGAACGTGTACAGGCATGTCGAGGTCATATTCATGGCATACAGCACGACCGCTCTCGTGGCGTCATCGCCGCCACGCATCATGATGATGCTCGCCCAGCCAAAGGACACGGGGTTGACCATGTAGCTTGTGCCGGCAAGGTAGTGCGCGAAGAAGACGCCCGCGAAGGGCAGCGCGGGGAACAGCAGCATGATGGCCGAGGTGAGCTGGAAGACACACGCCAGTATGCCCATGGGGGCCCTCCTGCCCGTCTTGTCGATGTGCAGCGCTGCGAGATAGTTGGACACGATGCCGACGGCGGCGACGCCGAGCGGGAACGTGTTGATCTGGGCCTGCGTGAAGAACTGCTTCTTGCTCTTGAGCCACAGGAGGAAGATGCTCTGCACGACTAGCGCCTCGAGCGCGCCCGTGACGATCGCGAACAGGCACAGGATGTACAGCGCCGGGTTGGTAAAGACGCGGCGCGCCAGCGACCAGGGGTCGATGTTGTGGCCGTCGGCCTTCTTCTCGGGCAGGCGCAACAACGCGAGCTGGCGCTCGCCGGCGCTCAGCCATTTGGCCTGCGTGCGCTCCGGCGTGTCCGGGAAGAACAGGAAGCCGATGAGCGCGATGGGGCAGCTGGCGGCGCCGTTGATGATGAACAGCCATTTCCACCCGGGCAGGCTGGCCACACCCTCCAGCCCCTTGTAGATGGCCGCCATCAGCAGCCCGGCGAACATGGACCCAGCTTGGCCCGACGCTGTGAAGATGGCGGTGCGCTTGGCAATCTCGCGCGGCTTGTACCATGAGCCGATGATGTAGATGGTGCCGCAGTAGGTGCTGGCCTCGGCGAAGCCCTGAAAGAACCGCACCGCGCAGATTTGTGAGAAGGACGTGCAGCCGGCCGTCATCATCGTCAAGGCGGACCACAGGAGCGTCATGGAGGGCAGCCAGATGCGCGGCGCGATCTTCTGGATGATGATGGCGTGCGGAATCTGCCCGACGACGGCGCCCGCGGTAAAGCAGGAGAGCACGGCGTTGTAGTCGCGACCGCTGAGGTTCAGATCTTCCTTGAGGCCTGCGACGTAGGCGTTGGCAAAGGAGGCCCGATCGAGGTAGTTGAAGAAGTACGAGAAGCAGCAGTAGGTAAGGATGGCTATGTCTGATGTTGTTGGTTAGTTGGCTGACCTTTTCTGATGAGTTTCCAGACAAGATTGGACGATGGTCCATGAACATGAACTTTGGTGTGAGCATAGTGGGCAACCCACCGAACTTAAAGACCAACCGTTTCTCCTCTTTACTCTCACACTCATCGCCCAGGGTGAAAAACTCCATCCAGTTCTTCCTAGCTATCGCAACATTCTGGTTGGGGTCGCTGGTCAACGATGAGACCGCGTCCGGGCGGCTCATGGTAGATGGGAGTGGAGAATAACGCCGCGAATCGGTTCTTGAATTCGGAAACCAAAGAAAGATCCGTTGCGTGACATTGTGAAGAAAGAGCCGGAAAGTCCAGTTGCGCAATGCCTTTTTTATATGCCAAACTAAGTTCATCGCGGCCAACATGGTGTTCCAAGGTTCACAGGCTATACAGCAATGGGGTCTTGCCCTGTTCGCAGGGTCCCCAACGCCAAGATTTCAACCCAAGGCCAACCCTTGCCTTGCTAAACACGTGGGTGGATGACGTAAGCTTGAATCCACCAACCTTCTTACGGAGAGTTGGTAACTTTGCTTGTAATATCTTAAACTTTGGAATATTCTGGGTAGCAGCATAACACGAACAAACCACAAGAAATAGAATTTCTCGTGGCAGCAATAATTACGATTGAATCACAAGAAAAATCTAATAATACGCTTTGTTTAGATGTGTGGGGAACAAAGCTAGTAAGTGCAATTTGGCACTGAATAGTAACTAGGAGCACTTGCAACTAAATATATAGTGCAGCTTATCTAGTAGGCTGGCATTCTCTACTTTTAAACGTGAAATATGTATACACTGTATTTCCGGTTTACAACTACAGTATGCATATGAAGATTACCACTAACAAAATGTTACATTTGGAAGATATTGATTGCACTTAAGATACCAGAATCCAACAGTGGTTATACATGTAGTAAGTTGGCAGTATTGCACTCCTGGATACTGTACGCCCACTTTCGAAACAGCAAAATCCTTAAAAGCCGTATATAAACTCTGCTTGCACAACTCATACTGGCACATCACAAAATGACTTGTATTATTGTACAATTATATTTTATGTGTATATAAAATTGGGTTTACATCGTTCATGTTCGATTTTAACCTGAACTTGTTGTGGTACACTGGTAACGGGTTTGTTTATATGTTCAATTATGGCTAAATAAACTAGAAACCAAGTTTTACAGCTGCGTTGCAAATGATTTATTCCGGGTAACCCTATAACCGCGTTTAAACCCTTTAGCCTATTAGTTTTATATAGTAATTACCAAGGTACATAAAACAATACTTCATTCATTAAAAATCAATGAAAAATTGTAAACGTAAATGTTTTAACTTGAAGTAAAACAATAACCAATTGTTAGAAAATGATACTTTAAAAATGATACCATAATAATGTACTATGTTTATATTGTGTTTCAAATTTTCGTTTGGCTTTGAATTCCCATTTTTATTCGTATATGTTTTTAATGTAGCAAATGTTATATCTATTCGTAAATATAATGATATATAGTTCGTGATTTATCGAGGATTTGCTAAATTTTCATTCATTATCGAAAATATTTCCATTGCTCATTATTAATACAAGACAAAAGCTGACTTTTAAAGATAGGTTTAATTAAATCTTAGTAAATAAGTAGGTATTATCCGTTAACCGTAAAAAAATCCGAAAAAAAAGAAAAGTTTTTAATAAATACTAAAACATTTACATATATCAAAGTAATAGAAAACTTTAATCGAAGCGTAGATAATTTACGTTATATATATAGGGCTTGATATCTACGTTTTACTTTGAGACATATTTTATTATATGTTTTCATATTATATTCACTATAGTTTATATTATAACTTTGTTGAAGTTAAAAACCAGTATGTGTAAAGCAAAATATGTAAACGAGTTTTTATTTATAATTGTCATAAATTCGATATTGAACCATTTACTAGAATTTGTAACTTTAAAGAAAACCCAAATGTTGGGATGGTTGCTTATTAATTGACATGGTTCACTGCATTAGCTAATGCAATACTTACTGTTGCGTGTTATCTGCAATTTAATAGTGAAGTATCTATTTATCTAATGTATATTGATCAATGTTATTCCATTGAATATTGAGTGGGAACTGGTTAAGAGTTTTTGCAAATAAGAACTTCCAATCTATTATTAAATACACAATGCAACACAATTTTACTTCAACTATCGAATCGACAACGTAGCTATAACTGAATACATAAAAACAACAGGATATATAAGTTGGTACTAATTGTCTGAAAATAGATTTTTTTAAATGGTATTGATGATCCGGAATATTATTAACATGTTTTTCTCTTAAGTATTTAGTTGTGAAATACTATAAAATTAATATCAAACTTATTTTCTTATTTTATTCATTTATTTGTTCATATGTAATCAATGATACTCATTAATATTTCAGGAAGTTATTTTATGAACTTTGTTTCAATATTAAAAAAAACTTCAATATTTCAATTAAGAGTTATTATTCGGAGGAATAATTAATTATTAAATGATAATTTTTGTAATGATATAAAAGCTTAGTATATTACTATATTATCAATTCTTGTAAAGTAGTAGGGTTTTTTGAAACTTTGAATGTTAAAGATGTCTTATGTGAAAATTAATACAATTTTTATTGATGAGAAATCATGGTATATTAGTATTCACGTAATGTGGGAAAATTATAATAAAATCTATATATATCTTATGTGTTATTATTGAAGTTTAAATATAAATGAATTCGTTAAAAATGTTAATTGTTGTTTTGAAATCATTTGAAAGAAAAATAATTTCAATAGTAAGGTTATATTAATTCACGTATCCAGTAGAACTGAAGTTTATCCAACGTTTTTATCATTTCAACAAAGTTAAAATTATATGTGAAATAACACGCATTCGTAAAATAAAACCTAACTAAGGTTAAATAAGTAATTCTGTTATGTGTTATGCTATATATTTGGTTTCAAAACTGATTCAAACCTTTTATATAGTGAAAGAAGCACATTTCAGATTCTTACTATCTATTTATTCTTCATCAAATTTATAAACATAATTCTAGACCATGAATGCTATATACCGCTCGAAATGAACCATTTACTCTTGAATAACATCCCTTTTTCACACTCAGTTTCTTC
Organism: Anisogramma anomala; assembly: GCA_038502455.1. Lineage (NCBI taxonomy): Eukaryota > Fungi > Ascomycota > Sordariomycetes > Diaporthales > Gnomoniaceae > Anisogramma > Anisogramma anomala. The sequence continues at coordinate 28,223,265 of JASMMZ010000002.1, read as the reverse complement.
GTTGAAATTATACCTAACCAAATCAATTTTATTACTTTTTAATAGTTCTTTATCAATTCACTCGAAAAAAACCCTTTTTGTCAAATTTTTCATATTTATGATGATATTCTATAAGATGAAAAATGACATTTTTCGTCATTTTATTATTATATAATAAGAAACATAAATGATTTCTAGAAAGCTAATCACCTTTCAATCATTTCTAGCGCGATAAATACTATTTTTTAACTCGATTCTATCCTCTATATTTCTTTCGATAATATGGTCTTCTGGAATTAAGCTAAGGGGAAAAAAACACCGTTGTGTACGGAATCAAATCTTAGTAAACTGCTTAATTTTTTAGTGCTTCCCTTCCTGTTTTCAGAAACCGCCCTATTCTTTGGTATTTCGTAAATCTTTAACTTCCCACTTCGTAAATTTCATTATTATCACAAATAAAACTTAAGATTTCGCTTCATAAATTCAAAGAAACGTAGAAAAATGTTATACGACTTTTACTACTTAATAAATGATGTTAAATTTTATTTTAAATGTCTTTTTCCAGTTAAATTAACTTCAAATAATAATCACTTTATTTGTTGTCTTAATATTTAGTTTTTGACATTAGGTATTTTTGATGGTAAAATGGGACCATAAATAATAATAGTTATTTGCAATAATACATACGAAAAGGTTTAAAATTGGATTAGCAGCTTTTTAAATGTTTTCATAACAAATAATTATAAAAACTCAGCTAATTAATAGCAATAATTTTGTAATAACCTCAACAAACTCAAATAATTGAAAAATGTTCTTTCAAGATATTACAATAGCAATATGTCAAAATTTATGTTCAAATAATTCCCTAATATTAATAATTTCACGGTCCTATTGTTAACAATTAATTGACATATCTTAATTACCAATTTTTCAAAAGTGTAAATTCTGACCAAGATAAATATATTTGTTATAAAATGTTTGACCATTAAAGGAAAAAAAGCGCTATTTACATTAACGATCCAAATTATAATTTTTGATTCATTTAATACAACCCTTTACCAGACTATATACGTAATTATCGTTGTGGTTGTGTTTATGTTACTAGTGATTGAAATAGTAATAATGATATTTACCCTGGTAATACTTTTCCCTTTGATATCTCTCATATTATTAATACCTGTAACAATGTTTACTCTGATTTCAAATTATGTATGAACTATTATTCATTAACTGACGACCTCAGTTGATATTATGAAGGATTCAATAATTTATTTAGTAATGCCGATTTTCATTGTAACTCATTACGTTAATTAAAAACTTATGCTTTGGATTTTTTCTTTACGTAAATTATCGACCATAAAGACAACAATGACATCGATTTCAACGATAATATTAACCTTTGACTTATTATTGAATGAAAAGAAAATATCGTCGCCTTAAGAATTTTTTTTAATTATGATATCAATCATTAAATCTACATCTTTACTAAAGAACCGAATCCCCTTCTTTTAAGGGCGATAAATATTGATTTTCTCATTATGAAGTATATTTGTTAGTAGGCCTTCATTATTAGAAAGTATTCGATTCAAATTGTGATTGAAGTAACTATTATACTGCATTGAAAGTGGTGATTTTGTTACATATAAGTTTAGAATGCCGATACTCTATCTTTACTCTAATTTATATAGGTAACGTCTTAGCGCATACCTTAGTTTAAATTGAACAATCCTTGCATTTAACTTATAAGTAATCAAATTAATTTACAAATAGTGCAATCAACTTTCAATGAATATAATCAACTCATAATTAGTATAGTTGACTTAATTATACTATAATTAACTACTATTCCAACATTCACGACTTTTTGTTTTTGAGTGTACACGCTAATATAACTAATCACCAATTTATAGTAATCACTAAAATCCCTCCCAAGTCCATCAGTAAAAACTTATTAATTTCAATATATTCGGCACTCGAATTAACTCCCATCACAGTCTTCAGCTCCGAATTTCTAAAAATTAACTTTATTGAATCCTGTATACAAGTCTTTCGTCACAAACTTATACAATACCAATTACTTACCTTTTGCCAATAGGTTTAGGCATAGTCTTATACACTACTACCCTGACAGTTTTCTAATTGGCCAGTGTATTCTTGTTCTTTCGTATTATATGATGGCTGGTCTATATAATCCTCAATCAGTATAGTAAGTCTATTACTATCTACAAATTTTTCCAAGGTGCTATTAAACGTAACTTTAATCACAATATTGATGGTGTTATCTTTACCGTTAATATACCCAAATTCGTTAACTTTCTGGACTTTTTATTCCTCTTTTCAAGTCAGTACATTTATAATCAAACGTTCTATATTAATTGTACCGAGCTTGGAAAGGCACTAGTAAAGGTTCCAAGAATTAATCTAAACAACTAAAAGTATCGGATATAATCCATATTAGTTGGTAATAATCTTCAACATATTATCGGTTAATATATAGATATTCAAAACTTCTATTATAAAGTAAACTTTCGATATTAATACGTTTAGTGTTATACATTTATATTTAACATATATCTTATATACGAGGTTTCCGGCAATCATCAACTGGTTATCTGATCTATCTTTCTTGATGATCATTATGAGGAATCCGATTAAAAAGTTGATGTTGGTGGTTTTTATATAAAGAAAAAACGTTTATAAAGAGAATTAAATTATTTTTCATGGACTTCACCTATATCATAACAATACTTTTATTTCAATTCATTCTTTAATATTGAATACACATATTCAACTTATCAAGGTTTTTATCTTATGAATATTAATTTTATATCCTAATTAATGATTCGTAAAATACCTTCTATTGTTATAACGTAACTATATAAGCTGCTGAAGGCCTTTGTTTAAGGTATTCATACGGCTTTACCTTATTAGCCTTATTAATTTTCGCCAAGCTCATATCCTTTTCTTTTTAACTTAGGTTAAAATACGTGTTAAAGTTATCATCAAAATCATAAATATGAATTGACGACGTATAAAAATATAATTATATACTTTTAACCGACGTTTTAATTGGCTTGTATTGACAAAAACCTAAATACTCAATAGTACTTAATTTAGTCGTCAAAACCCCATAATTTATGGAAAGAAGTATATCATTAATTCATTTATCAAAAATATTGAAGAAGGAAATACATAGAGGTTCAGGATGAAAATCATTATATCCAACATGTTTTTAACGTATATTCAATTTGTTAAAACCAAATAAATTCATGTTTCGGTTTATTAGTAAAGAGTTTTAACCTATCACATCAATTTTTCAACGGAAAACCTATCAATCAGCTTTTTTAATAGCTCTAGCAATACAATCCATTCAATATCTATGATAAACTGCGTTTATATTTACGTAATATCACTGACTTTGAAAGTTAACCTACAGTTTACGCTAAAAATCAATATTGCAATAATTACGATGATTAAACACTAGTTAATTCTTTGTATTATAGGCGATGAGGTAGGAATCCAATTTTTACTTTTTTACTGTATCCTTAAGCTGTTAGTGTTAACCTTTTCTATGACTGGTTCGTAATTTTACTTTTAACCTTATAAATTATTTTTAAATGGAAAACCATTAAGTTTTACTTTTTGAATTACGTTCATAATACAATTTCAATGATTATACAGATAATAAAACCATGAATATTCACTCGATCGTGTTTGTAAAGATTTGGAAGGTATCTATATGATATTTTTAATACGTAACTTACAAGTTAAATCACTATAACATTTATAATTTTATGAAAATCATACTGTAATATACTGTTTTCCAAGTTTCCATTTCTTATCTCCGTCCTTATATTTAATGTACATTCTTTTTAAGAATGGTGTTTTACTCTTTGAACGTTTAATCGGCTTATAAACAATCGATTCAAGATGGGTATATTGGTTGATCCACTTATCAGAAGAAGTTTTATCAGATTTAATGAATCTTTTATACGGTTTAACCTGCGTCGTATGGTAAATGATAAATTGATTAACGATTTTAATTGTTACATCAAGGTTAAGAATACTTAATATATTGGAGGATTTATCCCATTTACCTGACTATTTTCACGTGAATAATTTGCTTGGAAAAAATAAAAACCATACTTGTATTGTAGACAATCTGTTTATAGTATTACGGGTGTTGTTAATTAAATAATGTACGATTTCTTTTTATAGTTCAAAGATTTGCTATATACCATAACTCGCTTTTTTGTAATTAATACCGGTAACGATTCAATCCTCATATGTATATAAGTTCTAAATACTATTGAATTTAATATAAGACCATTAGAACCAATGATATCTTTAAAGTTTCACTCTCATTTGTAATCTTATCTTCAAATTCGTAAAACCAACGTTCTTTAACATCATAATATTATAAGATTTACTTAATGATTTGTATACCTTTTTCATCTTTCGAATACCCTAAAAGGATTTATCGGGAATATATTTATATTGAATCATCATCGAGTTAAAGTTCACTTGGAATTCCATCGCTGAAAAATTTGTACCAACTTTGTAAACAACGTTTATAGATCCTAGTTACGTTTTAATCTATATGTTATATAACGCCTCCCATATTCTCCTAGCTGTCATGGTTTTAAGGAACTTAGCTTCGTAAAACGCTGTTACAAAGTAAACGAGCTCGATTATAAGCGTATTGTTTAAGTAAAATACATTAACAAAAACTTTGAAATTGGAGTCTTAGTTCTTTTCTAGCATGAGTTTCAAACTAAGGTTGGTTTAGTCGTATGTTCAACAATAACAACGAAAGCATTTAATTTCCTTTAATGTCAACAAGTCTATATTTTTATAACGAACAACTGTAAGGATTTTATATAATATATTGGTTGCCGAATAGTCAGACCGTCTATATGATTCACGAAGGTCATACTTTATCAAGCTTAACATCGTAACCTTTGTTTTTTAAAGGGTGAATTATAAATATTATATTGAAAACTACATAGAAACCTTTAACCGTTACCTTGAATTAATTTATTAATTTAAGCATATACGTTAATATCTAAGTTCTTTATATCTTCGAGGTAAAAAGAGAAAGGGTAAGAAATTCTCAAATTTTAAAACCAATAAATATAACAACCGTAATTATAGTCGTTGACCTAAGTAAAGAGAATTTTTTCCTAAAGTTAAATTCAACTTGAACCCTACCAATATCCATTTAGTTTAGTTCCATAATAGTATCAGTGTCCCTGTATAAGAAGACTTGCTATTGAAATAGCAGTAATTGCAGTGCAGTCAGTCAACTTTACTCACAATAAATTTGACTGTAGTGACTATAAGTTGAGTGTAATTTTTGATGGACTTATTGTAAAGTTAAATACGATATGCGCCCACTTTATACTAGGGAACAAGCCAAGCAATTGACTCTAAAAATTAGTATGCAAACCGGCTAGCGGTCTGCCAAACCTAGAACAATATATCTACCACTTGACCATACAATACTACTATTACTTCCACCACAATTCGAATCGACAACGTAATAATTTCTAAAGATCTATTATCAGCAAGGCCTATCAACACCAAACAGTAATTATTAGGTTTAACATAGATTGGCTAGGTAGAAGAAGAAGCTACTTTTTTGTTACACTTTGGGTAAGATTAAGGTAAAAGGAAGACTCTTACGAAAAGCCTCTACGAACTACGCCAGTCTAAAACGGAAGTAAGTAAGAAAGAATTTAGGATTGAGACAGTTCAAAATGAGAATCTAGTGGAGGCGACGGTAACGTTATTGGAAAACATCAAGAAATATTGACCAAATCCCTCGTTAAAACGTTAGGATTAACGGTCAAAAGTTTTAAAAACCGTCAAGTTGGCAAACGGATAAGTTAATACTATTACGGATATTATTACTGCAGGTATTATTACTATAAAAACGACGAAGTTCTACGGCTTACAATTTTAATTATAACTAACAATAAATAACCTTCGACCTAACCCTTTACTAAAATTTTCCCTTAAAACTAAATTTTCCTCCTACATTACTCTTATTCCCTTCCTTCTACGTCTTAAAATCGTTGACGGTTAAGATCGCTATACCGAACTAAATCACTAAATTACCAAATCGCGTTAGAAAAGCTACTTTACGCGACTCTACGTCAAATCACCAAGTTCTTTTACCCAAAGCATCAAGTCTCCACGTTTCCCAATCGTCAAATCCCTTCATATAAAAATCACCAAGTTAAAATAACATCCAGCCAGAAATACCATAACGTAATTAAATCCTTCAAACTCGTCTTTTTTAAACACTACATTGAATAGATTTGAATTAAGGATGTTAATGATTCCTTAACCAAAAAATACTTAACTAATTACGTTAGTTAATATATCTTCGATGCGGACCTTAGTGAAGACTTTTGCCGTAACTAATTCCCTTTCCAAAATTGTTGTAAGTTTTTTAGCTATGAGAATATTAATATGTGGAAAACAATCTAACATACCGTTACAAACGAACTAAATACAAGGGTAAATAAGCGTAGAATCTACATTTCAGACAATATTTTTAAAGGGATGGTAAAGACTTTTTTTTAAATTGGTGTAACCTAAAGACTACCCTCAAAATACTCGACCTCAAGATCCACAAGGAAAAACCAAGGGCGTTAAAGATTTCCAATACCCTTACACACGTTTTAGAGGATCATCCCCCAATCCCCAATTAAGTTAACCCTTTAGCCTTCCCACTAACACCAATTTTTCATACGTTGACAATAAGAAACCTATTGATTTATTTGGTATCATAGCACCTCTATTTAACAACACGGAGTACGCCCTTAGCGGCGGTAAAGCGCATGAGGCAACATTTATCACAACAGCAAAAAGAATTGATGTTGGCGCTATCCAAAGGTTAATGAAACAAGATTATCAAGTTTCACAAAACCTTTCCTACGACCGTCAAATCCCCCTCACCCCTTAAACCTTCCCTTAAAATCATCAAAGTTTTCCCCAAAATCATCAAATTTCTCAAAACGAAACTTTTTACAACAGGAATGTTTATATATGCAAGGCTACCATAAGTTATATCAAAGGGTTTTATCCCTTGAGCTGGGAAACTAACAACTACTCCTATAATCATAATTTGGAAGTACCAGGAAATAATATTAATAATTAAAACTATTATCAAAATCTTTTTCCTAGATTTATTAAGATAATCCATATTAAGCACACCCTTCTCACTGATTACATAAATATTGAAAATAATGAAAAGAAGTATGATGAAAAGGCTGATAATCTATTTAATACAAAGATAATACCCTTTTTAAACATTGGCAAGTAGATGAAAGTCCTTCCTCTCAGTATCCACTTACTGTTTCCTAGAATTCTCATAGTGTACGCTAAGGATTACTAATTGACTTTCATGAAAAGAAAAGGAAATTTTCGAGAAATTTACGATGATATAGAAATCCATTTTAAATACAATGTCCACCTTATACAATATTGAATGGATTGGACTACAACGAGGTGGACGACAATGATAACTAAAAAGAAAGAGGAGGAATTTTTAATGGATATCTTTAACCAAATGTTTAACAAGTTGATATTATGCTAATAATTAATGAGAAAGATCTATTTCAATAAAGTAATATTTAGCGAGAAGGTACAGTCAGTTGTTATGGGAGTAGATAAGTTCGAATACGCTTTATAGCGCCAAAATGTTACTTGTAAAGGCTGTTTTAGCTAATTACTGTGTTTTCTTGTGATTATAGTTTCTTGCACATGAAATCCTATTCGTATATATCCCTAAGTTAATAAACTTCGATATTCAAATGAAAAAGATCACGTAATAATATATTATATTGATCTTGAGTATAGGCGGCCCCAGTTTTTAAAATCTCGTCCAAGGTTTTCGAATTAGCAGATATTACTACACTGGCGTTAATGATAAACGTAACATTTAAGCAAACCTATTAACCATAAAAATTATCGTCGTGATAGTGGTAAAAGGTGTTGGATTTATGGTGAATCCGATTATTGCTTAATTCACTAACCCTTCGATTAAACGTAATGAATAATGAGTAATACATTATACATAATATTCTATTGTTTCAAGGTAAAATTACGTGGACTATATTGTAAATTACAAAGGTATAAAGGCTATCAATGATCATAATATGTCTAAGAAAGTTACGTGGCATGAAAATATTACTTATTGCGCGGCCCAATAATTAGCTAACCACGCCTTCCTATCCCGTTTAAGTGGCGAAAACCCCTAAATTTAACTTGAAAATCAAGCACCTAACCCTTCATATACCTTTAATTTTCACGATCGTTATGTTAACCACACTTTTTGAGTTATTATATTAAATATAACGACAATAAGGTATTTCATAGGAGGCCATTCACAATATTTGGGGTTTCGAAGTGAAAACACTACCGTTAGTGAAGTCCATCATCAAGATGTTAGTAAGTTTAAAGTTGGTTTTGGACTTAGCAAATGATGATCGTTACTAAGAAAGATGATTATTCCAACTATTATAAGGCCAATTACCTTTCATATTCTTAAATCCCTTACCATGTTTCTTCTTTACTCGAAAAATATGAAATCATTGGTGTTCACGTCGAAGTTAATATTAACGAATTGGTTAAAACGGTTGGAGGTTTTCTTTAGATTTTAAGTAGGGGTACCTTTAATTTCATTTTCAAAAGCTAAAGGAAACAGTATTGAATTTTACAGATTTAGAAATACGGTAACTAAATTAGCGTTTGAATTACGTACCTGTGGATAAGTCATTAAAAATCCTTAAGTTAGTAAGGCATTAATATATGTAATATTTTGCATTAAAATTAATTAACAAGTTTTACCATTATCATGAAACGTATATTTAAGACTTCCGAAGATTTGAGATTACACCAAAATACTATAGTAAATTAAATTACAAAATGTTCGTTAATATAGTTTACTGGATAATAAGTTTATAGTTTATATTGTTAACTTTACTTCTTCTGTTGACGAAGTCAAATTCCTTGAATCTTTGTCAGCAAAAAAATACGTGGAAAAGATCAAGAATATTATGGACCTATACGTACTTGAATGAATTATACACCGTAATTTACGATACTAGTATCAACTTTACAGCGGAAAAGTTTTAAGAAAATGTCCAATTACTAGACATTAAGTATTAAGAAGTGTTTAATAATATCATAAAAATATTGAAAAGGTAGAAAAGGTATATACACTACTTTGCAAGGCATAAGATATCTTTATAATTGAGATTAAAAGCTTTATGACTTGAAAATACGTCTTTAAATAGCAGTTAAGGGCATGAATAATTTTATGAACATAAACGGCTTGATATTACCATAATAAAGTTTTAAAGTATATCTTCATTGAAGGAGTAAATTCCATTATTAATAAATATCCAGAAGAGGGTTTCAATATGCAGTGAAATCCTCAAAAAGTTACGGAAGGAATCGGCATAAAGTCAAGTTAATAATACTATTATTGCCAAAAATAACACTAAGATAATAAGTATACTTTCGCTCAATTATAAACTAAAAAAATCGTGTAAAATAACTAGGAAAATAGGATGACCCATTTGAAATTTTAGGTATTACGAAGATTAAAGTAATTATTAAAAATTACTAACGGTCATACAAAGTTTCGTACAACTCAAGTCAAAACATATGTTAAAGCAACTAACTATGACGATAATAATAAAAATCCTTATGCTAAACGAATCAGATAACACAACCCTTCCCCTCCCATAATTAATATACCAATGAAATGTTAACGATGTGACAGATAATGAAAAAGGGGAACTATTACGGATAAGGAGTATATATCAAGTTGGATTAATAATATTACTTGTGTTAATATAAAAGAAATCAATAAATAAAAATTGGTTGCCAAACTCCAGGTATAAAAAACTATTAAGATCTCTACTAGTTCATTTATAAAAAAAGTAATAGGGTTGAAATGAATAGAGTTTTTACTCAAAGAATCGTATAATTTGGACTCAAATGCGATTTAAACCTCTAAAATCTTAATATAACAATCTTCAAATGAGGAAAAAAAATACAAGGTTAAAGGTAAGACCACACATCGGCTGTATAAAAAGTCACGTTTGATCGATTGAGGATACGAAGATCAAGGAGAAAAATAGATTTTGATGTAATTACCAACGATTTAGAAAATCATTTAATACTTGGTAGTCTCTTTGGTAATAAGTTTACTAATGAAAACTAATTGAAAGTTTACCCTTAATAGTTTTGATTTAATCAAAACATACAAGTAGTAAACAGTTGATTTATAAAGAATCGTTTAATTGGAATTATCGTAAGAATTTAATCATAAATATCTTTTGGGTAAAGTTATGCAATATATTAAGTCATCATACAGACCGGTTAAAGCAAACATTTACTAGTTCATTGCCTACCAAACGTAAGTTGAGTTCAAATTAAGTATAAAATCTTTAATCTACAACCAGTTTTTGGTATTTGCGTAAAATAAAGATTTCGGTGTGGTAAATATGTAGATTGACGATACCTGTTTTATCGCAATTGTTAAATTTGTAGCATCAGAATAATAGGTAATTAAAGACTTAAAGTTTGAGAACTGTAAGCCGGTTGCGACTTTAGCGGAGGGTAAATATCTTAACTTTAACGGATCGTTAATTTGTAAACATAGTATTAAGGATACTGATATTTATCTAAATTTCTATTATAAAAGACAAGGTATGAACTTGGTAATAATTAACGAAACCAATATGAATAAATCTTAAATATATCTTGAGCAATACGGCTATAGTAACTATATCGCCATCTTATATTAATCGGGTATTGGTAGGGCCTTGGATCGTTGCAACGTTGTCTATTCAATTGGTCGAAGTAACAGTATTATTGCATTGGTCAAGTGGTGGATGTATTTTTTTAGGTTTGGCAGACCGCTAGCCGGTCTCTACTGTAATTTATATAGTCAATTGCTTGAGCCGTACACTAGAGTGAAGTTCAGCGTACCGCACTCGACTAACATCTAATGTGGTAAGTCCACAAACAATATATTCAACTTGCAGTACAGTCAACTTTACTATAAGTAAAGTTGATCTACTGCATTCTATATAGTACTATTCCAATACTAGCGGCTTTTTAGTTTATATATGTATGCCAGTGTGGTTAACCAATCTTTTCCGGTTAATACTAAACAATAACCTTATTAACTTGCCAAACCCCTGTCAATTCCAATTTACTTTTATAATAAATTGCACTAAATTACATATAAATTAACCCCTTTTGACTTTAATTGCTCCATTGTTTCAAGGTCTGAGTTTATTAACTCCTATAAAAAGTTTTTCCGCTACAGCTCTTTATAAGCCTCTACTTTAGCTGTGTTAATTAAACAGATCGCCATAAATTTCCTAGCAGTCTTTCAATTTGCTACCACACCCTTTATCTCTGACACGCAACTTGGGCTTGTCAGGCAGCCTCTTAACGTAACCCTCGATGCATATAGTTAACTTATTGCTATCCACAAACTTGTCCAAGGTATTATTTGGTAGTACCTTCGTTATAGAATTTGCGGAATTGGTTTTGCCGTAAATTCATCGGAATTTATTAATCTACCTCCTTTTGTAGGCTTTACGAAGTATTATTACGTCAATTATCAGACGTTTTTCGCTAGTGATTCCGAACTTCAAAAGGCATTCGAAAAGACTTTTCAAATCGATACAAATTACCACTGGGATAGGTAAAATCTTTAACTACCTAGTGATAAAGTTAAGGGATTTCCACAATGTTATACCTATAGGTTATAACCCAAGGACCAACTGCAGGTTATGGAATAGGCCAGCGGTCTACTGCGCTATCAGAAGCCTAATGTCCAACACATTAAGCCAGGAATATCTCTTATGTAAGCACCCAGGGTTAGGGTTTGGACCGACAAGACCGCTCGCGGTTCAGTCGACAACATTGGGACTGAAGGAAGTGATATCGACTTTAGTGGTCCAGTACTGAAGATAGTATGAAGCCCATAGGATATAAGGACATAGTCATCACCACACAGATATTATTTCCTTCATAGCTCTTCAGTTGTCAATCTAAGTATTCAGTCTACATACCTAAATAGCCTAACGGCTAATGATCATTCTACAGCACAAACAAACATCTTCTTGATATTGCACCTTTGTTACCTCTACTACCTTACTGCTAACATAAACCCCCTAACACCTTCTATTTACTCACGGGTATTTAGTGTGATCATTACAATACGCTAAAACCTATTATTATATCGTAAACCTCCAAGGTTAATATATTTCGTATAATCTTTTTATACTTAATGGAGGTTTAATAAATTAGGCTACCGAAACTGTTAAATTGGTTTTTCTGTTTATCTTCGTTAACGAGGGTAATTAAAAAGCGATATGTAAAATTAAGTCGATATTATTTATAAAGGACCTATCTGTAAAAATGATTAACTTAGCTTTTAATAAGTTGATTAAAATTATATCGATTCCTCGATTTAGATTTCGCATTCATTATGTAAACCTTTTATTTATCTGGTTAAAGTCTTTATCTACCGGATCTCATACTTATGTTACGATGAAAAGATTGTAAAAAGGCGTTATTTAATATAAGGTGGCGATTTAACTTTTAAGGGTACGTTATTTAAGATACTGTTAAACTTTAACTGTATTACTTTCATTAATTATGGCTGAAATAGTAACCTAATACTTTTAACGAAAGCTAAAGCCGCCATTAATAGTAAATATACGAATTAACGATTTATTAAAGTCAAGTTGATTGTTTTTCGTCAACGTCGTTATCGGCTTATAATTCCAAAACTTGGAGTCTTTAATCGCCTGTTATTCTAATACTATAAAGCCAGTCATTTAGACGAAAACAATATCGTTAGTTTATATAACTATTACGTCAAAATTCATTTTTTACGTTACTAATAAGTATGGGTCATACTTTAAAAACTTTATTACCAGTTATAATTTAAAATACGATTAATAAGTTGAAAACTAATAAACGCTTATTTTCATTAATTTGTATAGTAGCTTAATATATAATATTACCGTTCCTAAAGGGTGGATAACACGTAATTCTTATCGTAGTTTTACTAGTAAGATTCGTTATAAATCCGTTTTAAACTGTATATAAGGTTTTGTTATATTACAGCCATTAAATATAAACTTGTTTTTGATTTTAGCTAATAATCTTATTGCCAAAGCGACTACTAAGCGTTAAATAATCTTTTTAATTATTAACTTTTACATAATAATCCAGTCCTTACCTTTATCTTTGTATCTTTAAACCATTAAGCGTAACTTTTTATACGCCCGCCCCATAGTTTTACCTTTAGCTTCGTAAATAATCCTCGATTTAAAGATTGTAACGTTTAGATTTTAAAGGTTAAAATCGGGTTTCGATACGAATTATGTAACCCCTAAAGTTAATAGGCCGTTAATTTGAACCTTGTCGTTTTTTTTAAAAGGTTTTCCGGGGGTCTTTATAATCTCTTGTATTTAAAGCTTCAATACCAAGTTATTGTTATCCTTTTTTTCTCTACTTACCTAAATAGTATTATAAATGCAGCCCGATATATATTCCTCCTTTTTAACTTTCCTCTTTTTCGGGGATCGTTCGCGCTGACGAGGTTTCATTAGCTTATTGATAATGGGTGGAGGAGGTTCGTATTAACTCGATTGATTAAATTAAGGGTCTCTATCGTCAGCAATACTAACATAAAGCTTAACCTAAATAGTTAGGAAGATACATAACTATTGACAGTTTTAATAATTATTTCGGAGTTCTTAATACTTAAAATCCTGTATAAATCCTTTTATTTACCCGGCTACCACCATAAGAAAAATTTACTTTACAACGGAAGATTAAATACGTCGATTATTAAAGGACTATTATTAATGTTAAAAGTATTATTAATCTGACGGTACGCCGATTCTCTTTGAAATTCCCTTAAAGCTTTGCCGTGACACACAACAAGTTTTTAAGTATTTACTAAAGGCGAAGATTAACTTATCAGGCAAGGGTATGCTTTAAAAACCAGAAGCGTTGATACTAAGCCGTTGAGGTCTACAGTATCGTTCAAGTTTTTTACCGCTATTTGTAAACGTATCTCCGGATCTGTAAAACTTCTAATTTCTAACGTAAAATTATTATACACTTAGAGAAGTAAGAAATATTCCCTTTTAACCTTTTTAATATTTTAATGGGCTTTTAAAAGTACCTGTTTATATTGAATACCTATTATCTTAATATCGTTTTGAAATACCGCCGCTATAAAGTTGGTATCGGTATTATAAACAACGACGTTAGATAAATTTATGTCCGTATTAATTTATAACACCGTTAATATTTTCCGCGTATCTTTTGTCGAAAGGAAGTTTAGAAATTTAGTCCCGTAAAAAGAAATGAAGAAATTAATAACGAAAAAAATTAGACTTATTATTTAAATGAAATATATCAACGAAGATTTCGTAATTAAAGTCTTTATCGTCTTTTAATAAAAATTCAAATCTTTAAAAGGTTTAGGTATACATTGAATTGTGGTAACAAAGTTTTTTAATAGCTTTTAAAACAAAGTATTATATATATTTATACCTTTTCAACTTTAAGACTTTATATAACCTGTTAAAGCTTAAGTGATTAAAAAGCCGGTGTAATTAAAGTATTTTCGGCTCCGTCAGGTTAAACATTATCAATTCCGGGCTTTGAAGATAAAACCATAGGTTTTTCTATTTAAAGGTTAAAAAAAACCTTTAGCCGTTTTTAATCAACTCGTCTATATTAACTTCGACGTTAACGTTGATAGTCTTTATATCTTTGAAACAAAGAAGAAAAGGGGTAAGGGACTTAAAAATTGAAAGCGTAATCGTTCCTATAATATTTTAAACCACTGTTATCCCTCATAATAAAAGTTTTTCGTTTAATTTAAAGCCAACTTTAGCCTTATTAGTATTGTAATAATTGATTTTAATGGTTATAGTACTTTTTTTCGTAGTATTATATACTACAAATAACCTCTTATTAAGTACCTTATTGCCTTTATGTCTGGAATAATGCTTTAAAACGTGTGGTCCATAAAACGAATATAAAGATTAAAGGTATATAAGGGATTGAGTATTTGATTAAAGTAAAAGTAGAGGTTTTTATTACTTAAATGGTATAAGAAGTCGTGGTCGGCTTATTACCAGGCCGCTTTTGGAATAGTATCTTTATGTACTTGATTTGTTTAAATATATCATTATCGTTAATTAGGTCGTCGCTTTCGAAGTCCGCAATTTAATATAAGTAGTCCTACTTAAAAGTGGTAGGGTATTAAATTTAATATACTACCTTTTTATTGTTTTATTTGGCGGAGGGGTAACGAGTTAACTAATAGCCAGACTTATCACAAATTCAATATCTTTTACCACTATTACGACGATAGTAATTAGGGTTAATAGTCTCGCCTAAATCTTGGTTTTGTCGGCGCTAACATAGATGCTATTACTGCCTCCAGTCTGTAAATGGTAGGCCAGACCTTAAACGTTATAGGCGCCTATAACCGTACTTATAGTCGACGTAATTAATTACCGTAACGTCTTTTTAATTCATAGTAGGAAAGCTACTAGTTTAAAAGTATATATTAAGCGATTTTTGTGTGAGCTTTATTAAAATAGTAAGCGAGGAACGTAACGGGTTGAAAAAGCTTTTATACGTGGTATCTGGATGTTGTAGGGTGTATTCGAATTCGTTAATACTCATTACTGCTACCTATATCTGATCGCGAAATATAGCTTCGTTAACGTATGTTTTTTTCATTATTCTCTAATATAATATTAACTTATCCAATATTGAATAAAGTATATATATTAATATATTTTTTTATGTATTATCGTTATCTACCTCGTGTCGACCCAATTTATATAGCATTGTGTAAGGTAGACGTCGTATTCGAAGTAACCGTTTATGCTGTTATAAATCTCGAGAAATATAATGGCTTGGGTAATGAAGGTTAGGTAATAGTCCCTAACATACCCTATAAATATTCTAGGGAATAGTAAGTTAAAACCTAAAGAGGTAGTTTCTATTTACTTGTAAATGTTTAAAAAGAGTATTATCTTAATGTTGAGGAAATTATAGGGTTTCCTATTATATTTTTCTACGTCTTTCCACATCTGAGTGAAATCCGTAAAAAGTTTATAATTAATATTAACTATTTTAACAGGTTTTAGGGGTAAGTTGCGATAATTATCTTAGTTTTAATTAATGTTTTCTGGAAATTTAAGCTTTAAAGCTTTCGAAATGCAATTTTAAGGGTAATTGCCAATCGCCTAGCTCGAGGAGCAAAATCCTATGGTAAGACCTATAATGGGCTTTCGCGTATAGGTAAACCTGCCGTAATAAGGTTTTTAATATTATTATCGATTAAATTACTAGGGATAGATAGGTACTTAAAGGCTTTGGAAGGTTTAACGATTTTATTTAATTAACTAGTATAAAGCGCCGAAGTTAATACCTCTAGAACTATTAGTAGTTGCTATTTCACATACTCTACAATCGCTAAGGGCGTACTCCGCGTTATTATGTAAAAGCGTCAGGCTATCAAGCAAATTAACAGGTTTTTTATTGTCGGTACGTAAAGATATTTAACTTAGTTAAAGGTAAAGGGAAGGTCATTTAAATCGAATATAAGGGCAGCAAGGTTCCTTAATACCCTTTTCTTTAGGGTATAAGTCCTAAGGGCATTCTTTAAGTTAGGTTAATTCGAAAAAGGGTTTTGTCAGCTTAATAAGGCTTTTTTCAGGTACGTGAATCCTTCAGCATTTAAGTTTAACCCTTAGTTTAGATTTCATACCTTTTCAAATCCTCTTTTACATATCGATGGTCTAGTCGTCGAAAAAGTCACAAAAGTTTCGGAAAATACGGTCGCCGCGGTCAAGTTCTTTACCACCGTTTTAATTAATAATATAATAGTCGACGTAGTTAACTATGTTCCTTTCCGTTAAATATTCCTCGACATCTTATCGCTACAGGTCTTTATCATAATACTTTATAAAATTGGATCCTAAAACATTAATTCCCTTTTAAATTTTTGGGATAAGTGCCATTTTAAGGTTTAGGTTTTTGTAGGACATATAAGGCGTATAGGGCGAGGAATTTGGTAATCTTGGTCGTAGGAACTTAATGTTTTGGTGTGAAGTCGCGTAGAAACTTATCGATTCGGCATGGAGTTACGTAACGTAGCTTTTTCGACGCGATTTGGCGGTTCTTGGTGATTTTGCTTAAAGCAGCGAAATTAACTATTGAATTAGCGTAAGGGAGTAAAAATGAAAAAGTAGAGAAAAAGGTTTAATATAAAGGGTAAGGTCGAAGGTTATTTATTATAGGTTTTTAGCCGTATAGCTTAGTTGTTTTTGTATTAGTAATAACTACAGTAATAATGACTTAGTCGTTTGCCAACTTACCGAATTTTAAGACTTCTAACAGTCAATTTAAACGTTTTTAAGAAAGATCTGATAAATATTTTTTGGTATTTTTCATAACGATACCGTTGCTACCTTTAGTCTGCCGTAAAAACCTAACACAACCCAAAGGTCTTATTTACGCACTGCTGTAAAGACTAACACAGTAGTAAAGACCTTTCGTAAAATATTTTCCTTTACCCTAACCGCCGTTTAACGTAAAGCGTAATAGGAAAGTAGCTTTTTTTCTACCTAGCTAATCTGTACTTAACCTAATAAGCACTGATCAGTGTTAGTAGGACCTCAGATTGTTGCAACGTTGTCGATTCGATTAGTCGAAGTAACAGTAGTATTACATTGGTTAAATGGTGAATATATTGTTTTAAGTTTGGCAGACCGCTAGACGGTTTGTACTATAGTTTGTATAGTTAACTGCTTGACTCGTGACCTAGAGTGAAGCCCAGCATACCGCACTCGACTTACACCCAATGCGGTAAGTCCACAAACAATACACTCGACTTGCAGTACGGTCAAATCTACTGCAAGTAAAGTGGACTTACTTCACTGAATGTAGTACTATTCTAACATCGGAGTCTTTTTACGATTTCTCGATTACAATATAGGTGTAAAACCCAACGGATAAAAACTTCAACCGACGAAATAAGAAGTTGGATTAGCAGATAAAGAAATTTAGACTGGGGAATCAATATCATCCTGATCAATATATCAAGTGCCAAACTAATCATTATTATAGACAGCCTTTTTATAAATGATACCAATTTATTGTTTCAAATCTGATTTTTATAACGATTGTTAACGAGGATATATTATAAAATATTCAATTCAGAATCACTGGAAACACAAATTATGAAACCCATAGTTTAGTGTTTAAGAATTAATCGAAGCGTGCTAGTTTTAGAGGTTCACGGTATAATAGCTGGTTTTAATACAGGTATAATGATATTAAAAACCCTTAATATTGTTATCAAATAGTTGGGGATTTCTTTTATTCTGGTATTGATTTATACCAATTTGAGAAACCTATTCAAATATTTTGAGAAAGTCGGAATTACTAACTAAAAACGTTTGATAATGAATATAATAGCACTTCTTAAAATGTAAGAAAGCAGGAAGATTATGAAATTTAAATAGATCAATGGCAAAGATAATCCTGCTAACGCTATAGCGGAATCAACATCAAATAAGAATTATAAAAAGTTTATGAACAGTAATTGGCTAACCATACATATCGAGAGTTACGTTTAAAGGCTACCTAGTAACTTCAATTCATGTGCCGGCAAGCAAGGAGATATACAGGGGTATCCTGGTAAATTAGAAAACTTCCAAAGGAATAACACCGGTGACTTAATTAACTGACACGGTTAAATTGAAGTTTGTATAAGTTAATTAGGAAAGACTTGTTTATGGGAATCAATGAAGTCAGGACGTGATATCATAGGGTAATTAAAGTTAATTTGACCTTGGAATTGGCAAGGATTTGGCTGGTAAATAAAAAAGTAATTCGGCAGCAGCCGGAAACAATGCATCGATTACACTAACGTACATGCACAAAACAAAAAGCCGCCAATGTTAGAACAGTAGTAATTTCAATACATTCAGTCAACTGTACTGTAAGTAAAGTTGAGTATACTGACTACAAGTTGAGTGTATTGTTTTATGTATCTACTGTAGATTCCAGTACAGTATGCGCTCACTTTTCACTAGGGTACGGGCTACACAATTGGCCATACAAATTAGTGTGCAGACTAGCTAGAGGTCTGCTAAACCTTGAATAATGCATCCACTACTTCACCACGCAATACTACTATTACTTCGACCACAATTCCAATCGACAACGTTGCAATATCTAAAGACCTATCTTTGGCAAGATCTATCAACACCTACTACAAATAGTTTTTTTTATTAAACATCGTGCTACCCCAGAACCGTTCATAATACTTTGAAAAACTTACTTTGCGTAACGATTGCAAATAGTAAACAAGTTCGTCAGATTGAAAACTTTATCATTGTAACTTCAATAAGGGTCTTTACTTATATAATAGTATAAACTAAGTAATTAGCTAGTTATCACGTCGTTTTAATACCAGTGCTAATATCTTTGTATCAATAAATTACTTCAAACACATGTTCATTATCTTTAGCTTCTATACCTTCAAAGTTTATAATGCTTTCAATATATACTCAGTTAAAAAAAAATGAATTCAGTGTGATATATCACCTGTTTAGATTTGTATTAGGCAACAATATAACGTATGAATCGATAACTTTATTTACTATAAATCTAGTACCTTTTGAATTTGTTTAAAGAGAATTTTTGCGGCAGACTTAACGATTTGTAGAACAAATTAACCTTCCCTTTAAGTGTATTGTTGTTCATATTTTCAGGTTAATATTTTTAATTAACTAAATTATCTAATCTTAGACTATTTACGGTTGATGTAATAGATATACGCGGGGTTTTTATAGTATTCCTTGAATATAAGGTTAGAGGTATATATTAGTCAAGTTTGGTGCCTGTGTTTTTATGGTCATAGACGAGAATCTTCATTAGCTAAAAAAGGCTTTATAGGTGACTTTAGGGTATTACAAAATATATTCAAACTTATTATGATCTATCATGACCTAACAAACTAACTCATATAATGTGGTTTCGCAATCTTCTACATTTCTCATTTCTTATTAACGAAAAAAATAATTCATCGAATATTTAATTAAGGAGATAGCTCTTTATTTCCGATGTTTTTCTACATTTAATTCTATAATATCATTGAAGAATATTCAAATTTTATTGGTATTAGCCAAGGATTAACATTAAATTCAAATTGATCTTGAAGGCTATTTAAGGTTTTGTAAAATAACGAGAATTTTTTTAAATACTAAAGGTAATAGTTTTCAATTTAGCCGGTAATTATATTAGGAAATAGCGAATAGAAGCCTGGTATCTTCATATTCATTTAACGGCAACTATGGAAGAACGGTCGTAATTTGATATCGAGCAAGTTTTATTACTTACATTCATACTGTTTCTTAGCACCTTAAAGCTTTACCAAAATCGTAATGAACGTATAATCTATATTCACCATGGAAATATATCGAGTTTAAGAAGTGATGTACTAGTTATACAAATCCTTTGGGTCTTTGGACTTAGGATATTAAAAGCACTAAATGTGGTATTGGTAATCAATACAATTATATTTAGCAAAGTTTTAAGAGGAAAAGATAATATTTATGCACATGATAAATTCGCGTATAAAGCCACTCCTTTTTTATGGTTGATATTACTGACAATTATATTGAAAGAATATATGTTAGGGAACCTAAAGATTACCGTAAGCCTGGTAATCATTCTATTATTGTCAAGGAGCTGTTGAAAAATGATTTTTCTTAATCGACTAGTGAGCTTCAATATTTACTACGTTTCAATTAATTTATTCCTCGTCGTTACCAGTAATATTAAGGTGTTGGGGTTCTGGGGTAAATAGGTGTAAAAAACTTGTCTAGGCTTTAGCAAGGCTTTAATAAATACGTATAAGGAAGTTAAGGGATGTTATCACTAGAGATAAATTTTCCCCTCTATTCACGTATTTATTAAGGGTTTATATCAGTATTTTATTTGTATAATAAGTTTTCCCGACTATTCCTTTTCATTCTTTATATCGAACGACGCCTTTATAATTTATATAACTGAATTTTTAACTTAATTTTGATATTGGTTCCTACTTCTTTTTACATTTATAAAGTTTACTTGTTAAAATATTTGCGAAAACTTTCGAATAAATTGAGCATTGCATCAAATTCTCTTAGGTTTTAATCGGAAATAAAGTAGCTAATATTGTTTGTTAGGTACTTAGAGGTAAGTTTTTCGTTATAGTTCGTTTGTCATAAGTTGTTGTTCAAGTATTTCATCAACTTAAATCTAAGGCTTTTAATCTTTTGAAGGGTTTTTAACGATGTTGAATTTGGCGTTTTCGACAAACGTTTTGAAGATTACGTATTTAATTAACAGGTAAAGTGGAACATTAAACTAGTATAGGGGGAATGATTAATATAAGATGATATATCATAGGCTATTTGTCGTCAAATTTATTGGTTAAAATGAAAACTGTTATAAAATCTGACCGTTTGCAAATTAAAATTTCAATGGTAATAGTAGTCGTTTTCCAACATTGGTAACTTTATAACTTGGTAATTTTTTTTTAAAAAAAAAACTTGGGATTTTTCAGCGGTCAATCTCAACTCTGTTTCTTTCAAAACTAATTTAATAATGTTTTTTTGGTGTTTTGTATAACGATACCGTCGCCACTTATACAATGCTATGAATAACTATATAGTTTATAAGCTTTTACTACTTATTGCCATGAATAACTGTACAGTGTATAAGGACATTTGGTGAAATTCTTGCCTTTATCTTGACTAAATAAAGCGTAACAACCGGAAAATAACTTCTTTTTTTACCTAGATTATTTATGTTTAATCCAATAAGCACTAGTTAGTATTAGAAAGCCTTTATTATTATAACATGATCAATTCGAATCGTGTTCGAAGTAATTAGTATATTGCATTGAAAGTGATGATGTTTTTACTTCTAAGTTTAGCAGAATGCTAGCCGGTTTCAATACTAATTTGTATGGGTAACGGCTTGGGACATACCCTAGTCTTAATTTGATACTCCTTTTACTCGGCTTTCAGTTAATACATTTAACTAATAAGTAATGCAGCCAACTTGAAGTTGGTACAATAAACTTATAGTTATTATAGTTAACTCGTATATACTTCAATTGACTTCTTTTCCAACAATATTTTTATACATACCATTATGTAATTATCGTTCTTTCCATCGATTTTCATTATGAACAATAAGATTTTACTCCCCGATTTTATGTTTAAACTTCGTAAATTGTAATTTAGCCATTGCCAATACTACATATTTTTTATTTAATTAATAATTACATTACGATATTTTTCGGTTATTCCATATAAATGGTAAAGAAAAAAGATAATCATTTCTACTACCAAATTTACTTCGAACATCCCTTTAAATTTCGACTTACCATAACTCGAGCTTTACAGTCGACTTATCAATTCCTTAAATATATTTCTTCGCTTTAATTATTATTTCACTGCGTTAATTACATGACGCAAATCATATTTCAAAAACATCATTTTAAATTAATTGTTAGAAATTTTCAAAGGGTTATTGGATGAGTCAATAACATATTAATCAATCTCATTCCCTTAAATTTTCTTTCTGATATAGAAATTGTTTGTCATTCGCTTCATGCTTAAAATGGATTCAATCAAAATTAAACACAAGTTTAGAATTTGAATCTTTGTTTGACAAACTACCTGATTAATCTTCACCCTTACCGAGTTGTAAGAATTCATTTTATATACTCTTACTGTTGGTAGGATCTTAGATCGTTGCAACGTTGTCGATTCGAATCGTGGTCGAAGTAACAATATTATTGTATTGATCAAGTAGTGGATTTATTGTTCTAGGTTTTATAGACCGCTAGTCAGTCTGCGCAGTAATTTGTATGGCCAATTGCTTGGCCCGTGTTCCAATGTAAAGTGCAGCCCACTACACTCGACTTACACCTAATAAGGTAAGTCTACAGATAATACACTTAACTTGCAGTACAGTTAACTTTACTTATAGTAAATTTGACCTACTGCACTACATATAGTACTATTTTAACACTAGCAGCTTTTTAGTTTGTGCGTACACGTTAGTTTGGTTAACTAATATTTTCTGGTTAGTGCTAAATAGCAACCTCGTCAACTTGTCCGCCCCCTGTTAATTCCAATTAACTTCTATATTAAATTGCACCCAATTGCATGCAAATTGACCCCATTAGAGCTTAATTGCTCCATTATTTCGAGGTCCGAGTTTATGAACTTTCACAAAAAGTTTTTCCGTCATAGCCCTTCACAAGCTTTTTATTTTAACTGTTCCAATTAAATAAGTCTATATCGTTAATTCCCTGGCATTATTCCAGTTTTCCGGAATAATCTTGGTTGCTAGCACGTGACTTGAGCTTGTCAGGCGGCCTATTAACGTAGCTTTCGATGTATATAGTTAGCATGTTGCTATTTACAAACCTTTCCAAGGCCCTATTTGTTATTTCCTTCATTATGGAATTTATAGGATTATCTTTGACGTTGATCCATCTGAATTCCTCGATCTCCCTCCCTTAGTAGGATTTACGGAGTGCCATTATATAGATTATCAGGCGTTTTTCTCTGGTGGTTCCGGGTTTTAAAAGGCATTCGAAAAGGCTCCTTAAGTCGGTACAGATTATCACTGGGATAGAAGGAATTTTCAGTTATTTGATAATAAGGTTAAGGGTTTCTCATAGTATTATAAATACGTTAAATTCCATTATTATTTCATATACCTCCAAAGCCAGTACGCTTCGTGTGATCCTTTTGTATTTGACGGAGGTTCAGTGGATTAGACTACCGATAATGCTAAACTCGTCTTCCCGCTTATATTCGTTAACGAGGGTTATCAGAAAGCCGATTTGTAAAGACAGGCCGGTAATCTTTGTAAAGGACTTTTCCATAAAAATTATTAACTTAGCTTTCGATAATTCAATTAGGACTATATTAATCCCTCGGTTCTGATTTCGAATTTGCTACTCTAGCCTTTTATTTAACCAGTTAAATTTTTGTTTGCTGGGTTTTATATTTGTACCGCGATAAAAGGGTTGTAAATGGTTTTTGGTTAATATAAAGTAGCAATATAGCTACTCCAAATACGCTGTTTTAAGCACCATTAAGTCTTGGCCTTATTAGTCTTATCTATTGTATCCAAAACAGTGCCCTGGTCTATTTGACGAAAGCTGAGGCCGGTATTAATGTGAAGTATACAGATTAAAGATTCGTTAAAGTTAATTTGGCTGCCCTTCAATAACGTCGTTACCGGTTTACAATTCTAAAACTTGAAGTCCTTAATCGCCTGTTATTCTAATACTACAAATCCAACCGTTCCGACGAATAGGATATCTTTAGTTTACATGCTTACTTCACCGATGTCCCCCTTTTACGTTACCAGTAAATACGGGTCGTATGTTAAAGACTTTATCGTTAGTAGTAATTGAAAGTAAGAGTAATTTGTTAAAGACCAATAAACGCCTGCTTTAACTCATTTTTACAGTGGTTTAACACACCGTATTAACGTTCCTACAGGGTAGATAACACGTAGTTCCTATAGTAGTTTTAGTAGTATTATTCGCTATAAATACGTTACTAATTACGTGTAGGTTTATATTATATTATGTTCATATATATAGTGTTTATTTTGTTTAGTTAATGAAGGTTATATAAGTTCATTTAAAGTTTGTATAGATTTCGGGGAGGTTCGTTTAGGTTATTGTAGGAGTGTGCCGGTTGTTCTTATTCGGTGGATTGCGGTTTTAAGGTTTTATCGTTTACTTTTTTCTTTTTCTTTTTTCGTATTATTGTTTAGCGAAATGAACTTGTATCGTTGAGAAAATTTGCCACTACTTCATTTCTTTTAATGTTATTGATTCTTCAAAAGTGAGTCTACTTTTTTTTTTCGTTTTCCAAACAAGTTCTTTCAATTACAACAGCAATTTGCAAACATTCGTTTCATATGGGCCGTTCTTTATGAATAATAATCTTAAAACATTATTCATAGCCCATAAAAAACGCAAAGCTGCTATAAATTTTTCCATAACGTTTGCTTTTTAAACTGTAGCTTGTAATGGTATGGAATCCGTATAGACTTCAGGGTAAACATCGAAGACAAGGAGTGTAAAAAATAGTTTATTTGAATTCAAAGTGTTGTTTATGGCGTTTATAGCTATTTTAGTATTGATTTATTTATACTAATTCTTTTCAATTCCTTTAATAAGACTGTATCCGCTTTTTTTAATAGTTAGTGACACCGTTGAAACTCACCGATACCCTAAAACACCTCGACCAGTATTTGCCTATATTCACTTCCAGCTATCTTAGTTTTAGTTTACTATTCGGTTAAATCGAAAAATATGCTTATCTCACAGGTAATTCAGTCTGGAGGCCTAGGATAGACGTTTATCCAACAATTAACTAAGGTATATAGTAATTAGTTGCGAAAACGTTTCGTATAAGCTTCGCATCTTAGCATAATATTATAATATCGATGGTATGGAGGACAGGCTATTCGTTAATGTATATAATATACATAATTACTTTATAGTTAAAGTTAACGTTATTTTGAAAGCGTAATTAAAACTTTTATAGGAGTTGTAAGTGAAATTGGTACTCTTGGCTAAAAGAAATAACCTTTGGGTTTTTTTTTCTTACATCCATATAATCCGTTACGTAAAATAGCCGTGAAAGGCATTTAGTAAGCGGGTTTCCAAACCGTTCGTAAATATATGTAGTTCCAGTTACATAAAGTAAATAACTTTGATTATACCTGTTTCTAGAGAAAACTATAGGTTTTAAATTTTAGATGAATCGGTGTAAATACGTTATTCTAAACGCAGACGAGTTAGGTTTTCGTATTCCGCACCTTGATTCTGATTTTTTTTATATTAATTAATGAAGATGAAAATCGTATTCTATAATCTATTATATAAAATTCAACTGGTCCGAATGGTGTATTCGTCATTACTATATCAAATAACGACGGTTTTCCTTAATCAAATAAAACTTTGTGGTGTTTTTATATTCGGTCGAATTAGAAATTAGTAAATTTCGTTACGAAAGTATTAAATTGCGGTTTTCCGGCGGTTGAGATTTCTATCGCATCGGTATCTGTTATAATGACTTGGAATCGGCAACTATACCTATTAAATAATATCAATTACGACGTTAGATGGGAGTTCAATACGCCATTTTGACTATTTAAGTTTACATTATGTAAAAATAAGGTGTTTTATAAGTTTTTAAATACCCGTTAATCCGTTTTATTATTTTTAGTCGTTGTATAAGTTTCATTCTCCTATGAGTTGTCTTTCCTAAAGGTATATATATGTATGGGTAAACATCGAAGTCCTTTTTAACGTCTTTCTAGTCGGTTATGTATGTTGAAAAATTGTTCTTTATTTGGTATTCGGGTGGATAATCGGCTAAAAATTATTGTTCAACGCGAATTTTCTAGTATAATTGATGTTTTTTCAACTAATTGCCGATTCTATTGAATATAATAAATTGTTTTAAGGATCCGTAAAGCTTTATATGCTTTTATGCGGATATAGTAGTATATATAGTAAGCTCCATTTTTAGTCATAGGGGCACCCTTGCTAATACCCGCTTTGCCTTCGATTTTAGGAGTTTTTTCTTCAGTGTCTTTCATTCCTATATTTGTATTTGGGGATTTTATAATCTTTTTTCCCTAGACATATTTTAAATCGCCGATTCATAACGTGGTGAATCATTTCGATAAGATTCAATTTCGTGATTTACAAGCTTTCGTTACTAACCTTCCCGGCTACGAATGTTAATCCAAAGCTCGCTTATCATTATATCTAAATTTTAAATAACGTTTGAAATCTCATATAAAAAACTCACAAGTCTTTGTTCTATTTGAATACTATAAAATCAAAGTATGGCTTTCCATGGTGCACTTTTGTTACTATTTAAATAAATAGTCTGTTGCCTTTATGCTCAGGTCCAAACACCGCCTAACACTTTCTAAACGTTGTTAATTGGTTAATAAGTACTTTTTAAAGTATTTTATTTGAATTATGACGGTGATTTTGAACAAATTTCCAAATAATAACCGTTCAACACCAGTCATATAGTTCATAGTTCATCCTTATGTTATAATATATTTTGGACTTTATAGAACTTTTTAAATATATTTATTTGCGTTAAATAGTATATATTTTATTGTTTTACTTACCTAGTTAGTATACTTAGCAAAATAATATCCAACTAGCAAGGTTTAATATCTAGCTTTTTATAAATGTTCATAATGTATAAATGTTGTTATTAAAGATATCGTAAGGTTCGCTACTATAGTTTTCGCTTTTATCCAAAAAATTGGAAAAATTTAAAACTTCGTAAGGTTATTCCTATTAGTTGGAAACCGGTATAGTGGGAAATTATAATACAGATTATTATTTATAGGTATTAGGTCATCAGGTTTGTATAATTATTTATCTTTTCTTATATTTCCTCCGGGAATGTCGTTTTCCTTATTCGGGGCGTTTTTGTTATGGTTGGAAGGAACGTTAATTGTATTTAGACAGTGGTTTAGTTTACGTTACTTTTTAAAAGCGTTTATTGGAAAGGGTCTGTATTCCACTCGAGTGATAGATAATCCTTGCGGCTCTTCCTCCTCTTTTGTCGATTCCTTAAGCTTTATCTACTTTTTACAGGGCGCGGTCAATTTTGTTAAGCGTTTTTCACCATGTGTTCATAAAGGTTTTTTCCCGTTATTATTTATTTAATATTTCAATACGTTGGTTTGTACATTTATTTAACCAATTTCCTTCCACAAATTTCATATCCATTCCTGAATTTTCAGTTTCTGGTAACATTTACTCAAGTTAAGCTGTTAAATCTCACGATTTTGCGATGCAACCGTTTTTACCACCGGTTGTATTAATTTCTCTGTACCGTAGTTACCTTCATAATAGGCTTGAAGTTATACCGTTCACTATATGTTATATTCCCGACGTATAATCTCAACAATCTTGTCAGAAATTATCTAATGAATCGGTTTTTTCATTATTACTGTCATAATAACGAAAAATCATATTCATGACGTATGTATTATCTCTACAAAATTTCAAATTCTCTACCGGCGTTCCGAATTTATTGTCTTCTAAATTAAGGTTAATATACTTAGAAATAATTTTTCGAAACGCTATATTCTCGAAAAAAGAGTCCATACATTTGTTAGTTTTAATTAGGCTTATCTTCAATAAAGAAATCAATAAAAATTGTCATGTATAAAGGGTTAGTGTTGGAATAACAATCAAATTAAATACAGTCAAATCAACTATAATTATAATTAGTTGATTGTACTGACTGCAAATGTAGTGCAGCAAGTGCCAACTTCAAATTAGGGCATAAACCAATGCATTTGATCATACAAATTAGTTTCCAGACAGGCTAGTGATCTACCAAACTAAGAACTTACAACTCATCAATCAACTAATTTCAATGCAGTACTAGTTACTTCGACCACGGTGGTTCGAATTGATTACGTTGCAACGATAAAGGGCTACCAACCGTTGGTATAAATAAAGTGTAATAATGGAGTTTTCTATACTCTTAAAATAGTGTATTTGAAAGGGTCTCGGTATAAAACAGTAAATAAAAGCGTATAATATATGAATAAAATATGAATAAAATATGTCAAAGTGTTCTAAATAAGAATTCTAACACTTACTAATACAAATAGAATGCAAATAAAGCGTAACTACAAACTAGTTTAAGGCTTTAAACCAGTTGTTTAACGCTTGTATTAGTCAACTCAAAAGTTGCAAGTAACAATTAAGATAAGTGGTATGTAATGAGGCGAACGAAAAGGAAAGTTGGGTATTTAGAGTGGGAAATTAGTTTGTGAAAGTTAAAATGATATATGAAAGTGAATTGAGATCATGTGGGAGTGCCGGGTGTTATTTT
Source organism: Anisogramma anomala (assembly GCA_038502455.1). NCBI lineage: Eukaryota > Fungi > Ascomycota > Sordariomycetes > Diaporthales > Gnomoniaceae > Anisogramma > Anisogramma anomala. The sequence continues at coordinate 28,194,211 of JASMMZ010000002.1, read as the reverse complement.
AAACGCTTTTAATATGTAAACATTTCTAATATTATTTTAAGCGTTTTTAAAATGTGTTAAATCGAGTTAAAAAGTATTTCGGCATTTAGTTTGTATTTGTAAAAACGCTTTAAAAGTTGCTTTAAATGCTTTCCAAGCTTACCGGAACACATTAAAAGATATTTCCGAATAGGTTTCAACGAGGGTTTTGAAGTTGATAACTTATGTAACTGTTGGTAGGGTCTAGGTACTTGTTCACGTGAAACAAAGCAAGTAGAAGAGTAATTAAAAGATGATTGGTATTGTATTAAAGTAAGTCAAGATGGTACAGAAGAAGCATCCAGAGCGTATCGCTTTGGAATACTCCTTCTAGACCAATCCACGCATTGCCTTCGGTCTGGAATAGTATTCCAGACCTATTTATGCATGATGCACTTTGCGTCTTGCAAGAGTGTAGCCTGTAACGTGACAAGTTATCGTATACCCTGCAGGAGTATATCCTGTAATACAGTACACTACTATTTAGCCTATGTATACTATCTGTAAGGGTATATAATAATATTTACACAAACAATCTTTTCTTTTTTCCTTATATACTCCGTACCTATAGTATTAATTGTAAAAGGTTTAAATCAGTAGTAATAACAGTATTATTGTCGCATTAATCGTAAAAGATCCAAATTAGCAAGTTCGGCTAGAATTAGCAAAGTTTAGCCGCGGTGGTGATTATAAGTCGGTCCTAATTAGTGTGGCCAAATGGAGGCGATATAGTTAGTTTTAACGCCTTTTATTGTTTTTGATAGGGGTAGCTGCATAATGGTGATTTCGTAGGGGTGATTACGTAGGGTGATTATGTAATCACAGGATAGGTTAGTATAAAAAAATATATCGCTATCGCTCCAAGTAAAACTTTTTTTTTTTCATTCTTTAAAGGCGCATAATCCTAACTAATATAAGTCCCTATTTTAACTTAGCTTTCAGTTTATCTAATTAAACTAAGCTGCTTCAATATGTAGGTTATTTAGCCTGTATATATAATAACCTATTTACCTGAATAAATGACGCATAAAAACCGGATTATAAGACGCCATCTAACGCACGAATGGTAACACGCCGCCATTGCCGCCGCCGTTACAGCTGTTATTACGTTTACCACCACTAATACCAATACTAGTAATCCGCCCTCGTCAGGCGAAATCTCCTTTATTGCCGCCACGTCGCTAGCCCCCATCACTCCGCACGTTGCCACGCTGCTAAGCCCCACCACCGTCGATTTTCTCGCCGCCGCCACGCCCCCTTCCTTCCCTTTCCCTCCCCCTTTTCTAACTTCTAGAGGGAAGAGTAGGGGGTCCTTAAGGTCATAAACCTTATCTTCTCCCTATGGGTAAAGACTTTATTATCAGTTAGAGCCCTTTTACATTACAAGCGTAACTTGGCGCAGTTATGTTAGGGTACATATATCCTAATCTTCCTGTTTATATGTTTTTAACCCCATGTTTGGCAGATAAGGAGTACGAGGCGGATTTCCTGCGTCGCCTCGAGCTTCATATCGCTAAGATATACCTTAAAGCCTTTTTAACACGTTAAATGTTAAAGCGACATACCCGGATCTGTGGTCTTAGGCCGTTAATTAACACGTTTTATGTATCGCATGTCGTATTTATGGCTGCGGATAAATCCATTAGTGATTGCTACGAAAGCGGAGGTTGCTCGGCTCGCTGCCATCGCTACGAACGTACCGGCAACTCATACGCTTCCGTTCCGGTAGTTTTAAGGCTATAGGCCGAGGTCTTGTTACGTACCCGCCAACTCTTTAATAAATTTTAACCTAATTCCAAAAACATCCATTAATAGAAATATTCGTTTGGGACGAATCGAAAAAAGAAAAAAAATCGCCGTTAGTAACCAAAATAAACCGATGTTAATTAGTAGTAGGCGCTAACCGGCAGACTAGGGAGATGATAACTGCCGTCGCCGCCTGAAAACGGAGCCTACGTATATACTACGTAGGCGAGTTCGACGACATTATTGTACGTCGTCGCGAAGAGGGTAATCTCTCACTTATACCTTTACCTAAAGGTATAACTAATAAGGTTTAAGGTTATATCCTCGTTAGCGTTAATAATGTCGTTAGCGGTGATAACGGTAACGCCAATATAAAGAGTGAAAATGATGAGGAGGATAATAAGGACGCGACAACATTGCCCTTTCCCTTTAATAGTAAAGAAATACCGCTTTAGTCGAGCCAGCGTATCCGGCCATAATACAATACGTTACATAGTAATTTTAGCTTTTTACAAATCAAATGTTTAAAGTAATAAACATAATATAAAAAAAAACGAAAAAAAAAACAATGCACCAGAATCAGTGTATAAAATGTAAGATAAAAGAGGTAATATGTTAAAATCGATGCAAACAGTCGTATTAGGTAAAGGCAAAATGTAGATCGGCGCGAATAATATCGATAAGCCGATTCAAGTTATCGAAAAATTGGTGTAACAGCTTATGAGGGTTGAAGAACTTTTCCAATTACCCTAATAAACAACATACTTTTCAATATAAGTGTTTTTAAGGCGTCGTTCGGTATTACCTTTATTATTTCGTTTATTTAGTTTAACTTTCCATTAATTAATTTGGTTTCCTCAATTTCCCAACGTTCGTATGACTCGCATAAATCTATAATATCGATTATTAGTCGTTTTCTGTTCGTAATACCTAATTTAATTAGGAATTTATAAAGCGAAAAAGAATTTGTATAAATAACTAGAGGGATAAGACGTAAACCAAGGTTGTAAATAATCATCCGGACTATTATCACTATAATAATACTCGAATCGAAACCTTTAACTATGACATAAATCTTAGAAATGAGGACGCTCCTCATAACTCTTTTACGCTTGGTAAAGCTTTAATAGATAATATTTTTATGAAACGTAAAGCTGTTTCGAACCGGCGATTCGTTACCGAGAACAAGGACGAAACCGATTTGTAAGCTATAGTTGTTGTTATTAGCAAAAAAACCGTCAGTAAAAACAAATAGATTTATAATACATATATTTGGAAGTACAAATTACAAACCTCGTTTTAGATTATATATTTTCCATAAAAGGCGTTTTTTAAGCGTTGTATATATATTGTCCGTTGAGTCGGTTTGGTATTATACGGCGATGAAGAGGTTAAATATTACTTTCAATTGTATTATAAAGGCAACTTAAACGTCGCATATACGTTGACATTTATATTCGTCGATTCATTTTACACTATTGAAAGTGATGAAGGCAGCATTACCTCACTGCTCCTTTTACGTATGAATTAAAGTGCCGTTTCGGAGGGTAATCGTGATATTATTAAAGTCGATTACGTTGTTCTTTTATTAGTAACGTCTTGGGTTTAGATTTTAAACCAACCTTTAAACATCTTCTCTCTTCAAATATGAAAAACAAGGAGTTACACAGAGTTAAGGTATCTTCTATTTATATACACATTAATACAAAGACTTTTAAACGGACCGTTAATATTAAAAGACATGGGTTGAAAGTGAAGCTGGTTATTTTGAACCGTTCCTTATAATATCTTTAATAAGTGTCGTATTAGTAGATACCAGTTTCGACCAAGTCGTAAAGTGGTTTTAAAAATCGTAAAATCGTTCTAAGTAAGTAATATTACTTAAGGTTTTTAGGTATATTGGTATAAATTCGTCGTTTCAACCGTTTTTCGGATTAGGTACAAGCTTACATTATATTTTGAAGTTTAATATACAAGTTATATAAATTGCTAAAAGCGGTAATAAACGTAAGGATTAGGCGATACCTAACCCGTTGTAATGTAGGTAATTAGGTTATAATATATTTTTTACCTTCGTTGCTATAACCCTTTACAATCAAACGGGTTCTTTTATGAGGCTTTCTAGTGTTATCCTTTACTTCATGGATAAGGCGGATTGAAAAGATTTTATAGGTTCCGTAAACGGCTAGATTAAAACGTTTAAAGCGAAATACGCCTTAATCGAAAAAGGTTAAGATTTACATCTTGGTAAATTATACGAATAAAGCACCTAAAGTGGTGATAATACCCCTACGATGAAGCTTTCAGTTAAGCTCGTAGTTTGTTATTTCTCTTTATGTGATAAAGGAGTCTGTAGAAAAGTTTTTAGAGCGTTTATTGGTTTTAAAACCGAGGGGGCGTCCTCGGCGTCGAGGTTCTGGCGGGTTTGGTATAAATGAGCTAATTTCTTTTAACGTGGTCGGGTTGTAATCGCGTTTTGGAGGTAAAATTAGAACTAAGGTCGGTTTAAATTCGTCTTTTTGAGTGATATTTTGTAAGTGGTTTTACTCGTCTTACGCGTTTGGACCGTCTCTTTCTACCTCTATTTAATATTCTTATACTATTATCTAAAGAAACGAACTCATTCCATTTAATAAGTTAGCAAGCATATAATAACCCTTAAATCCGTTAATATTCTAAGGGTTAATCCATCTATCCATCATTTTTCAAACTAAAACTTTAAATTTTAATGGTAATTCTAATACGCTAGTCTTACATAAACTATTCCTCGTAACCAACGCCCTAGACACATTATTCTTTACTTGTAGTAAGCGTATAGCCGATATAACCTTAGCTATAACATTAGCTCTTGGTATTATGGATTGTAATAGGGTAGTGTTTATATAGATCCTTGGGAAAGAACTAAGGATAAGGAGCATAAAGATAAGTTTACTTGGGCCAAAAGTGTTGTTAACGGCGTTAATCACTATTTAAAGGATAAATTCCTTAGAACTAATACCCTTTATAGTTTTTTACCAATATTATATACGTTTTTTTTGGTAGTCCATAATATCGTTTATACTTCCTAATATCTTATAAAGCTTTTATTAAATTTTTTTTACACTCGTTACTGGTTATCCGAACTTTCGTACGATATTTGGTAAAATTGAAAGCCGTACTAGCGTCGTATGTAATTTAATCTAAAGGCCCGAGGTAAATATTTAACTAAAAGTTAATTAAAGCATCCTTATAATTTAAAGTAAAGGTGCTCTTTATAAACTTGGCAGCCTAAAATGATATAGTCGCATTAATGATATAGAGAACCAATTGGCTATCGAAATACACAATATTAATAATTACTTTGTAGTTAAAGTTTACATCGTTTTAAAAGCGGAATTTAAACCGTCATAGAGCTTATAAGTAAAGCTTATATTTATAATAAAGAATTTCGATAGCCTTGAATACGTTTATCCCTATATTTATGTAGTCAGCGATGTAAAATAGGCGTAAAAGGCGTTTAAGTAGTTAGATATCCAAATCGTCGGTATAAATCTCGTAATTTCAGTTAAGGTAAGTAAATAGCTTTAATTATACATGTTTTCGGGAAAAACCATAAGTGGCCAAACTTAAGTTTAAACGATACGAATATGTTATTTAAGGCGCGGATAAGCTAATTAATTTTATTCGAGACTTTAATTCCGAGTTTTTCTATATTAATTAATAAAAGCAAAAATAACGGTTTAAAATCCATTATGTAAAACTTGTGATCTGTTTTCGTATCTGTTAAAAAATTGAATTACAACGCTATATTAGCATTAAACACTTCTTTTATGTAGTCCAGGCTTATAATATACAAAAAGGAGGTATCTTATAGACCGACAAAGATACTTTAGACGTTCTTATTGTTGTAAACTAATAAATAGGTATCGTTTTATTTAAAGTTATCCTTTTCAGATGTATTTTTATAAAGGTATACGTCGAGTCCATCATCTATACCTTCGTATTCGGCTATGTATATTGTAAAATTAGCTTTTGTCCCATCCTTAAAATTATATTCAGCTTAAAATTGTCGTTTAATCCGAATTTATTTGTAAGCGGGGTGGTTTATAAACCAGTAATCGACTTTGCCGTATATAATACACTGCTTTTATAAACCTATAGGGCGACGTATATCTTTTCGCAAATATTACTGTAATTTCGGTCCGTTTCTTCCATTTTCGAATAATTGTTCTCATTTTCTACTATCAGGGTTTCCTCTCTAATACCTGTACTTTAGGCATTCGTTTTGCCTCGAGTAGACTTTAAATATCCGGTTGAAAACATAGTATATTATTTCGGCAAAGTTTGTTTTAGTGATTTGGGTTTAGCCTTTATTATTATTAGATAAGAATACTGATCCGATGTTTACTTATCGACGTATAAAAGTTTCGAACGATTTTTGAAGGCTTATACTAAAAGCTTTAAGTCTTTTTCCGGTTTCAAAGATATAAAGTCGAAATTCGGGTTTTTATGACAGGCTTTTATTATTACTTAAATAAATAATTTATCTCATTTATATTCCAGTTTGAATGCTATTTAACACTTTCGGAATTTTGCTAATAGAGCGGTCAAGATTTCATAGGGGTTTTTATCAATATTTTCCTACTGTTTTTTACAAATTCTCACATTATACTAATCCAATCCCTGTCGTATAACTCGTATTTAATCTTGGTATGAAAGTGGAATATAAAGTGGATATAATACTTTTCGAATATATCCACTCATATAAGGTTGTATATATACCATTCCTTTGTTTACCCGGAAAATATACCGGGTAAGATAATGTGGAATTGTAATACTTCGATATCGAATTTCTTATATATATTAAGTATAACGTATATTTTGTTATCCAATACGTCTTACGGCTTGTCGCTATAATTGTTATCACTATCCCATAGTCTAGCAAAGTTGGTTAACTTCGTAAGGTCGCTTTTATCCGTGGAAAAACAATATAATAAAAGGTTGCGGTAAGGATCGTGTTTAAAAGCCATTAATCCTTATAACACGTATTGGCTTTTTTTATTACTTGTTATTTCCTAGGTTAGGTTATTTTCTATGTTTCGACTAATTGTCGATTTTTAGGGCGGGTTATTCTCTCCGTTTCAGCCGACTCTACCATAACCGGTCGGGTTATTTCTAGCGTTCGGGGTATGTTCTTATCTTTATATTGGTTTAAAGTTATGTTTCAGGAAAGCTTCGTATTCGACCCTCGTTGTAAATAATTGTTACAGTACCTTCTTCTTTTTTACTAATTATTTTATTTCTATTCGTCGTTGAACATCCAGTTTTAATAAACACCGTATTCCAGTTTGTAATGGTTTTTTATAACCTCGGTTTACAGCTTTAATTAGGTGTTTCTTTCGCTTTTACAGGTAATACTTTTTTACAAATTCTTTTTTTATAATTCTTCAATCTATTTATTTAGATATATATATAAATTGGGTTATTGTAAATAGGGATTTTATGATACGGCTATTACTTACATCAGATGTATTAATATCTTCATTTCGAAATCATTCCCGTAGAATTTTTACAATAATTCCATTTACCATTTTCCATATATTTAATGTCTAATCCGTGAAGTTTCCTGTAAAATTATAAAATAGTTCACATCCTTTAATATCACTATTATAATAGTTAAAGGTTATATTCATAATATATACATTTACTGTATAAAGATTAAAATCTTCTATCAAAACCTCTATTTTATAATTTCAAAGGTTAAAGTCTAAATATTTAATGATAATGTTTCGAAACGACATATATATAAAGAAGTAATTTATATAATCGTTAATCTTTGTTAAATCTATTACTAGTATAATCATTATGTATATAGAAAGGATAATTCGTATATAATATAGGGTAGTTTAAAGTTTGAGGCAGCGTAGTGAATATAAAATAAAATAAAGTAATTAAAGCGGTTGGCATAAAGCTTATTAATACTTATTAACGTAAATCAATTTCAAATGATACGTAAATAAAACGTAACTACAGACTAGTTAAGAGTTTGAAATGAGTTTCGTTAAAGTTAGTAACGCTATATTGGCCAAACAATTAGTAAAACTTAAAAAGTTACAAGTACTAAACTTAAAATATGTAGAGTGGATGTAGGAAAGTAGGTAAGATAAAGGAAATATAATTATATAATCCGGTGTTTAGTGGTTAGTTTTTATTAACGTATTGTAATAGAAATTGATAAAGGGATCGGTTAGTTATTGAATATGAAACCGATATTATTAAGGCGATTGGACTATTTGTTTGTATACAACTGATATTAGTTTCATCGAAAATTGGGTGGATTTTAGCGAAGGGTTTCGAAACTCGGTATTTTTAGCTTACGTGGATTGGTATTCGATCAGTCTTAGTAAAGGGTTTCGAATCTTAAAGTTTTGGCTTACGTAACCTAATACTTAATAAAACGTTCTTTTATAGTTTTTAAGGTTAATCGTTTAAGGCGTTAATACAAGTTAGCGGTTAATGAAATAAAGCTAGTCTTTTTGAAGTTACTCCAAATCTTATAGTTTTATAACGCTTTGGGTTTCTCGGCACTCCCGCGTAATTCCATACTTCTGTATGGTTTTTATAAGGCGTAGTGTTAAAATACAGGCAATTGGTACCATTACAATATCACGTTATAGGTATTTAACGTGTATTTATCTCTTTTTCCTAGGCTATCTATAATCGACCGAATCGGCTACTAATTAGTGTCGGTAAGGTTTAAGTACTTGTTTACGTAAAACAAAACAAGTAAAAGAGTAATTGAAAGAGAATTAGTATTGTAGTAAAGTAAATTAAGATGATATAGAAAAAGTATCTAGAGGTATACGCTCTAAATGAGGGCTTATAAACCCTTCATCCAGAGCGTATCACTCTGGAATATTCCTTCTAAACCGATCCACGCATTGCCGTCGGCCTGGAATAGTATTCCAGACCGATCTATGCATGATGCACTTTGCGTCTTGCAAGAGTGCAGCCTGCAGCGTGACACGTTATCGTGCACCCTGCAGGAGTACACCTTGCAATACAGTGCACTACCCTTTGGCCTATATATACTATTTGTGAGGGTATATAGTAATATCCACAGTGGTTGATAGGTAATAGAACGCTCCTTAAAAAGTGCTCGGGTACATTCAAAACGCCAATCGAGTTGACGGATAACATAACAAGGTATTAAATAATTAAAGGGTATTAACTTAATTGATACTATTGTGGTAAAATTATCCCTTTCACAAATATTTCAGTTTTTACAATCTTTTTACATTTCATATTTCAAAGTCGTTTATACGTATTTTTATATTCCCGGTTTTTTTTTATATAAATCGTAATATTGAAACACTAAATAGCTAGAACCGTTATGATATCTCGCTATAGGTATTTAATTCAAGTTTATTTCTTTCTTTCCTATATTATCTGTAGTCGACCGAGTCGGTTACTGATTAGTATTGGTAAGGCTTTTATACGTTAACGTAAGAAAAAGATAGTATTTAGAATAGTAAGATTGGTAATATTGTTGATAGATAGCTAAGAGGGAGAAGTGGTATCCGGACAGTGCACGCTTTAGGTGAGAGCTTATAAGCTTTCACTTGGAGCGTGTCACTTTACCATGCATTTTGCCAATCCCTCCAGAGGCGTGGCACGCTATCATGCACTCTGCAAGAGTGCCTTCTGTAACGTGACACGCTATCATGTACTCCTCAAACGTAGTCTCCTATGCTTGCTAGCAATAGTGATATCTAATAATATCCATATGAATATTTATATACACAACCAAAGTTTTCAATACTTTAGTCTATATTCTTAACTTGTTCACTGTTACAAAAATATGTAGAAGTATTTAGACTTAAAGTTTTATAATCAATATGAGTTGTGTAAAGATTAGTTATAAAGATTTTAGTATAACCTTAATTTTGTATTAAAAGTAACGTAATGTGCTTAAAATAATATTCAATTGATTATGTAACTATAAGAAACTATTAAACTTATGAATCACAACCAGACTTACTTATAAAAATCTATTACCTTTGAAATTATGAAGAATGAAAAACTTAAACTTTAATACAAAGGCAATAAATATTGGGCAGTAGAGAAAATAATTGCTCTTATCATTACCCATATACTAATTTCAAAGGGAACTACAAACCCTTTACTTATTAACCTACAAAGCACACACCAATAGAAATCCTATTAGAATAGAATTCAATTGAATTACAGTCAAGTTGATTGTATTAATTGCAAGTTAATTGCAGTGTGTTGTCCAATTTGGTATTTGGTAAGGACTAAGCAGTTATGCATACAAATTAGTGTGCAAACCGTCTAATGGTCTGCCAAACTTAGAAGAAAAACACACCACTTTCAATACAAAACACTATTCACTTCGACCAGAGATTCGAATCAACTTCGTTGCAATAATAAAGGCCTACCAATAGATTCCCATAATGTAACTATATAATGCAACGTATATAATGTAAATGATAGAGATCTTTATTTGCTTCATGACTCAAAGTTGTAGTTCAATATGTTTATTTCCTATTTTTTGTACTTGATTTATAGGGATCTTTAAAACATTCAAACGATGAATTTTAGCATATGGAATGACCAAAAAAAAACTCGGTTATTATGAAAATCAAATCATAACTGAAGTAATTGAAATTGAAAATCATTTAAATGAATATATATAATAGTTTTTTTGTATGTAATAATATCCTTACAGCTGTTATATAGCAGTTACAGTTACTCGAAAACAAATAGTAAACCTACTAGTTTTGCTACTTTTCAACTAGATGTGTTTAACCAAAAAAATACTTTTTACCACTATAGTATTTCTTGGCTGGTATATATACCAACATTTAACAATTGTTTTTTTTCTTAAAGATTGAATTAATATACTTATCTCTACACATAGACTTTTACAAGTGTTATTCCGCATGAAATCGTGTGTAATTACATTTTAAGTTATAACATAAATTCAGTACAGGCTATTAAACATTCATTACGAAAGAAAACAACGCACTAATTCATCATATTCCTCTCCTCATTTCAAATATCATGTATCATTGCAATACTTGAACTACGCACTGATTGAAATTCATACCTCCAGAGTGCAGTGAAAACTTTCCGGAAATCAATTGTAATGGAGAAATCTACGAGCTTTCAATAAGCGTGTGTGGATTGAAACTGCGTCGTCCACCGATGGGTAAAAATAAAAACCATGGCTCCTGAGATTCATGAAGAGAGGTAAATATGTGCCATGAATCATGGCGACGGAAGTGCATTGAAAGAAGCGGCGCTGAAGAAGACGGTTTGTCCTGTACTACGGTACCGCATTAATTAGAAAACCCCCTTATCAGGTGCCGACAGGGTTGGAATGCATCCCTGTTAAAGTGACTGCACGGACCATGTGCACATGACATGGACGCTTTGAAATATCCATACTACCATAGTAGATTGTACCGTGTCATTTGTAGAGGGTTTCACGAATTTACGTGCGAAGACGTTGTTGAATAGCCCTGGCCCTTGGCGGAAACTCTGATAATGCACACCCTGGGGCAAGATCTGATAAGATAGGCTTTCCTGTCAGGTTGTAGCTCGGCAGACACAATAACAACCCCTACACCGTTGTAGAGCGGCCTGTAGGGCAAGACTTGCATAACGTTCAAGAAGCCGGCAGAATGTGCGACACAAATAGATACGGAAACATATAAATATATGTATGGAAACGCCCAAGTATCTCTCCCAGGACGAAAGAGAATGAAAACTTTTTGCTTTCACGGCCGTAGAAAGGTTGGAAGTACGACGATTCACGATGTGTACGAGGGTCGATGGCGATTGTTCGTATTGGGTCTATGTAAGAGCTATTATTTACCCGACGGTCGCTCGGGCCGCCAGATAGGGCCACATTATCCCTGATCGCCACTTCCTGCACAGAGATGACAGCACTTGCCATCAAGGTCTTGTTTCTCACAGCCACGGCAACCACCACGGTTCTCACAGAAAGCATTATTTACCGAAGCTTATTTACCCACTGGCCCACAGCTCCAACTTGTGAGAAGAGCGCTCATTGTGGGAAATAGTTACGCCACTCCCTTGATACCTGTACTAGGGACTTGCCGTATAAAAGTATAAAAGCCTCATGTACTTGTTCATGTTTCAATGCATTCACGAATGTATATTTTTACATATATGTTATAGTTCATACGAAGACCCTGCAACAACAGGCGAAAGATTATTGGTAGCATAAATAGTAGTTAATACTGCAACCTTACAGATAAAGCCTCAGTGTTAAGCAATATTTCTAGCATAGTAAATAGCTTGATTGTTTTGTATTGAAACGTACGGAGTGAAATATATATATAAATGCAATATATTGTAGGTTATTGGTCAAAACAATATATTATTAAAATCTCTGTATATAATCCTTGATCATGTTAACAGCATGAGGTTTAAACGTATCAGTTTGTTATCATAGTTTAACGTTGAACTTTCTAATTTATAGGTTGGTAAAAAATCCAATGTGGATTTAGAGTAGATTTTTCATACTTATAAGTTATAATTGTATGTTTCAAGGCTATATTAATGTGCATTTTGTATTTCAATTTGAAGTTAAACATGATAAATATTTTTTTCGGCATATGCGGTAATATTGCAGTAATATATTGTATTATTGATGAAGTTGGTTAAGGAGGGTCGAAAGTTCCCTTTTGCTTTTATGTAGAGATACTTAGAGTTTTACTGTCATGACCCAGACAGCGGTTAGGTCAGGGAAACAGGCCAGCAAGGAAACTGCGCCCCTGAGACGCCTGAAGTCTAACACATCAGGCGGGGAACATCTCTTATGTCAGCAGACCCAGGGTTAGGGTCAATGCCAAGGATATGTTGGATATGTTGGATATGAGGTTATCCAAGCTATCCAAGGACATGCCAAGGATATGTCGGATATGTTGGATCGGAGGTTATCCAAGCTATCCACATTATACAGTACTGAAGACGTATGAAGGATTGAGGATATAAGGACACGGTCAGCACCACACAGATAGTATTTCCTTCATAGCTCTTCAGTTGTCAATCTAAGTATTCAGTCTACCCTGAATAGCCTCACGGCTTCTGATCATCACTCGCACGAACACAGTCTTGATATTGCACCTTTTGTTACCTCTGCTACCTTACTGCTAACATAAACCCTCTGACACCTTCTTTATACTCACGGGTATTTAGTGTGATCATTACATTTACCTTTAAAACACAAAAGTACTGGTGAAAAACGTGATAAAGTCAAAAATAAGTTAATTACACTGACTTGTGAATTACTCAGTTATCGACGATTTATATAAAATACTTAACTCTATAAGGCGGAAAAATGTAGAATACTTTACGTTCGAGGTTAGTAAAAAGATTTGTGTAGATATTACTATTTAAAGTAGATACCACTTTAGTTAGTAAGCGTGAGAAAGCATGCTAGCGGAGTGCATAGTAGGGGGTCATGGCTCAGATAAGAGTATCTAAGCTCTCATCTAAGGCGTACACTCTCTAGGTGCTTCTTCTCTCTTTTATATCATTTATCTACTATTACTACCATCTTCAAATACCATACTTGTTGGAATAGTAGTAATTGCAGTGCAGTAGGTCAACTTTACTGTAAGTAAAGTTCATTATACTAACTGCAAGTTTAGTGTATTGTTTTGTATGTGCCTACTATATTGGCTGCAAGTCAAGTACAGTATACGCCCACTTTACACTAGGGCATTAACCAAGCAATTGACCATACAAATTACTGTGCAGACCGGCTAGCGGTCTACCAAACCTAAAACAATACATCTATCATTTGATCACGTAATACTACTATTACTTCAACCAATCGAATCAACAACGTTATAACGTCTAAAGCTCTACCAATACTAATTAGTATTTATTAAGTTAAACACAAATAAGCTAAGTAAAAGAAAAGGCCATTTTCCAGTTACGATCTATGTTAATAACAGCGGCTAGGGTAGAGGAAAGATTCTTACGAAGGGCCTTGACTACTATGTCAGTCTTTACGGTAGTACATAAAAAAGACCTTTAAGCTGCACCAGTCTCTACGGCAGTCTAGAGGTAGCAACGGTATCGTTATTAAAAACACTAAGAAATCTTTACTGATTGTTAGAATAGTATTACATGGAGTGCAGTAGGTCAACTTTACTGTAGATAAAGTTGACTATACTGAAATGCAAGTTAAGTGTATTGCTTTGTAAAGTCTTACTACATTAGGTGTAAGTTGAGTGCAGTACGCTATACTTTACTCTAGGGCACGGGCCAAGCACTTAACTATACAAATTACAGTGCAGACCGGCTAACGGTCTGCCAAACCTAAAATAATACATCTACTATCTAACTACTGCAATACACCTGTTACTTCGATCAATTGAATCGACAACGTTGCAACGTCTAAGGTTTACCAATACTAATCAGTGCTTGTCTGCTAGGTTAAGCACAGATAATCTAAGTAAAAGAAGAAGCTACTTTCCGGTTACGCTCTAAGTTATATGACCGCTGGGCTAGAGGAAAGATTTTTGCGAAGGGCCTCTACTGCTGCATCGGTTTTTACGGCAGTAAGTAAAGAAGACTTTTAGGCTACGTTGGTTTTCACGGCAACTTAGAGGTAACGACGGTATCGTTATCGAAAATACTAAGAAATCTTTATTAATCCTTTTTAAAGAACATTAAGATTAATCGCTAAAAGTTTTAAAATACGTACAGCAAGTTGGCAAACGGCTAAGTTAATACTATTACGGGTGCTACTACCGTAAGAAAAACGATTAAGTCTCTACGCTATACAACAAACAATCTTCGCCCTTTACTACCAATAACGACTTTCGACCTTATCCACTACACCAGACCTTTACCCGTCTTTACTCTTTTTCACTACTTATATTACTTTAATCGTTAAGTTCGTTGATTTAAGCTGAAAACAGTAAATTACGCCAATAAAACTACATCGCACGACCTCACGCTAAGTTACCAAGTCGCCAAGTTCCCACGCGACTTTATACTAAAACACCAAGTCTCTACGCTTAAGATTATCAAGTTACTCACTCCATACACCTTACATAAGCCGAACCGTTAAGATAGCTCCAAATTCGAAATACATAAAGAAAGTTAAAGCCTTCGGATTAGTCTTCCTCAACTATTACGACTAGCAACTCTAAATTAAGGACGTTAATAAGACCTCAACTAAAGCCCACCTGACCAACTACGTCAGCTGGTATATTATCGACGCGGACCTTGGTAATAAATACGGTTGTGGTGTTTGCGCTTTTCAAGACTTTAGCGAATTCTTTCGCTACTAGACTCTTAACATATGAAAGATAATCCAACGTACGGTTAAAAGCAAGTTAAAGAAAAAGGTTATATGTCGTGGTATCTACATTCCTAATAAAACACCGGTAAAACTGGCAAAAACCTTCTTTAAACTAACTTAATAGAAAGACTACTCCCAGGATCCTAATCTTTAAAATCTTTAGAGAAAAAGGAAAGGTGTTAAAACACTTTAACGCCCATACATACAATTAAAAGGGCCTCTCTTTCACCCTTAGCTAAATTAAGCCTTTTTATACGCTAACGATAAAAAAACTATTAACCTATTCGGCGATTTAATACTAATACGTAATAACGCGGAGTATTCTTTTAGCGGTGGCAGGACACGTAAAGCAGCGGTCGCCAACGCAGCTAAAGGCATTGACGTTAACGTTTTATACCAGTCAATTACATAAGATCGTTATGCTTTTCAAAACCTTTAAGTACCCATTATCCCCCAGCAAGTACATCGCCAAAACCCTTAAAAACTTTCTCTCTTTAAATATAACTACGCGTGCAAACCTATTACAAGTCTTATTATAAGACTTTACCCCTCGGATTAAGCGACTGGCAATTACCCTTAATACCGGGCCTTGAAACCTTTAAGATTTAAACTGCCAGGAAATATTAACCAAGCCTAGGATAATTATCGCAACCTTCCATTAAGACCTGTTAAGATAGTTAACATTAATTACAAGATAATAAACGACTTCGCTAAGATTTGAAATAATATAGAAAAGTATAACGGAAAGCCTTATAACCTTTTTAACACCAAAATAATGCTCATTTTAAACATTTGTAAGTAAATAAAGGTCTTACGTTCTGGTTTTTACTTACTATTTCCCGGAATCCTTACAGGTTACGCCAAAAATTACTACTTAACCTTCTTAATGAGTGCCACCACGTTTCGCGAAATTTACGATGTTATAAAGGGCTACTTTAAACACGACGTCCACCTCACATAATTCCATAAAAACTAGGCAACTACGCGGTGGATTATAATGATAATAAAGAAAAAAAGGAAAAATTACCAATAAATATTTTTAATTAAACGTTTAACAAACTAATAATATGTTAAAAGGTAATAAGGAATGCCTATGTTAGAGAAGCCACACTTTGCGAACAGGTACAAGTAACAGTCACGGGTATTAATAAGTTCAAATAAGCCTTACAATGCCCAAATACTACCTGCGAAGGCTTTTTTTAGCCAATTACGTTCCTCGTTTACCACCGTTATAATACGCACACTAAATTCGCTTAGTATGTACCCCCAAGCTAGTAATTTCTTTAACGTGAATAAAAAAAACCTTACGGTAATTAATTATGTCGACCGCAAATACGGATGCCTATAACGCTTAAGGTTTGGTCCATCGATCTCAATCTCAGCCCCGAACTAAAGGCAGCACCCACGTTAGCGCTAATAAGATATAGGCGGACCTGTTAACCGCCAATACTATCGTTGTAATAGTAGCAAAAGATATTGTATTTGTAGTAAAACTGATTATTAGTTAATTCGGAACCCTTTTATCGAGCGGAACAATAAAAAGGTAATGTATTACATTTAATGCCCTACCACTTCTAAGCAAAAATACTTAGACCAGGTTACAAACTTCAAAGGGGATAAGCTTATTAATAACAATGTCCTTGAGTTAATTAAGTAACACAAAAACACTACTTTTAATACGGTAACCCAATAACTAGCTGACTATACCTTTTTATACTGTTTAAGTGGTAAAAACCCTTACTTTTGCCCTGACTATACCCCTAATCCCATATACACCTTTAACTCCCGTAATCGCTAAGCGGATCATACGTTACAAGGTATTATGACAGATATAATGGCAGTAAAGTACTTTATAGGAGGTTATTTGTAATACGTGACATTACGAAGGAAAAGTATTACAACTATTGAAATTGATCGTTACGATATTGGCAAGGCTAAAGTTAGCTTTAACCTAGGGGAATAGCTATTGTTACTAGGGATAAAGGTAATTCAAATTATTATAAAAGTAATTACGTTTCATATCTTTAAGTCCTCTATCCCTTTTTTACTTTCTTTGGAGGACATTAAGACCTTTAGTGTTAATGTGGACGTTAACGTAAACGAGTTGGTTAAAAACGGCTAAAGGTTTTTACTCGCCTTTAAATGGGGGCACTTATAGTTTTATCTTTAAGGTCTGAAAACAAGAATATTAAACCTAATGAAGTCGAAGATATATTAACTACACCGGCGTTTTAACTACCTAACTGTTAATAGACTGTATAGAATCCTGAAGTCCGTAAGGTATAACAATATAAAATACTTTGCCCTAAAAGCTATGAAAAAGCTTTGTTACCACTGCTGAACGTATAACCAAACCCCCCAGAAATTTAAGTTTATATTAAAATACGAAAAGGATTTTAACTGTAATATTTTTGTTAATATGTTTTAAATAGATAATAAGCCTATTCTTTACGTCGTTAACTCCGCAACCTTTTTCCACGGAGCTAAGTTTCTAAAGTTCTTTTCAGCAAAAAATACGTGGAAAACGTTAAGGATACTATAGATTAATACGTACCTGAATTTACTTAACGTCGTTGTCTATGATACCGGCACCAACTTTACGGCGGCGGAGTTTTAGGAAGATGTCAAAATAATGGGTATCTAGTGTAAACAGGTACCTATAAAAGCTTACTAAAGTATTAGAAAGGTTAAAAGAGTATACGCCTTACTTCGCCAAACATATAATATCCTGACATTAAAAATTAAAAGCTTTACAGATTCGGAGGCACGCTTATAAATAATAGTAAAGGGTTTAAACGATATTATAAGCCCTAACGGCCTGGTTCCAATACTGCTAGTCTTTAGAACGTACCCACGCCTAACGAGTGAATTTCCGCCCTTGGCAAGTATTTAGAAACGTATTGCAGCTTGTAATAAAGCTTTAAGGGAACTACGAAGGGAATCGGCACGCCGCCAAATTAATAATACCCTTAACACTAAAAATAGGTTTACAATAATCAACGTCTTTACTTTATTATTACAAAGTAAAGTTCTTATATAGGGGAAACCGGGCAAATAATAAAGGCTGTATAAGATATTAAGTATCATAAAATTTAAAATAATTATTAGAACTATTAACAGCCTTATATCTTTCCATATTACTTAGGTTAAGCCTTATATTAAGGCTATTAACGATAAAGACCGTCAAATTGAACGATCAAGTTAATACGAACCTCCCCTACCCATCATCAATAAGCTAATAAAACGCCGCCGGCACGAACGACCTTTAAAGAAGAGGAACGTTAAAGAGAAAAAATATAGACCAGGTCGTACTTATAATATTACTTGGATAAATAAAAGAAAGATAACAAAAACTAAATCGTAAAACTTAGAATACAAAGGATTATTAAGACTTTGGGAAAACCTTTAAAAAAAACATTAAGGTCGAAATCAATAGTTTACTAACTCAATATATAGTACAATTTATACCGAAGGCTAACTTTAACCTTTAAACCCCGAATATTACGATCTTTAAATCGAGGATTATCTACGAAATTAAGGGTAAAACTACGGAGCGACCGTATAAAAAGTCACAGCTAATCGCTTAGGAATACAGCGATAAAGGCAAGGACTGGATTCTCATGTAGTCGCTAATGATCCAGAAGATTAGGTAACGCTTAGTAATTACCCTAACAATAAGTTTATTAACCAGGACAAAAGGTAAGTTTACACTTAATAACCGTGATATTACGTCAGTTTATACATAATTAGCAATGAATCTACAACGAATTATACTATTAGAATTACCATAGAAACTCTGTGCTATCTACCTACCAAAAACGGTAATACAATGTGTTAAACCACCATATGGATTGGCTAAAATGGGCGTCCACTAGTTTTTAACTTACTAGTCGTATCTTAAGCTCCGACCAACGATAAAGTCTTTAATATACAATCTGTATTTATTAATAACATAAGAAAAGGACTTCAGTATAGTAGGTATATAGATTAATAATACCTTTTTCTTCGGAACGACTGGCTTTATGGTATAAAAACAACAAGCGATCGAAAACTTCAAGTTCTGAAATTGTAAACTAATAACGATGTTAATGGAGAATAACCAACTTAACTTTAATAGATCGTTAATCCGTATATTCGGTATTAATACCGGCCTAAACTTTTGTTAAAAGAGATAGAGCGCTATTCTTACCACAATCGACAAAACTAATAAGGACAGAGCTTAATGGTACTTAAAACAGCGTATACGGAGTAGCTATATTGCCATCCTATACCAATCGAAAGCCTTATACGACTTATCTATTACGACATAAGTACAAACACTAACGGATAAAGAATTTAACCGACTAAATAAGATGTTGGAGTAACAGATGCGAAACCTGGACTGCGGGATTAATATAATACCTATTGACATTTTAAAGGCAAAGCTAATAATATTTACGAATGGATCTTTTACAAATAACACTGACTTATCTTTACAGATCGGTTTCCTAATAAACCTCGTTAACGAAAACAGATGGGAAAATCAATTCAGTATTATTGGCAACCTAATCCACTGGACATCTATCAAATATAAAAGGATTATACAAAACGTACTGACTTCGAAGGTTTACGGCATAATGGCGGGCTTTAACGTAAGCATGACGCTGGGGGAAACCCTTAACCTTATTACCAGACAGCTAAAGATTCCTTATATCCCGGTAATAATTTATATAGACTCAGAGAATCTCTTTGAGTGCCTATCAAAACTCGGAACCACCAGCGAAAAGCGCCTGATGATTAATGTGATAACACTCCATAAAGTTTACGGAAGAAGGGAGATTAGAGAGTTTCGATAAATCGATAAAAAAAAATCCTGTAAATATTATAACGAAGGCCATATCAAATGAAGTACTGGAAAGTTTTGTAGACAGCAATAAGCTTACCATACGTATCGAGGGTTATATAAATAAACCATCCGGAAAGCCCAAGTTACATAACGGTAAATAAAGATATTCTAGCAGACTGAGAGATTGTTAAGGGATTAATGACGGTAATCTGTTTGAGTGGTATAGTTAAAGTTACGAAGGGCTATAGCGGAAGAAAATTTTGTAGGAGTTGATAAACTCAGACCTCTGTAGAGTGGAGCAATCAAAGTCAAATGGGGTCAATTTGCATGCAATTGGGTTTAATGTAGTATAGAAGTCAATTGGAATTGACAGAGGGTACGAGGCCGCTATTTAGCGCTAACCGGGAAATGATTGGTTAGCTATACTGGTATACGCGCACGAATTAAAAAGCCGCCAGTGTTGGAATAGTATTACATGCAGTGCAGTAGGTCAAATTTACTGTAAGTAAAGTTAACTATACTAAACTACAAGTTAAGTGTATTGCTTTGTAGAGACTTACCGCATTAGGTGTAAGTTGAGTGCAGTATGCTGTACTTTACTTTAGGGTACGGGCTAAGCACTTGGCCATACAAATTACTGTGCAGACCAGCTAGCGGTCTGCCAAACCTAAAACAATACATCCACTATCTAACTACTACAATACACCTGTTACTTCGATCGATCTAATCGACAATGTTGCAACGTCTAAGGTCTACTAACACTGATCTTTTTTGAAACCGTTAAAATTTACCATTAAAAGTTTTAAAGTTTAGCAAGTTAGCAAACCGTTAAGTTAGTACTACTGCAGGTATTATGACTATAAAAATGACTAAATCACACGGCTAAATACCAAATGATCTTTGACATTTACCTATGATAACAACCTTAGACCTTACTATTTATACCAAACTTTTGCCTTGGCTTTATTATTTTCTCTTCTACTACATTGATTCAATCGTTAAGATTGCTGCTTTGAGCGAAAACACTAAAAATCGCCAAAAGGCGTTAGAAAAGCCTCGTCGCACAACCTAGCGCCAAGTTATCAAGTTCTCACGTGACTTTATGCCAAAACACCAAGTCTCTTACCTACACAGCCATATACAAGCTAAAACCTTAAGATAACACCTACCCAAAAGTTATAAAAAGGGATTAGAGATTTTGAATCCCTTTTTTAAAAAACAGTACAACAAAGACTTCTAGAGGCTAAATGTCGACAAAAACTTAATTAAACAGCACCTAGTAAACTTCGCCGTCTGTTTTATCGTTAAGTAAAATAATGGCAAAAACCTTAACATTATTAAACGCACTTTTCGTGAATATTGTAAATTCGTCGATGACGAAATTAATAATATATGGGAAAATATTTAAGAACGTATTAAATTCAAACTAAAGGTACAACTTGAATAACGAGGGATTTACGTATCAGAAATGGGCTTTATCAAGTTGGCAAAGACTCTTTTCGACCTGGCCTAGCTTAAAAAATACCTGTTTGTAGGTCTTTAGATTGTTGTAACATTGTCGATTCGATTGGTCGAAGTAACAGTAGTATTGCATTGGTCGAGTAGTAGATGGATTGTTCTAGGTTTGACAGACCACTAGTCGGTCTACGCAGTAATTTGTATGGCCAATTGTTTAGCCTATACCCTAGAGTAAAGTGTAGCGTACTGCACTCAACTTACACCCAATGCGGTAAGTCTACAAAAAGCAATACACTTAACTTGTAGTTTAGTATAGTTAGCTTTATTGTAAGTAAAGTTAACCTACTGCACTGTATATAATACTATTCCAATACTAACAGCTTTTTAGTTTGTGCGTGTATGCTAGTGTAGCTAACTAATCTTTTCCGGTTACTACTAAATTGTCTTCTCGTCAACTGACTATACCCTTATTAATTACAGTATATTCCGTACTCAAATTAAATACAAATTAACTCCATTTGACTTCAAATTCTCTGCTGATCCGAGGTCCGAGTTTATCAACTCCCATAACAAGTTCTTCTGCTACAGATCTTTGTAGGCCTCCACTTCAGCCGTGCCATTTAAACAGATCATTATCATCACTTCTTTCATTTCTTTAGCAATATTTCAGTTTGCCAGCATATCTTTATCCGCCGTTACGTAATTTTAGCTTTCCGGGCAGTCTATTAACGTAGCCCTTAATATGTATGATCAGCTTATTACTGTTTACAAATCTTTCCAGGAACTTATTCGGCGTTGCCTTCGTCATATAGTCTGCGGGATTATCTTTGCTATCAATATATTTAAATTACTTAATCTATCTCCTTTTGTAAACTTTGCGGAGTGATTTTACGGTAATTATCAGGCGTTTTTCACTAGTAGGTTCAAGTTTTAAAAGGTATTCGAAGACGTTTTTTAAGTTGGTATAAATTATTATAAGCACAAGGAGAGTCTTTAGCTACCTGGTAATAAGGTTAAGGGTTTCTCACGGTGATATGCCTACGTTAAATCCCGCCATTATATCGTAAACATTTAAAGCTAACACGCTTTGTATAATCTTTTTATATTTAACGGAGGTTTAATAGATTAGGTTACCTATACTACTAAATTGGTGATCCCTTTTATCTTTATTACCGAGGGTTATTAGGAAGCAGATTTGTGAAGATAAGTCGTTGTTATTTGTAAAGGACCCGTTTATAAAAATTATTAACTTGGCCTTCAACAATTCGATTAGGACTATATTAATCCCTCGGTCTAGGTTTTGTATTTGTCACAAAAGCCTTTTATTTAGCCGGTTGAAATCTTCATTTATCAGGTCTTGTGCTTATATTGTAATAGAAGGTTGTAAAAGATTTCCGGTTAATATAAGGTAATAATATAACTACCTTGATATATTTATATTGAAGGATTAGACTGAAAAAGTAATGTAACATTTATTTGCGAAATTGATAATAGTAGGAAGTGAAAGTGCTATATAAATAGTAGTAGGGACGGTATAGAGAAATGTTGACTATACTGAATACAAGTTTAGTATATTGTTTTATGAGTATACTGTATTAACGGAAAGTTTAGTACAGTATACGCCCGCTTCACACCAGAGCACCAGCCAAGCAATTGGATATACAAATTACTATGTAAACCGGTTAGCGGTCTGCCAAACGCAGAACAATACATCCACTACTTGAACAATACAATACTACTATTACTTTAACCAATCGAATCTACAACTTTACAACGACTAAAGCTGTACCAATACTCATTAGTATACTTATTAGATTAAACATAGATAAGTTAAGTAGAAGAAGAAGCTACTTTCCGGTTACGCTCTACGTCAAACAGAGTCTAAGGTAGAGGAAAGATTCTTGCGAAGTGCCTCTATTAGTACTGTATCAGTCTACAACGGCAGGAAGTAGAAAAAGCTTTTGGGTAGCGTTAGTCCCAAACAGCAATCTAGAAGTCAACGACGGTAGCGCTACTTGAAAATACCAAGAAATCTTTACGGGTTCTTATTAAAGAGCGTTGATATTAACCGTCAAAGGTCTCAGATTAACAATTTGGCAAACTGCTCAGTCAGTACTACTGCGGGTGCTATTGCTACAAAAATGACTAAGTCATACGCCATTCAACCACTAATAACAAACGATCTCTGACATTATCTTTTATACTAAACTTTGCCCTTAATATCAAGTTTTTCCCTTTACACCACTTTTTCCCTCTCTCTACGCTCTCAAATCGCTACCTTAAACGAAAATACTAAGAATAGCCAAGTCGAACCAATAAAAGCCACATCGCGCAACTTTACGCTAAATCATCAAGTTCTCTTGCCCAGACCACCAATTCCTACATCTCATACTAGCTAAAACGGTAAAATAGCTACCGTAAGCGCTTTATTTAAAGCCATCGACTACCCTGTTAGGAAGAAGGCAATTAAAGCCTTAGTTCACGTTTTCGTAAAACCCTATAAAGACGACTTCTGGGGGTAAAATATTAACAAAAACTTAACCGAAGAATATTTGAAAAACTTCGTCGGCAGTTATATTTTCAAGTAAAATAATGGCGAGAAACTTGATCATAATGTTCGCGCCTTTCGCAATTATTATAAGTTTTTGGAAGAAAAGACCATTAAAACGTGAAATATGATCCAAAAGACTATTAAATCTAATTTGAAGTTAAACCTTAAATGAAAAGGAGTATACGTACTAGAATTTGTTTTATCGAGTTAACATAAACCCTTTTCGACTTAGACTAACTTAAGGAATGATTTTAAAACTCACGCCCTAACAGAAAGAATGGTAATAATCTTTAATGCCTTAATAATTTTTTAAGACCCCTTCTTTCAATCACCAATTAAGTAAACCTTTTTATGTACCGATAATGGAAAATCTATTAATTTGTTTGGTAGTCTAATACTCCTACGTAATAACGCGGAGTATTTTTTTAACGGTGGCAGAGCACATAAAGTAACGGCTGCTAATACAGCCAAAAGTATTAACGCTGGCGCTATAAAATTAATTAAGTAAGATTTTCAAGTTCCTCAAAACCCTTCCTATGGTCAAATCCTCCCTACCTCTTAAACCTTCCCTTATAACCGCCAAGTCCCTTAAAAACACGAAGACCCTTAAGTCGAAGCTTTTCAAAGCAGGTATACTTACACGCGCGAGCCTACTATAAGTTTTACTATAGGACTTTATCCCTCGAACTAAACAATTGGCAACTACTCTTATTATAGCATCTCTGAAAGTTCAAGATTTGAATTGACGATAGGAAATACTATTGAAGACTAGGACAATCATCGTAACCTTTTCTCCAAACCTATTAAAATGGTTAATATTAATTACAAGCATTTTACGGATGTAGTAAAAATTTGGAATAATATAGAAAAGTATGACAGAAAACTTTATAACCTCCTGAACATAAAGATTATGCCATTTTTTAACATTTGTAAGTGGATAGAGGTTCAATTTTTGGTTTTCACCTACTATTTCATAGAATACTTATAGGTATTCGAGAGAATATTACCTAATTTTCCTAACACAAGTAAAATACTTACGCAAAATTTATAATGGTATTAAAAAGATACTTCGAATACAATATCCACATCACGCAATACTATATGATTTGGGCTATGACAACATAAACAACGATAATAGTAAGGAAAAAAGAAAAGAAAATACCAAAAGATATATATAACCAAATGTTTAATACATTAATGTTGTATTAACTAGTAAAATAGAAGGAGTATGTTGGCTAGGTAACGCTTTGCAAACAAATACGAACAGTATTTACAGGCGTAAACAAATTCAAATACGCCTTATAACGCCTAGATACCACTTTTAAGGGCTTTTTTAACTAATTACAATCTTTTCTTGAAATCTTAATAGTAATTACTTCAAACTCATTTGGTATATATTTCTAAATCCATTACTTCTGCGACATGAATGAAGAAGATTTTGTAACGGTATACTATATCGATTGCAAGTATGACCGTACTCAACGTTCAAAATTTGGTTTTAAACCTTCAGATTGGAAGTAACCACCTCACTGGCACTAATGACGGAAAACTTCATACGGATCTGCTGAATATAAAAATTATCGTTAGAATAGTGATAAGAGATATTAAATTTGTAGTAAATCCGGTTATTAATTAATTTACCACCCTTCGGCCAAGCGTTACAAATAATAGGCGATATATTACTCTTAATACTCTATTATCTTCAAGCATTATTACTTTAACTATATCGCAGATTACAAAGGCGAAAAAGATTTTAACGGTGACGATATACCTAAATAAGTTACGTGGCATTAAAATGTTATTCCTAGCGCGGCCCAGTTGCTAGCCACCTATGTCTTCCTATACCATTTAAGTGGTGAAAACCCTTATATTCACCTTAACCAAGATTTTAACCTATTATATACTTTTAAACTTCTCGATTGTAACGTAGATCATAAGTTTTAGGGTATTATATCAGATATAGAGGTAATAAGGTATTTAATAGGAGGCTATTTATAATATGTGGTATTACGGAGGGAAAGTATTACTGCTATAGAAATTAATCGTTGAAATTCTGGTAAAGCCAAACTAGGCTTCGGTAAATAATTATCATTACTGGAAACAAAGATTATTTAGACTGCTGTTAAGTCGATTACGTTTTAAATATTTCAGTCACCTACTCATTTTCTTCTTTACTTGTAAAATATGAAAACATTCAACTTTAACGTCAATGTTAACGCTTATGAATTGTTTAATAATAGTTTAAAGTTTCTCTTTATCTTTAAGTAGGGGTACTTATGGTTTTATTTTGAAGGCCCAAAAAAGCTATGATCAATTTAATGAAGTTGAAAATTCGATAATTATATCGGCTTTGGAATTTTCCAATTGTTGATAGGCTATATAAAGTCCTCCAGTCTATATGGTACGAAAACATAGAATTTTTTGTTCAAAAGGTTATTGAAAGATTTTGTTAATATTACTTAATATATACATAAGCCCACCCCAAAATTGAAATTTATATTAAAAAAGTCAACCACTTTAAATGGAAAACCTCCATGAAGGTTTTTTACCTGAATTAATAAAAAAAATCGTTATTAATTTCGAAATCATTTTTATAGATTCATGTTTTTCAAGTTAATATCGGTAAATTATACGTGGGAAACGTTAAGGATATTGTGGATTGATACGTATTTGGGTCCACTTTACGTTCTCGTTTACGATACCGATATTAACTTTACAGAGGCGGAAGTTTAAGTGGATGCTAAAATAGCGACAATAAAATTTAAATGAGTGTTGATTAAGTCTAACTAAAGTATTAAGAAGGTTGAAATGATATAAGAATTACTCCGTAAAATGTACGATATCTTTACATTAAGGATAGAAAGTTTTACGGATTAGTAGTTACGCTTTTAAATAAATGTGAAGGCTTTAAATGATATTTTGGACCTTGATGACTTAGTATTAACTTTGTTGGTCTTTGAAGCGTAAACACATTGGATAAGTAAATTCCTGCTATTAGAAAATACCTAGAATGAAGCTGTGGCCTACAGAAAAGTATTGAAGGAATTGCGGAAGGAATTGGTACCGCGTTAAGTCAATGATTCTTTTAATACTAAAAACAGTCTTGCGACGATTGACGTGTTTGTTTTATCGTCGAGGAGTAAAATCCTAGTATGATAGGAGTTAGACAAACAGAATGGCTTATATAAGATAATAAATATCGCCAACCCTGAAATAGTAATTGAAATAATTAACAGCCCCACGACATTTCGTATAACCCAGGTTAAACCTTATATTAAAGTGTTGAACGATGGATATAAAGACTTTTAATTTCAGCGAATAAGTTAATATGACCCTTTTTCTTCCTTTATCGATAAGTTAATAAAAGGCTATCGATAGAGACAACTACTAAAAACAATAAACGTTACGTACGAAGAATATATATTGGGTTGGATCTTTAATATTATTTGTATTGATAGGAAAGAGAAGGATGATTAAGATTTGATTATAAAGCTTCTGGTATAAAGTGTCATTGAAATCTTTAGCAAACATTTTTTTAAAAAAAAGATAGAGTCTATATTAACGAATTGATAATTCGAGGAGTTGTATAATCCGTATTTAAAACCGACTTCAATTTTCAAAACTTAATATCAAGATTTATAAGCCAAGAATCATTTACGAGATCAAAGGTAAAACTACAGGGAGGTCGTACAAAAAGTTATGTTTAATTACTTAAGGATTTGGTTATAAAGTCAAAGCTTATACTCCTATGTAATCGTTAACAATTTAGAAGATTAATTAGGATTTAATGGTTGCTTTAATAGTAAATTTTCTAGCCAATATCAAAAAAGTTTACCTTCAATAGCCGCGATATAATGCAACCGTACACAAAATTGATAACTGATTCACAGCGGATTGTATTGTTAGAACCATTACAGGAATTTTGTAAAAAGAATCTTTTGAGGACGGTAGGTAATACAATATATTAAGCTATTATATGGATTAGCTCAAGTAGGAGTCTATTGGTTCCTAATATATTAATTGTATTTCAAGTTTCGGTTATATATAAAGTTTTTAACGTACAACCTAAGCTTATTGGTAATGTAATAATAAGATGTTGGCTTGCTGAGTATATAGATTAACGATACTATTTTGGTTGGAATTGTTAGCTTTAAGGTATGAAATAGTAAACAATGAAATATTTTAAATTCCAAGCTGGTTACAACTTTGGCGGAGGGCCATCAATTTGACTTTAACGAATCGTTAATTTATATGTTTAGTATTAATACTTGAGTTCGTTTTCTTTAGAAGGGTTAAAGCGCTAACTTATCTATAGTTGATAAGATTGATATGGCTAGAGCTTAATAGTATTTGGAATAATGTACCTATAACAGCTATATTGCCATTCTATACCAACCGGAAAACTTGTACAACCTATCGATTACTGCATAAGTATAAAACTTAATGGACAAAAATTTAAACCAGTTAAATAAGAGTTTGAAGTGATAGATACGAAATCGAAACCGAGGGATTAATATAGTTTCGATTAACTTATTAAGAACGGAATTAATGATTTTTACGAACGGTTTCTTTACGAACAATATAGACCTGTCGTTATAAATAAGCTTTTTGATGATATTCATCAATGAAAACAGACAAATGAACTAGTTTATTATCATAAAAAGCTTGATTTATTGGACCTCTACTAAATGTAAAAGGATTATATATAATGTGTTAACTTTGAACGTTTACATTATAATAATCAACTTCAATATAGGCATATAATTATATGAGGTGTTGAAAGTAGTTACCAGGAAGTTTGAGATTCCTTTTATCCCAGTAGTAATTTATACTGATTCGAAAAACCTGTTTAAATATCATGTAAATCTCGGAACCAATAACGAAAAACGCTTGATAATCGATTTAATAGTACTCCATAAAGCCTATGAAGGAAGTGAGATTAAGGTGTTTCGACAGATGAACCGAAAAAACAATCCCGCTAATATTATAACGAAAATGTTGTTCAATAAAGCTTTTAAGAGGTTTATGGGCATTAATAAGCTAATCATACGTATTAAGAGCTACGTTAACAAGCCACTTGGCAAGGTTAAGTTATTTTATATCGAATGGGGATGCGCTGGTGAATTGGAAGACTGCTAGAAAATTTATATCGACGACTTATTTGATTGATATAGTTAAATTGGAGGTTTACACAATTCTGTGGCAGAAGAATTATTTGTAGGGATTGATCAGGTTGTAAATCGGACCTTTGGGGCAAATGGAGGTAATTAGGGTTACTTTAGCTGTAGAACTGACAAGGGTCTGACCAGTTAACAAGGGTGTAATTTAGTCGTGACTGGAAAAAGTTAGTCGACTACACTGGCGTACGCGTACAAAACAAAAAGCTGCCAGTATTGGAATATAATTAATTTCAATTTATTAAGTCAATTTTACTTATAATGAATTTCATTATATTGATTTCAAGTTGAGTGTATTATTTTGTGGGTTTACTATATTGAGTAAACGTTAAATACAGTATGTCGCCATTTCACACTAAGGTACAAGTCAAGAAATAGCTATAAAAATTACTTTGTGGACCGGTTAGCAGTTTGCTAAAGTTATAATAATACATCTACTACTTGACTAATATAATACTACTGTTACTTCGACCAATTGAATCGAAAACGTTGCAACATCTGAAGCCCTACCAACAGATATAATATTACTTATCGTTAACACAAATTTCAAGTTAATAATAAACTTAGTTTAAAAACTAGAGAACATTATATACTATTATGTCGTTAAGAAAAATTGAATTTATTAAGGTAAGGCACTTGTATAATCGTTACTATTATTGAAAAAGTAATGTATATATTACACTTTTTGTTAAACTTATAAGCATATCTCATTATAAATATTCCATATCAAATACTGTCTCATAACCCAAACGAGTATCAATTTTATTTAATACCTTTTTATTTTGACTTAGTGTAATATAATAATTCCGCATTGAATAATGAAAATTGGAAAATTGAAAATACTTTGGATAAACGGTTAAACCGCCAACGTTTCCTTATCTATCAAACATATTTCTTCGTTAGATGTAAATGTTTCGGAAATGAAGACGATAAATAAAAACTTTGAGTTGATTTTCAATATTGCAGAAAACTAGTGGCGATCTTTGAAGAAAGTTTGAATGGTAAGACTGAAGTCTTACAAGACTTTATTCCTACGATAAGATATTTTTACGAAAAGTTATTCTAACGAGGACAATAAGAACACTGTCATTATTTTTAAATGGGTGTCATTTGTTGTACCATGTGCACCTCACAGAACTTGAGCTGGTCTTTTCACTTCTTAATTACTAATAGACTGAGTCTTTGTTGTTTAGATCCATATTCTAAATTTATTTTTCTTCCATTCAATGTTACTTCTTCTACTACTATACTACCAACTATTTTAGATTTACTCCAAACACTACCCAATATTGATTTATCCTAGTTAACAATGATTATAAAGAATTCGATATATGATGATATGTGTGTATTATATATGAAGGAGCCGCCTATAAAAGTAATTAATCTAACACTTAACAGGTTGATAGGAACTATATTGATTTCTTGGTTTAAATTGTTCATTTTCTACTCTAATTACAAATTTGAGCGATCGTAATATTTATAAATTGAGTTTTAAACTCATTCCTTAATCAATGAGTCATACGGTGCTTTTGGTTAATATTATATCGCGATATCATTATTAGCAGTACGTTGCTTTAAGTATTATTAAGCATTAGCGACGTTAGTTTTGTCGATTTTAGCCAAACTAATTCCTTATTCACTTTGGTATAAGCCGAGTTATTTAATATTAGTATCGTTAAAACTATATATATGGATCAACAATCTGTTGAAGTCTAGAAATCAATCCTTACTTAATGTTATAATCGGCTTGCAATTTCTAAACTTCGAGTCCTGAATTACACATTGCTTTGCTATCACAAACAAAACGGTTTCAACAAAGAATATATCTTTAATTTTCATGTTTTCTATACCAAAATCTTCATTCGTTTGGGTAATGAATAGATATGAGTTGAAAGTTAAGATTCCATACTTATTTTGGACTTGAAGTGTAATTCTTAGTTCAGAAACCAATGAGCATCTATTTTAACTAGTTCGTATAGTGGTTTAATATCGTTTATAACTGTTCCTAATTGGGACTTGTTATGGAGGTGTTGAAATAACTTTAATAATATGGTGATTTGTATATTATTGGCAGATTTAATATGTGTTTAAATGATATCACAGCTATCAATGTTGAATTTCCCATTAATACCTACCAGCAAACTTATTACCAACGAAACGAACAAAAGTAAACTAATTTCCTTAATCTATATCAATTGCAAGAGGATTCAGTTTTCATATTCATTACTATATCCTCAAGCAATCAATCGTAACTTTGCGTACGACTTATCTATGGGGTTTCCCTTGAGTCTATAAATACTTTCATTTCCAAATTGTAATATTGGGGTTGTTAAGATTGAAATCTCGTTTTGATACAAATTTAAAAAAATCGTTTAAGCCATCCCTTAATCTCAACCTATCGCTTTTTTAAAAGGTCTGCTTAAGGTCTTGTTCATTCCTCATATACGGAACTTAACTACTAGATTTCAATCTTTTTTTCATTAACTTAAGTAATTGAATATACACGTCCCAGTTCATATTCCTTATCATAGTGTTTTTAATTACTTCCTTTTAGTGGTTTTCTATGCCTATGTTGCTCTATTAGATTGTGAATTGTCAGCATATGTAAGTTTTATTAGTCAATTTACTCGGCTTCAGGATTCTAATTGGTAATCGTCTTAATATGGGGTTTATATGAAGATGTGCGTAATATCATAAAACCGTTCATAGTTTTGATAACTTCTCTTGTGTAAACTATATTAAATATTTCTAATATATAATTTTAGTTACGTAACTCACGTTATATGAGGCCTTTGCTTTATAATAGTAAAATTTATAAGTTAATTATCAATAAACTATTCCTGATTTTAAAAATATTATTGACTTAACTTCCTACGGATTGTCTTTTCAATTCTTTTAAAAAAATTATACACCGTAGCTCGTTTTCAGTATTTCTTGATAGGGGAGATTCATTCGTTAAAATAGAATATATGTTGAAGACTGATAAGGTTTGCATGAGGCTGTTAGAGCCTATAATGTTATTCAGGCTTTTTACCGTTATTTAAAGATTTATCTACTGGTTTACAAAGTTTTAAATCTTGAATGTAAGAATTTTATACTTTTTTCGAAGTATCTTATATGACTTTTCACTTTTTCCAATTCTTGAATAGTCTTTAATAGGTATTCGTTTGTATTCAATCCCTATTATTCTAATATTAACTTAACACTTCATTGTTGTAAATTTGATATTGATATCTTGGACAATAGAATTTATAGGTCCCAAATACGTGTTAATCCACCGTATTTTTAACGTTTCATAAGTCATTTTTGCCGAAATCGACTTAAGGAAATTTACGCCTTAAGAAAAGGTTTTAGAGTTTAAAATGTAAAAAAAATGTTCATTATCTAAGCAGAAGAAGTTAGTTAAAATTTCATAATTTAAGTTCATATTGTTGTTGAAGGTAAATTTTAAAATTTTGGATGATTGACTGTATATTTGGTGATAATAGTAAAGCTTTTTGATCGCTCTTAAAGTTGAATATTTCATAATTTACTGTTTCGTAACCTTGATGGTTTTATAAAGCTTTTAGCTGTTGTGTAACTAAAGTTTCAATATATCTAATTTATTCAAAATTCCGTTAATCCTATTACTATTTCCTTTGTTCTTTCTTTGAATTAAAACCATAGGTGTTTTTATTTAGGAGCGAAGAGAAATCTCCAGCCTTTTTTAATTTGTTCATTAAATTTATCGTTAATGTTAATATCTAGGATCTTGATAATTTACTAGTAAAGAAGAAATGTGATTGAGGTTTTTAAAATGTGGAAGGTAATCTATTTTATAACCGTTTCTAAAATTGTTGATTCGATTGACAAGATTTTCTTACCTGTGTTAAAGTTGATTTTGGTCTTATCAGCGTCATAATAATAAATTTCTATTGTAGTAGTACTTTCATATCTTGAATAGATATATTTCGAATATTTTTATATTGATTATCATAATGGTTCCGTATTTAGTATATTTATTTAAAACGTTTACTTTGCGTAACTATTCCTAAAAGTCAATTCATTTTAGTTATTAAGGATTAGATTGTTATGATAGATGCAGGGTAATTTTTTATTAAGCGGTATAAAAAGATATAGTCAATTAATTATTGGCTCGATTTAGAAGCAGTATTCTTATGTCACGCGATTTTCTTTAAAGTGTTATGTTTATTATACGACGTGTTTTTACCTTTGTAATTTGATATGCGGTTTCATTCATCCTTTTGAATGATAATATATAATTGGGTGTAATATGTTACCTGTTGTTTGTAGCGTCTAGTAGCAGGATAACCTGACTAGTAGCTTAATTTGTTACAGATTCAACACTTTTTGTTATTATTACGACTATAGTTTCTAAGATTACAATATTCTTTCGAGCTTCAATTTCGTGACCGCTATTGGTATAACTTTTTATTTAGTGGTTTTTAGCTATGTTTTAAGTGTTTGAACTTACCTTTTTTGCGGTTGATGTAATGCGCTATTCAGAGGTTCTTAACATCCTACTAATGGGTATTGTTAGATTGAGAAAATATACCAATTAAGTTTGGCATATATGTTGTTACGGTTATAAACTAGGACCATAACGAGCGACACAAGTCCTTATAGGCGGTATCTAAGAATTTTAGTATGTATTGAAACTCGTTAACGTTGGTAATAAATCCTAGAACCTATTCATATCATATAACTATTCTAGTATGTAACTTCTCGATTACCTATAAGCAAATCATTAATTTATTAAGTATTTGATGAAGTAGTTGTATAACTATTTTAAATTCTTTTTTATTATTTTCTTATTCGAATGTGTTGTAATCCAATATAAATAATATTTCGTAAGATGGACGTTATATTCTAATTAAGTTTTTATTCTGTTATAAATTTCAAAGAAAGTACGTGTTTGATTAAGTTATATAGTAATATTTTAAGTATCATATAAAGATTCCTAGAAGTACTAAATGAAAATCTGAAGTTTAAACCTCAATTTACTTGTAAACTTTAGTATAATTTATCATTTTTGTATCAAATAGGTGTTTAGGATTTCTAATATACTTTTTAATGTTATTTCCCATTTTGTCGAAGTTTATAAGAAGCTTATAATTGATGTTAACTATTTTGATTCAATTGAGAAATAGGTTGCGATAATCTTCCTAATTTTCGATAGTGTTTTTTGCTGTGAATTTAAATATTTAGACTTTAAAATCTTGGTGGTAAAGATAGTTATTAATGGCTTCACCTGGCGGATAAATTTCTATTGTAGAACTTGTGGTAGGTTTCCACATATAGGCGTTTTTTCCTTCAAAGTGGTAATTCTTATTTTGGGTTTTTCGTATTTACGTTGCGTAAGACTTTATGGTTTTAACAACTTCAATAATTACCTTAAAGATTTTACCGATTTTCATCAATTGAACGCTGAGTCGCACCGGTGTTTATTATTTGTGTCGCGTTAATAGTAGCTTCTTTATTTGTTTTTCCTTCCATAAATATATACTTCGTGTTATTGTGGATATGAGTTAAACTAGGTAACAAATTAACGGTTTTCTTATTATCAAAGTATAATGGGTTGTCGTTGGGTGAGTTAAAGTTTTAACTTATTTGGATGTTAGGAGATGATTCCCTGGAACTTATTTAAGGGCGTTGATAATTATTGGTAATGTTTTTAACTTTCTCTTATCAGTTTCAAAGATAATGGTTTTAAAATCAAATATGTTAAGAGAAATCCTCTATTTATTATATTTCAAAGACGGTTTTTAACAATACATTTGAAGATATATCGATGATAAGAATTATACGTTAACCAACCTCTGCTCTTAACTTAATCTAAACCCCTGTTTGAATTATTTTCCATATATCACTAGTTTCATCGTTTAGAACTTATAAAAGTTTCAGAATATGCAAGTGTTACGATCAAATATTTCGCTGAGGTGTAAGTCAAACATATATGGGTTAACGAAATGAGTTAAGTGTTTCATGTAAAAACTTTGTTTACAACTCTTTACCCAAGCTCTTTATTATTATATTTGACAAAAAGTGATCGTTCAATCCCTTCGATTTTTCTTATTCATTCCTAATAGTTTATAATTTTAATATTTTGATCGGTAATTAAACGTTAATTTTGGTTGAGGTGCAGATTTATTGATTTAGAAATGTTGAGACGTAACAGTTTGCTATTATTTAACAATCTTTTGGAAAAGATAGATCTGTTTGTTTGTTTATAACTTGTTTTTTTTTTTTTTTTTTTTTTTTTTTACTTAGTATTGCGATTTGTAAATATTTGTTTGTATGTTAAATTAAAGATTTT
Organism: Anisogramma anomala; assembly: GCA_038502455.1. Classification (NCBI taxonomy): domain Eukaryota; kingdom Fungi; phylum Ascomycota; class Sordariomycetes; order Diaporthales; family Gnomoniaceae; genus Anisogramma; species Anisogramma anomala. The sequence goes on along the minus strand of JASMMZ010000002.1, from coordinate 28,158,769 downwards.
ATTGTTGGAGGGAAAATCGATATAAGAGAAAGAGTTGTAGGCTGTTTTCTATTGAAGTTGTTGAAGGGATTTTGGATTGAAAGGTTTAAGATTTGTAATTTGCAACAATAATATTAGTAACAACTTAGTTGTTTGCAAACTTTAGAAGTTTTGATAGGTTAATGATCGTTTCTTTCACAATTGATTTTAAAACTTTTAATGGTGGATTTTAAAGTTTTCGTGAGAAAGTTTTAAACCAAAAAAATTGATGTTGTTAATGGCGATACTGTCATTACTTTGAGACTTCAGTAGAGACTGGCGTGATATAGAAGTTTTTTTCTAATTACTTTCGCGAAAATTGAGGTAGTTTATAGGAGCTCTTCGGGAGAATCTTTTCTTTTTACCCTGTATTCATATAAAACTTAACCAGAAAGGATTTTTTTTACTTAGCTTATATGTATTTGACCTAATAAGTATTGATTATAATTTCTAGGTATTTAGACGTTATAACATTTGTCGATTCGAATTGTAGTCGAAGTAATAATAATATTTTAAATATTGGGTGGTAGATTGATGTTTTTTTCAAGTTCGGTAGACTGCTGTCCTGTTTTTATATTAATTTGTATGATTAATTGCTTTGCCCGTGCCCTATATTGAATTTGGTACCTTACTGTAATTGATTTACAATTAGTATAATTGACTTTGACTATACTACACTTGAATGCTCTCCTAACAAGAACGGATATACGTATGGGTAAAAATGGATTTTTGCACGAGTAAGTAGATTTTGGCCTGGGTAAGTTGACGTTCGCACTGATAAATTTCAATAATGTTTGAACAGTATTCGAATGCAGTGCAGTCAAAGTTGATTATACTGTTGGAAATCAAATTGTAGTGGAGTACTCAAATCAATGTAAGGCACGAAATAAACAATTGGCCATATAAAGTAGTATACAAACTAGTTAATATTCTATCAAACTTAAAAGAAACCATTTATCACCTAACCACATAATACTACTATTACTTCAACCACGATTAGAATCGATAACGTTATAACGTCTAAAGGCTCATTAATACTAATCAATATTTATTAGGTAAAGCACAAATAATTTGGTTAGAAAACGAAACTACTTTCTGATCATTCTGGGTGAAATACTATTGTAGAAGTAAGGATTTTTGCGAGGGGCTTTTATTAGCTGCATTGATTTCTCACGGCAGTTTTAAGATATCGATGGTATCACTATTGATGAAACGATGAGAAAATCTTTATGAAAATGTTTTTAAAGAAAACAGTTGAGATTAACAACTAAAATTCTCAAATGATTGAGAAATAACCACAAAATTACCAAGACCGTTATAGTAACAAACAGTGGAATCGCTAATATTATTACTGTAAATCATGACTTACAAAACTATTAAATCCAAGATTTTGCAATGAATAATAAATTTAGCGTTAAACGAACTTTAACTTTATTTCTAATATTAACTTTCTTGTTTTTTACATCATTTTTCTTCACATATGTCATAAAATCGTTAATCAGACACGTTACCAAACATGTTGGAATCGTTACGCCAAGCGAAAAGCACTAAAAATCGTTAGGTCGCGCCAAATAACTACATAACACCTCGTTCAAATCGAAAAATATCTACCCTGTCTAAATGAACGTGAAATTACCAGTTAAAACTTTAAGATAGCAAGTATCTAGGAACGATGAAAGGAAATCAAAACCTTTGGACTTATTTTCGTCAAGTACTATAATGAATACCACTGATATAAAGATTTTAACGATAATTTTACTAAAAAAAATACTTGATTGAATACTTGGGCTAATACATCCTCAACTTGAATGCTGACGAAAAGTTCGGCCGCAGTATCCGCGTTTTTCACAACTTTCGTAAGTTTTTCAACAACTAAAAAATATATATGTAGAAGATGATTTAAAAAATGTGAAAACTAAGTTCAAGACAAAGGTCCATATGCATATGATCTTTATAAACAATTCAACTATGAACGGATTGACACTAACTATTCTCTACCTGATATAACTGAAGTATTATCCTCAAAACCCTTAGCTTTAAAACTTATGAAGAAAAGGAAAGAGCATCGCTAACAATTATCAATGTCCTTATATACGTTTTAGGTGATTAATCTTAAATCCATAGTTAAATCAAATCTTTAAACTTTCGTGTAATAACTCTTCATACACCGACGATGAGGAACCTGTTAATCTGTTGGGTAGTCTAACTTTCACTCATCGTAACGCGGAATATACTTTTAGTGAAGGAAGAATATATAAAGCATCAGTTGTCAATGCGGTACAAAGAATTGATATCGGCGCAATTTAACGTTTAATTAGTGATAATCGGTAAAAGCGACAAATTTTTCTTTAAGGTAAAGTTTCACGTACTGTGACTATATAAAACCCAAAAAGGTACGTCTATATACATAAACCTACTATAAGTCCTACTATAGGACTTTATTCCTCAGGTTAAGCTACTAGTAGCTACCCTTACCAACGCGAATTTGAAGATCTAAGACGTAAATTGATATAAGAAATACCATCAAGAACTAGAACGATTATGGCGACTTATCTCCTAGGCTAATCAAGATAATCAATACCAACTCGACGCTCCTTATGACGTTCATCAAGATTTTGAATAAAATGGAAAAATATAACAAAAAACCCTACAATATTCTTCGCACGAAAATATTACCGTTTTTTCAATATTTACAATTAAATAAATGTTTGAGCTTCAGGTTCTCACTATTTTTTTACTATTTTTTTACGAGTTACATTGAAAATTACTATCTAGTCTTTCTAACTAGAGAACGAACTATCCGTGAAATCCATAAAAGAATAAAGGGTTAATTCGAATATAACGTTGATTTTGTATAATAATATACAAACTGGGTAATAACACGGTGGACAAAAATAATAGCTAAGAAGAAATATGAGTAAACACCTATATATATATATTGAACCAAATGTTTAACAAGGTGATTCTATGCTAGCAATCAATGGAAAAGGTATATGTGGGCGAATCTATATTTGGTAGAGATTCAAAGGAGGCTATTGCAAGTGTTAACAAATTTAAATAGGCCTTATAATGCCCAAATGTCGTTTTAAAAGGTTTTTAACCTAGTGTAATCCTCGTTTACATCTCTAATCGTATATACACCAAACTTAATTCGTATATACCTTGATGTTAATAGTTTCCTTAACAAGAACAATCAAGACCTTGTAATTACGTATTACATTGACCACAACTCCTGAAAATATATACACTCAAAATATAGTCCAAATCTTTTGAATTGAAGTTATATCAGTAATAGTAACGTAATTAAAGCTTAAACGGATATAATAACAGTAAACATTGTTGTTTTAATGGTGATAAAAAGTATTGGATTTGTGTTGAACCCGCTTATTGCTTAAATAGTTACCTTGTTACTGAATATTATAACTAGCAGATGATGTGTAATATCTAATACTTGATTATATTTTAACAAGCATTTTTAGATTTTGTTGAAGACTATAAATTCGATAACATATTATACTATGAAGATAACACGTTGAGGAAAATCAAATAATATGAAGACGCTATTTATAAAGTAACCAAGTCATTAACCAATTACACCTTTTTATACTACCTTACAAACAAAATCCTTTATATTCACCATAACAATTAAGTTCTTAACCCTTTACACACCTTTAATTTCTTCAATCATTATGCGAAGTATACGTTTTAAGTAATTATTCCAGATGCTGGGGCAGTGAAATAATCAATGAGAGGATATTTGTAGTATATCGCGTTCAAACCAGTAAGAATTACCACTACAGAAATCATTCGAAAAATTGCCGGTAAAGTTAAAATTAAAATGTATCACAGGCAAAAAAATTATTGTTATTGAAATCTAGGAATATACAAAAAGTTTTTGAACCAATTACATTTCATATTATCAAATACGCTACGTCATTGCTCGTTTACCTTTTAAAAAAATAAAGATCCTCGACATTAATGTTCATTTCAATGCTCATAATCTAATTAAAGAAAGCTAAAGGTTTCTTTTCGTCTCCAAATAAAAGCACTTGTAATGTTACTTACAAAGGCCCGAAATAACATAAATAAACTTAAGAAAATTGGAAATGCATTATTTACGCCTACGCTTTAATTACCCAACTGTTGACAAACTACATAAAATGATTAAATCTTTAATATAAAAAGATACGGAATATTTTGCGCTAAAGACTATTAGAAGACTCTACTAATATTTCTAAACTAACGTTTAAACCTCTAAAAGGTTCAGGATTATGATAAAGAACGACAAAGACTTGCACTATAAAATGTTAAATGAAACTTTTTATTTGGATTACAAATTTATACTTTATGTTGTAAACTTAGAAACCTTCTTCTGGAGTATTAAATCCTTTAATTTATTATCCGCGAAGGATTCTGGGAAGGTGTTAAGAATACTGTAGATCAAAAAATATATGAGGCTATTAAACTTTACTTTTTACAATGTTAATATGAATTTTATGTCGGCAAAGTTCCAAGGTAATTCCAAAATAATAAGAGTTTAATATAAACAGTTATCTGTTAAAACAGTTACCTGTTAAAACAAATTAATGTATTCGAAAGGTTAAAAGGGTATATATGTTACTTCGAAAGTCGTATAACATCTCTATGTTAGAAATTTAAAGGTTTACAAATCAAAAAACACCTTTTTAGATAACAGTAAAGGACCTAAATAACACTATAAGTCATAACAGTTTAATATTAACAGTAATGAAACTTAGAGTATATCCCATTTTGACGAGTAAATCTTTTCAATTTAAAATATCCAAAAAGAAATATAACGTACGGTAAGGCCTTAAAAGAACTGTGGAAGGAATCTGTTAGAAATTAAATTAATAACGCCTTTAATACAAGAAATAGTCTCACATAATTAATGTGCTAACCTTTTCATAATAAAGTAAAGTTTTAAAATAATGGAAGCGAAGAAAATGTGATAGACCGTTTAAAAGTTTGTGTATCGTCAACGCAAAAATGATTGTTAAAATAACTAATAGTTTATAATATTCCGAATGATCTAAATTAAACTTTATATCAGAGATAATTCCAATAAAATACTAGAAACAATCGAAAAAGATAATAAAAACCTACCTCTCTAATAATGAACAAATCGATAAAGAAACAGCAAAACGGACCATCACCAAAAGAGAGAAGAATCAAGGATAGAGATAACAAATATATACCGGAGCAAATCTATACAATTACTTGGATTAGCAGAGGAAAAAATTGAGACTTCATCATTAATCTTCGCCTATAAGAAATTATTGAAACTGTTGCAATACCAGTCAAATGTAGTAAAGTTAAGTCAACTAAACTGGCAGTTTAGTTGATTATACTGACTAAAAATTGACTGCAGTTTATAGGATTGACTGCAAGTGCAGTGCAGTAGGTACCTACTTTAGAGTGGGGTATAAGTCAAAGTGTTTAGCAATATAAATTAACGTGTAGACCGGCTAGCGGTCTTCCAAACTAAGAAATTACAACGTATAATAACCAATTTTAACGCATCACCAGTTACTTCGACTACAGTGTTTCGAATCGACTACGTTGAAACGATAAAGACATACCAATAGAAACCCCAGATAAACCTTTGAAATGAAACTATAGGCTCGAAATAAATAACCTTCTTATATGAGAAGTTGAATAATTCGTATCTAAATGCGACTTTAATCTTATTAACCCTAACTTTATAATCTTTAAGTCAAGTATTATTTACGAAGTTTAGGGGAAAACCATGGATAAGTCATGAAAATTTAAGTTTAATCGTTTGAAAATACGGTTATTAACGAAAAACCGGATCCCAACACAATTTCAAACAATTAAAAAGATCAGCTAACGTTTAGTAGTCGTATTGGTAGCAAGTTGGATAACAATTATTAATGGGAATTTCACCATTTATTGCTGTGATATTACTTAAACGTATACGAAATCAGCAACTGATCTTCAAATTATTATTTTACTAAAGTTACTTTCAAAACTACGAGATATATAGGTATTAAAAAAGATTATATCATACGTTCAACCAATATATAGATAAGTTGAAATATTTATCCATTAATTTTTGACTTACCAGTTGCACTTTAAGTTTAGAGTAAGCATAAACTCCTTAACCTATAACCTCTGCCTACTAATTACTTAGATTTGTAAAAACTTTGGTATAGTAAATATACAGATTAACGATACACTCTTCGTCAGAACTTCTGGCTTCGTAATATTAAAGTAGCGTATGATTGAGGACTCTAAGTTCTACAATTGCAAAAAATCGAGACTTTGGTTAAAATCAGACATATTAACTTGAACGGATCGTCAATCCGTATATATAGTGTTAAAAACGCCAACGTTAAATACCTTAGTTTCTATTACAAAGGTCAAGGTATTAACCTATCTAAAAATTGATGAAACTAACGTTATAAACACTTAAGTACTTGAAATAACAAGTTTGTGGCAATGATAACGTAATACAATACTAATTAGAAGAATTATACGATCTTTTAGTTACTAAACAAACTTAAAACCCAGCTAAACAGGGTTACGATAGATTAAGTAAACAATTAAAGTATAAAATTAATAATTTAGACCTAGGTATTTATATGGTCTTTATTCATTTGTCGAAGGCCCAGTTAATAATCCTAACGGTTGGCATTTTTTCTCATAATACTGACCTGTAGTTATAGATGAAATACCTTACAATAATAGTTCATGAGGATAAATCATAGGATAACCAATTTATTATTACCGGAAACCTGGTTTATTAAATATTTATTAAGTGTAAAAAGGTCACAAAAAACTTTTTTTTAAAAGTTTACGATATAACGACCTTTTTTGATATATTTATATTCATATAGAAACATTTAATATCGTTACTAGACAAATAAAACCCCTACTTTTTTCGGTCGTCATTAATATTTATGTAAAAAATATATTCGAATGACTTCTTAAACGGGGAATAATAAATGAATAACATTTAATAATCGACATAATCACTTTCTGCGAAACCTACAAGAATAGGGAAATTGTTGGTTAGGTCTGAACATCAACGTATGAAGAAGACAATAAAGTATTCAAAGATGGTAGTAATGATAGATGCAAAACTCAAGAGGCATAAAAAGCATTTGGAGAGTGAACGCCGTAGATGAGAGCTTAGATACCCTTATTTGAACCGTAACCCCCTACTATGCACTCCACTAGTGTGCTCTCTCACTCTTACTAACTATAGTAGTATTTATTTTGAATAGTAGTATTCAAATTGGTAATCTTTTACTTTGTGCGGAAAGTTACTGTATCCATAGTTCAGTAATAATAATAGTTGGATATTTAGTAGTAATAGTGTATTGTAGGTTATAGTTCGTTTTAAAAGGTTTGATGACCTTATAAATATGTAATTGTCGATGTTATATAGTATGGAATTAGTATAAAATAGTGTATCACCTTTGGTTTGAGAAAAACCTCTTTTACTCCTCTTTTAATAACGCGTTACTAATATCAAGTAAGCATTCAATGAACTAAATAGTGTTTTCATGCTTTGTTATATGATTTTAACCACCTTATATTATATAACTTTACGTAAATTCCGTAACGAACGACGTTGTATAGAATGACAACATGTGTATGCCTCAGAGGACATTGTTGCCGTCGCCGCACTTTTTTAAACAACTAATAACTCTTTTGTTAGCTCCTCTTCTATTAATTCACCCTCCTTAACCGCAATTTCCCTTATTTATCACTTCTCTTTTTCCTTATTTACCGAGTTAAAGTAATAATAACATTATATGGAGTAGGAGTAATAACATTAAGAGTAAGATAAGCAGTAGCAGTAATAATAAGGGTATAAGTTTATTGACTTCACATATTCGCCTAGTATAAAAACTCTGTCGTTACCTGTCTTACCCTTTAAATACCATAAGCGTACTACTAATAAGTTATAATACGGTATGTAACATTTACTTTTTAAATCGTGATATATATTACTAATTGCGTAAAAGAAGTCGTTGATATAATGGAACGAGTCCGCCGCGTAAAGGCGCGTTTTATTAGGGTGTTTTTGGAAGTCTGTTTTGAAGCGTAAGACATTGAAGCGTAGGATTAAGGTTAACGCTCCGAGCTCTTTTATAGCTATGCCTTATGTAACATAAGTTACTTTCGCCGTTACCAATAAGTTTTCCGGTAAGTACCGTTAAAGCCAAGGCATATTTATGCGTTGCTATTATTATAATCGGGGTGGTAATGAGTTGTGCGCTGTTTCGTTAGTATTAGTCTCATTTGCGAACGCTTTTTTATACGCACATCGTATTTACAGTAATTTATTCCACTTTTTTTATACGTAATCCGGGGCTTGGACTTATTTCTCGCCAAGTATTCATAGGCATCATAGTAAGACTACTAATACTATTACCACGTAATGTGTAGACCTACAATTTCATTATACAGATGAGTTTAATGAAGTTTTCGCCTGTTCCTGCAAAAAAGGCGACCCAGCTTATTGTCTTTCCCTAAGAGTATATAAACTAAAGCGCGGAAATTGTTAAACCCTCCTCGAGACGACGATGATAACGGTAACGAAAACGATGACAAAAACAATGAAGACGACAATGATAACGACAACGACAACGACAACGACAACGATGACGACAACGGCAATGGCGATACTTCTTCCCCCTTCCCCTTCTCTTTCAGCCGCAGATAGCTGTTCTTTAATTATTTGTTTGCCGGTATAGAGCGGCTTACGCGTATATAATAATATAATAAGGATTTCATTTTAAAAGTTGTAATGTAAGTAATAATTGGTAAATTTGAAAAGTGAAATATACGGTCTACGTAGTTAATTATATAATGAAAAAGTGAAATATAAAGTCAAATTCGCGGAGAGCTAGGATGAATCGTAATGGTTAATCGGAGGTTAGGTCGTACGACCTTTCCAACAACGTTTTTAAAAAAAGTATTGATAAATACGAGCATTTCCAATATACCATTCGGAGTCCCCTTAGATATTGTTTTCATTAGATTCGATTTCCTATCAATTCATTTCGTCTCCTTAATTTTTTGACTTTCTTACGATTCGCGTAAAGCTATAATATCGATCATTAAACGCTTTTTATTCGTCGTACCAAACTTAATAAGGTATTTGTAAAGGGAAAAAAATTAGTGTAAATCACGAAAGGGATGGCTTATATATTAAGGTTTCAAATGATTATATGAATCTTTACTGCTATGTCAATGACGTAGTTAAAGACTTCAACCATCTTATAAATTTTTAAGGCGAGAACGCTTCAAATAATATATTTATATGTATTCGAATTCAAATTAACATTATTACCATGCAAGGTAAATATGTTTTGGTTTTATATTTGATTACCGATAATGATAATAAACCTTATTTAATAATTATAATCGTTATTATTCAAGAATAAGCGATAAATAAAACTAAATAGCTTCATCGTTTGTATGTAAAGGGGCACAAAACGTAAAGTACGCTTTGGACTCCGAATCTGCCACTCGAGGTATTTATTTAATACCACACATTCGTTGTTAAATAATTTCGTTCAATATTATGCAAAGACAAATGAATTATACTCTGCTTCTAATTGCGCGACTCATGTTACCTAGGCCCTACTTACACATTACCATCGATATTCGTCGGCGCGCTTTATACTAAACATGTCAATAAAGATAACTTTTTCCAACTACTATTTTTACACAAGCTTTCGGTTGTTATTATAAAGCATAATTGTTGCATCATTAAATTTATCAAAACTATTTTCCGTCAGTACTTTTTTCAGTCTTGCCTTTAAATTGACTTTTCAAAACTTTTTGTTTTTCAAGGCAGAAAATGGTATATTATATAAGGTTAGTATATTGGTATTTCCCCTATCAACAGCTATAAATCCCCTTGATTATAATATTAAAACCAGTGAATAAAGGTCGAAGATGGAGTTTATCATTCTGAGACTCTTTTTATTATATCTTCGGTATATATTAAATCAATATACACCCACCTTAATAAAGCAGTACAGTGGTTTAGGGATATGTAACAGCTTTTCGAGCGGGCGGTATTTTTGGAATTTTATAAGGTGTATATAAACGTGCCGTTTAAGGCGTTTCTTTGATTACATATAAATCTGAATAATATTTCGAAGTTTTAGTTGTAGGCTATAAGGTATATAGAAAGAGGTAAAGAATGTTGAAATTAAACGAAAATTTTCTTGTTATAAAATGATTGATTAAGTTATAATATCTTTTTTACCTTAGTTATTATATCTTTTTCACTATAAGTCGTCTTTTTATGAAACTTTCTAATTTTATGTTCTATATTGAAAACTAGTCTCATAGGAAAGATTTTGTAACCGTTGTAAATAGTTGGGTCGAATATCTTAAACCAACAAACGCTTTATTCGATTAAAGTCAATACCCTATTTCAAGTTAAGCTTTTTAAATGTTTACCTATAGTGGTAATAGCACCTTTATAGCGGAGTTTTATATTCAGGTTACGATCCGCCACCTTCTTTTAGATAATAAATAAATACGAAACAAAGGTACTAAAGCGTTTTTTATTTTTCGATACAAATAAACGGCCTCATCGGCGTCGTTTTATTAGATTTAGACACTTATTTTGTTGCCATATACAAAGGTGTGTAAGGGTAATCGAAGAATATATAAAGGTTATTAAAAAAGCGTTGGAATCGTCATAAATTTAAGGTGGTATCGCTACCCAACAGATGATGTTTTAAAGGATTTTTCGTTAAGATTTCCCCTTTTGTATTTTTGTACCATAATTTGAGAAAATAAATTCGTATTATTACACAAATTAATAAACATATCTGTTGGTAGGCCTTAGACGTTACAACTTTGTCGATTCGATTAGTCGAAATAACAGTAGTATTGCGTGGTCAGGTGGTAGATGTATTGTTCTAGGTTTGGCAGACTGTTAGCCGGTCTGCACTGTAATTTGTATGGCCAATTGCTTGGCCCGTACCCTAGAGTAAAGTGCAGCGTACTGCACTCGACTTACACCCAGTGCAGCAAGTCTCTACAAAGCAATACACTTAACCTGCAATATAGTTAACTTTACTATAAGTAAAGTTGACCTATTACACTGCATGTAATACTATTCCAACATTGATGGCTTTTCAGTTTGTGCGTGTACGCTAGTGTAGCTAACCAATTTTTTCCAGTTACTATTGAATTATTTCCTCGTCAACTAGCTATACCCCTGTCAATTCCAGTTTACTACCATGCTGAATTATACCCAATCACATGAAAATTGACCCCAATTGACCTCAATTACTCCATTTCCCTAAAGTCCGAGTTCATTAACTTCTACAAAAAGTTCTTTCGCTAATGACCTTTACAGGCTTCAACTTCAACCGTGCTACTCAAATAAATTGCCGTTATTAATCCTCTAACACTCTTTTAGTTTGCTAGTACACCCCTGTCCGCCGTTACATAATCCAGACTTTTCGGACGGTCTATTAACGTAGCCCTCGATTCGTATGGTTCACTTGTTACTATTTAAAAAAATTTTTAGGGCTTTGTTCGGCGATACCTTCTTTATGGCGTTAAAGGAGTTGTTTTTACTATCGATTTATCAAAATTATTTAATCTCCCTCCCTTCTTAGGCTTTACAGAGTGCTATTATGTTGATTATGAGGTGTTTTTCACTAGTGGTCCGAGTTTCAATAGGTATTTAAAAAAGCTTTTTAAATCGGTATAAATCATTACCGGGATAGGAGGAATCTTTAGTTACTTAATGATAATGTTAAAAGTTTCCTATAATAATATGCCTACATTAAAACCTGCTATTATGCTGTAGACCTCCGAAGCTAATACGTTTTATATAATCCTCTTATACTTGACAAAGATTTAGTGGATTAGGATAATGTTAAATTGGTCTTCCTGCCTGTTTTTATTAACAAGGGTTATTAAAAAGCCGATTTGTAAAAACAGGTCGGTGTTGTTTGTAGAGGACCCGTTTGTAAAGATTATTAACTTAGCCTTTAAAGGGTCGATTAACACTATATTAATCCTATAGTCCAAGTTTCACGTTTACTACTTAAGCCTTTTATTTAACCTGTTAAAGTCCTAATCCACTGGTATTTTTTCTTATACCGTAATGAATAGATTATAAAAAGCTTCCTGTTAGCATAAGATAATAATATAGCTACCTCGAGTACGTTATTTTAGGTACCATTAAGCCTTGGCTTTGTCAGTCTTGTCAATTATGGCTAGTACAGCGCCTTAGCCCTTTTAGTGAAAGTTAAGGCCGGCATTAACACCAAGTATACGGATTAACGATCCATTAAAGTCTAGTTAAATGTTTTCCGTTAACGTCGTTACTGGTTTGTAATTTTAGAACTTAAAGTCATTAATCGCTTACTATTCTAATGCCACAAAGCCAGCCGTTCCGAAGAAAATGGTATCGTTAATTTATATGCCTACCATGCTGAAATTCTTTTCTTATGACATGAGTAAGTACGAGTCGTACGTTGGGGATTTTATCGCCAGTGGTAATTTAAAATACGACTGGTAGGTTCAAAATCAGTAAACGCTTATTTTAACCAATTTGTATAATAACTTAATATAATTTATTACTGTATCTAAAGGGTAAATAACATGAAGTTCCTATAACAGCTTTAATAGTACGATCCACTGTAAATCTTTCACTCATTACGTATGAGATTATGTTATATTACAGGTATTAAACGTAAATTTATCCTTAATTTTAGTCAATAAACTTATTATTAAAGCGACTGCTAAGCATTAACTAATCTTTTAAATCATTGGAGATCATGTAAGGATTTAGTCTTTACCTTGATTACCATATCTTTAAGCGATTGAACGTTATTTTTCGTACGGCTGCCCCGTAGTTCTATCCTTAACCTCGTAAATAATCCTCGACTTAAAAATTATAACGTTTGGATTTTAAAGGTTAAAGTCGGTTTTCGATACGAATTATATAACTTTTCAAATTAGTATGCCATCAATCTCGACCCTATTACTTTCCTTAAAGGGATTACCGAACGTTTTAATAATCCCTTCTACTTGAAGTTTTAAAGCTAGGTTCTCGTCATCTTTTTCTTTTCTTACTCAAACAATATTGTGAATACGCTCTAGTGTATATTTCCCCTTCTTAATGTTTTTTTTAGGGTTCGTCCGTGTTGTCGGCGTTCCATTGGCTTATCTATAACGGGTAAATGAGGTTCGTATTAACTCGGTTGCTTAGTTCAAGAGAATTAAGTGTCTTTATCTTTAATACTCCTAATATAAAGCTTAATCTAAGTGATTCAAAAGGATATAAAACCGTTGGTAATTTTAATTCCTACTTTTAAGTTTACGATATTTAATATCTTATATAAGCCTTTTCATTTATTCAGCTTCTATTACACAAGAACTTTACTTTACAAAGGCAAAGTAAACACATCGATTATGAAAGGGACGTTTTTGGTGTTAAAGGTGTTATTAACCTGATGGCGTACCGATTCTCCTCGAAGTTCCCTCAAAACTTTACTTTAGACCGTAACACATTTCTAAGTACTTGCCGAAGGCGGAGATTCACTCGTCAAACGTAGGTACGCTCCAAAGACTTGAAGAATTAATACTAAATCGTCAAAGTCTACAGTGTCGTTAAAGCTTTTTATTGCCATTTATAAGCGTGCCTCCGGATTTGTAAAACTTTTAATTTCTAACGTAGGGATATTATATGTTCAGAAAAATGAGGCGTATGCCTTTTTAACTTTCCTAATACTTTTGTAGGCTTTTACAGGTACCTATTTACACCAAATATCCATTATTTTGTTATTTTCCTAAAATTCTACCGCGGTAAAGTTTGTACCAATATCGTAAACGATAACGTTAGGTAGACTTAAATACGTGTTAATTTACAATATCCTTAACGTTTTCCATGTATTTTTTACCGAAAAGGACTTTACAAACTTAGCCCCGTAAAAAGAAATTGCGAAATCAACGAAGTAAAAAACAAACTTGTTATTTAAGTAAAATATATTAATAAAATCTTGTAATTAAAATCCTTATCGTCTTTCAATGTCAATTTTAATCTCCGGGGGACTTAGGTATACGTTTGGTAGTGGTGGTAAAGCTTTTTAATAACTTTAAGGGAAAATGTTTCACACTATTATATCATACGGACTTTAAGACTTTTTATAGTCTATTAACGACTGAATGATTAAAACGCCAGTATAATTAACGTGTTCCCAGCTTTATTAGGTATAATATCACTACTTTCGGACCTTGAATATCAAAATATAGGTACCCTTATTTAAAGGCGAGTAAAAACCTTTAATCGTTCTTAATTAATTTGTTTACGTTAACTTCGATATTAACATTAAAAGTCTTTATATGTATTAAATAAAGAAGAAAAGGTGCAGGAGATTTAAGGATATAAAACGTGATTGTTTTTATAACAGTTAAAACTACTATCGTCCCCAATAACCATAGTTATTTGCCTGGGCTAAATTTAACTTTAATCTTTTTAATATCATAACGATTAATTTTAGTAATTATAATACTTTCCCTCTGTAGTGTTACATATTACCAATAGCTTTCTGTTAAGTACCTTATTACCTTTGTATCTGGTATAATACCCTAAAACGTATGGTTCGCGTAATGATCGTGGAGATTAAAGGTATATAAGGGGTTAAAAGCTGAATTAAGGTAAAGGTAAGAGTTTTCACCACTTAAACAGTATAGGAAGGCGTAGTTGGTTAGTTATTAGGCTGTATCGGGAATAGTATTTTCGTGCCAATTAATTTGCTTAAAAGCGTTAACGACGACGTTAATTGGTTTATTACCCTTAACGTTTGCGATTTAATCCAAGTAATCTTGTTTCGAAGTAGTAGGGTATTGGGCGTGGTATGTTATTTTCCGGTTATTACGCTCGGCAGAAAGATATCGAGATAATTAATAGCTATATTTTCCATAAATCTAACATTTTTTATTATTATTACAACGATAGTGCCTACGGTTAACAGGTCCGTTAAAATATTGTTAGTGCCAACGTGGTTATTACCTCTAGTCTTAGGTTGGAGTCTATAGGCTAAAATTTAGGCGTTATAGGCGCCCGTACTTGCAGTCGACGTAGTTGATTACCGCAGAGTCTTCTTTATCCACGTTAATAAATTTACCAGCTTGGGAATACATATTAAGCGAGTTTGGTATACTCGCTATTACCGTGGCAAGCAAGGATCGCAAATGGTTAAAAAAGCCTTTATAGGTAGCATCTAGACGTTATAAGGCGTATTCGAACTCGTTAACGCTCATAACTACTGCCCATACCTGTTCGCGAAAGTGGTTTCACCAACGTAGGCTTTCTCTATTGTTTTTTAGTATAGTATTAACTTATTAAGTATATTATTAAGCACATCTATTATTATTTCCTCCTTTTTCTTTTTCGCTATTATTGCATTTTACCGTATTATGGCCTAATTTTTAAATTATTACGTGAGGTAAACATCATATTCTTAATGTCCCTTTATACTATCGTAAATTTCGCGAAACGTGGTTGCTTATATTAAGATAGTTAGGTAGTAGTCTTTGACGTACCCTGTGAGAATTTCAGGAAAAAGTAAGTGAAAACCAGAAAGAGGAACCTCCATTTACTTGAAGATATTTAAAACAGGCATTATCTTAGTGTCGATGAGGTTGTAAAGCTTTCTTTTATACTTCTTTATATTATTTTAAATCTTTGTGAAATCCGTTATAAGCTTATAATTAATGTTAACTTTTTTGACAGGTTCTAGAAAAAGATCGCAATAATTGTTCTAGCTGTAAGTGATGTTTTCTGGTGGTTTAAGCTTTAAAGCTTCCAAGGTACAGTATTAGGGGTAATTGCTAGTTGTCTAGCCCGAAGGGTAAATTCCTGCGGTAGGACCTATAGTAGGCTCTCGCGCGTAAGCAAATTTAAAAGAGGAAGGTTTTTAAGTAGTTTAACGATTAAATTGTTAAAGGGTAATAGGCACTTAAAGGTTTTAGGAAGCTTCACAATGCTGATTAATTGACTAGTGTAAAACGTTTATATTAATGCCTTTGGCCGCGTTAGTGGCCGTTACTTCACGTGCCGTGCCGCCGCTAAGAACGTACTCCGCGTTATTACGTAAGGGTACTAAACTGTCAAGCAAGTTAATAGGTTTCTTATTACCAGTGTATGAAGAAACTTAATTTAGCTAAGGGTAAATTAAAGGTCCACTAGATCGCATATAAGGCTGATAAAATTCTTTATTAGATTTTTCCTTAGGCTGTGGGTTATAAAGGTATTTTTTAAACTAGGCCAAATCGAAAAAGATTTAGGTAAACATCGTGGAGCCCTATACTTCAACGAAAATCCTCCGTTCCTTTAGTTCGAACCTAAGTTTAAACTTAATCCCTTTTTAAACTACTTTTCACATGTTCATTATCTAGTCCTTAAAAGAGTCGCAATACTTGTTAAAGGTACGATTAGAATCGTAACTGGTGTTGTGCTTAACAATAAAGTATTCGACGAAGTTGGTAAGGTGTTTTCGGTTGATTTTTCATTTATATCTAACGCCCAAAGGTCGTCGTCGTAGAACTTGGTGAAATTAGTTCCGAACGCTTTAATTGCCTTTTTTTTTAGCGGGGTTAATGATGGCTTTAAGGTGGGGGTTTACGGTAGACATTTTGATGTTTTAGCTTGTATAAAAGGTATAGGATACATAGGGCGAAAGACTTGGTGATCTTGAGTATAGGGTATTTGATATAAATTCGTATGAAACCTTGAAGTCTTGGTAACTTGGCGTGAGGTCGCGTAGTGTGGCTTTTTTGGCGTGATTTGGTGTTTTCATTCAAAGTAGCGAACTTAATGATTAAGGTGGCGTATGGAGTGAAAAGAGTAAAGTATGGGTAAAGGTTTGGTGTGAAGGGTAAAGTTGAAGGTCTTTATTGACGGTAAAGGGCGAAGGTTATTTGTTATAGTTGTTTAGCGTAGGGACTTGGTCGTTTTTCTACAGTAGTAACACCTGTAGTAGTATTAATTTAGCCGTTTACCAACTTGCCGAACTTTAAAACTTCTGACAGTCAATCTCAACGTTTTTTTTTTCTTTAAAAAGGATTAATAAAGATTTCTTGGTCTTTTGAAGTAGCGATACCGTCGCATACTTCCAGATTTCCGTTAAAGACTGATGTAACCCAAAAAATCTTCTTTGTTTTCATAATGTTAGAGACTGACACAATACTAATAAAGGCTCTTCGCAAGAATCTTTCCTCTACCCCAACCGCTGTAGCTTTAAAACGTAACCAAAAATTAGCTTTTTCTTTTACTTAGCTTATTTGCGCTTAACTTAATAAGCAGGCAAACACTAATCAGTGTTGGTAAGCCTTAAACGTTGCAACGTTGTCGATTCGATTAGTCAAAGTAACAGTAGTACTGCGTAGTTAAGTGGTGGATGTATTGTTCTAGGTTTGGTAGACCGCTAGCCGGTCTGCACTGTAATTTGTATGGCTAATTGCTTAGCCCATGCTCTAGAGTGAAGTGTAGCGTACTGCACTCGATTTACACCTAATGCGGAAAGTCTCCATAAAGCAATACACTTAAATTGAAGTACAATTAACTTTGCTGTAAGTAAAGTTGACCTACTGCACTGCATGTAGTACTATTCTAACAATATAGTACCCCTTAATACCACTAATCTTATAAGGACTAGTATGTGATTTTTTTTAATTGAAAACTTTGGATTATAATAGAAGTATTAAAATGCCTATCTTTTATAGACCGTTTCTTATAAATAAAGCTCTTGACACATTATTTTTAGCTTTTTAAAAATTTAAGATTACTATAATCTTTGTTACAAATTTCACTTTGGAAATTGCGGTTTGTAATAATATCGAATTTGTATCAATCTTGAAGTAACAACCAAATATAAGGAACATGGAAATAAATCCATTTTTACTAAACATGTGATTCACCATGCTTACAAAAATATATTAAATGAAGTCTTTTAAATAAATCTTCTTTAACTCCTTGAAAACAATTGTATAAGTTATTTTTTTTTAAAAAAAATGGTATCGTTTACATTTTACGATACTTTAAGGCTACTATACCCATATTTATTTCAATTCGCTAACGACTATACTAACTTTAATTCGCTACTCGTCTCAATTGAAATCCGTTCCTGTATTATATACAATTTAGTCCAGCGGTCTAAAATGAATATTCGTTTAGTGATTAACTAAGACATCCCAGCAATTGGTTTATAAAAGGTTTAAAATAAACATATTGGTTTGAAAGCACATTATAGTATCTATTATAGAAAATATATACTATCTATCAAAATATAAAATATCGATAACAACCTTGTAATTGAAATGAATATCGTTTTTTAAGGAAATTTACATCGTTGTAATGCTTACAAATACAATTAATCATAGTAAAATTTCTTAATAGTCTCTTTAACATTCGTTCCTACATTAATATAAAAAGCCGCATAAAACAGCCGCAAAAAGCGTTTTGTAACCAGATATCCAACTGATAGTATGATATATATAGTTTTAACTGTATTGAGTAGGTAATTGTAATTGTTTGTAATTCGGAAACAAATAGAAAGTATCTAAATTTCAACTTTATCAAGACAAATACATTATCCGAGACGCGAACGAGTAATTTGTTATATTCCTTATTTTGATACTGTGCTTATTTTTTTGATTAACTGAAACGATGATAATATTTCAAAATCCGTAATATATAACTTAATTGGTTCGAATTGCGTATTTACTATCACCGTTCAAAATAATGACACTTTACTTTTACCGACTAGAATTTCGCGATATTCCTTTATCCAATCGAATTAGAATTTGGAAAACTTTACTATAAAAGCGTTGGATTACCGTTTTCCAGTGGTTTGAATTTCCGCCTCGTTGATATCTAATATAATACCTTGAAATCGGCTTATGTATCTATTAAAAATGTAAATTACGACGTTATAAGAAAATTCAATACGTAGCTATCCCTATCCAAACCGATGTTATATGAAAATAACACAACTTATAAACCTATAAATGCACTTTTATCTATTTTTTAATCCCAGACCGTTGTTTAAATCTCGTCCCCCTTGGAATTATTCTTCCCAAATATATAATCGTAAAAAAAACGCCTAAATTCTCCTAAATACCTTTGTAATAAGCTATATAAGCCGTAAAGTGTCATTTTATTAAGTATTCAAGTAGTTAATTAGACCAAAATTATGGTTTAATACGGATTTATTCGTATACTAAATAATTCTTCGACTATTAACCAACATCATTTTATGAAAAACGCTGTTTTAAAAAACTTAGAAACCTTCGTTACATATTTTGACAAGGGTACTATAAATCAGATCCACGTAAAAGGCTTTGTTCTTAATTTTAAAGACACTTACATTAGTATTTAATTTATATACAGTTTCTGGAGCTTTCTCCTTAATCTTTATTACCTTAATATCTATATTTAAAACTCGAAGTAGAATTTCTACTTTTAGAATAAACTTAAACCGTCAATCTAAAACGTGGTAAATAGTCTTAGGAAAATCTATCTTCGTAATTTATTAACTTGAATACATAATCTTTATAACTACGAATATAAATCTAAAACTTATTTATCGATATATCAAAGTTTTTAATAATATTCCAAAACTTGTACAAAGATCTTCTAAATTCTTTTGACTTAAATAACGTCTGGTTTAAATCCGGATTACCACAGAAAACTTTTATAATTATTGAAATAAATAACTTACCACTATTCTATTTCGGCGTGAATGCTATCCAGAATTTCTTAAACTCCGCTTGAAAATAGTTCAAACCTCTAATAATAAGTTATTTATATTATCACGATAATTTCTAACAGACTCTAATATAATTTCCATCCAATTTCTATCGTACAACTTATGATCAATTTCCTTATCAAAATACATTGTTCAACAGTTACAACATTTTACGAATATATCTACTTGTATAAGATAATACATATATCGCTTATCAATTTAGCCAATTAAAATATCGCGTAAATATTATGAAAATAGGAAAACTTGATATCCAGTTATTTATAAGTATGTAATAGTATAAGAATCTTGCTATTAAAGCTATTATATAATTTACCATTGTAATTCTTGTTTTCATCCCACAATTTAGAAGTTTTTACAAGTTTAATAAAATCGTTTTTATTAATAAGAAGTCGATAAAGTAAAATATCGCGATACGAGTTATAACTCATGGGTATCGGTTCATATAACTTATATAATTTTCTATCGCCTCTTATATTTCTTTAGAAAACATCGTTCCCTTTTTTCAAAGAGTTCTCATTGCAATCGGAAGGGATGTTTTCCTAGCTAAGAAGTAGACGTTTTCGTAAGCGTTAAATTCCTCATTTTTTGGGTAAACTAACCTATCGTCCCTCTTCAAAATATTTGTTAAAGCGGGTTAATTTCAAACCCAAATAATGAAGAACTTTTACAGCTTTTCCTCCTCTTTCCTACTTTTTTTCTCAAGCTTTATTAACCCTTCGCGAAACACCACCAATATCTTCGAATATCCTCAGCTTTACGCGTATAAAGTTCTTCCGCATTATTATTTGTCCCGTATATTTTCGATAAACTGTTTTTTTCTGCTTTAATAACTAATATCCTTCCACAAAATCTACTTCCAACCATTTTTATCCTCCCAATTAGATATATTATAAAGATGAGCCGTAGTGACCAACCTTTTTACAATACGACCGTTTTCACTATTAGGCGTATTAATATCTCTTCTTTGTAATTATATCTGCAATATTTTCTAAATTAAATTGTACATCATACGCCATATTTCTAACATCGAATTCGAAAACTCTTCCCGAAAATAATGAAATACATCGAGCCTTTCAATATTTTCCATCCAATCACGAAAACTAACGTTTATAACATACGTATTCGAAATCCACGGATCTAAGTCCTTTATCGGCATTTCGATTACTATTTTAAGTTTATAGTTTTATTGATAAATATTTATCAATTTTACTTTAATCCTAATTTTGACTTTGATCGATATATAACTTTAATATTCATACGAATTATATTACTGTCACATTTTTAATTTCATATATCTACTAATTAATGCTCGTTATTTACGCTAATTAACTCCCTAAGTTTCATTTATATAAAACCTAGACTTTGAAGTATATTACCACATTTTACATTTTCATTTATATATATTTATTAACTATTACTTATTACCAATTTTCATCTTAACCACAACCTATTGAAACCTATCATTTTCAATTATCAGGAACATTTATAAGCAAAACTTTACTGACTTACATAGAAATTTATTTATATATACAGAAATCCAATACTATATGCGTAAATCTAATTTTATATGTACAGATATACATTCTTTGAAATATATAATTCCGTTCAATATCTAATTATTAGAATGCTATTAGATATACACTTGCACCTCAAACACAAGTAAATATAGAGTCGTACTTTTATAATTATATTTTAAGCGCAACTATATACCTAATTTTATTTTGAATATACAACCATATTCTCGAAAAGTATAATTCGATAAAAGAGAAATTTAAGTTATTGAACTAATTGAAAAGAATGGTACAATTGATGAAACTGAATTTGAAAAAAATCAATGAATGTGTTGTTTTTTGCGCTATAGTTTATATTTATCATTATATCTTAATTATATTTTAGAAGGAATCAACGTTTGTTATAATTGGAAAAATAATGTTTAGCTTGTGTTGGTAGGCCTCCATCGTTGCAACATAGTCGATTCGAATCACTGTGGTTGAAGTAACTGGTGCTGTGTTGACATTGTTGATTGAGATGTGTTGGTTCTAAGTTTGGCAAACTACCAGCTAGTCTGCACACTAATTTGTATAGCCAAACGCTTTAGCCTATACCCCACTTTGAAGTGGGCACCTACTGTACTGTACTTGCAGTGTAGTCTATTTAAATCCCACAAACTACAGTCAATTTTCAGTTAGTATAATCAACTTTACTGCAAATAAAGTTGACTTGACTATACTGCATTTAACTGCTATTCCAATACTGGCAGATTTTTTATTTTTGTGCCTGCACGCTAGCGTGGCCTGCTATTAATTGGTGGAAACCTCTAAAATTCCACTTTAGTCCATAAACTAACAATGAGCCAGACCACTATGAATTCTAATCAATATGTACTGAAATTAACCTTAATTACGGCCCCTTGTGGCCCTTTTCCTCCGCCCTTCCAAGACCTCTATTTCTCAATTCCCATAAACAGGTTTTTCGTCAAATATTTATACAAATCAAGTATGCCACCAATTTCGTACCTTTTGCCAGTAGTTTAAAGTCCTAGAATTACTACCTTTACTATTAACGTTGCTGCCATTAATATCACTGCCTTGACAATGTTTAAGTTTGTCAGGGTAACCCTGTTTCTTCGCATCACGTGCCGGGTAGTCCACGTAACTCTAGATTTATATAGTCAGTGTATTGCTATCCACAAACCTTTTCAAAGCTCCATTAGGCATGGCTTTGGTTATGACATTAACGGGGTTATCTTGGCCGTTAATCCACCGAAACTCATTGATTTCCCGGGATTCGTATGCCCCCCTCAAAGCTATTATGTCTATTATTAGACGTTTTTCACCAGTTGTACCTAACTTTAATAGGTATTCGTAAAGGCTCCATGAATTAATATATACTATTATAGGTATCGAAGGTAATCCTAGCTATTAAGTAATATTCCTTAATATGCCGTTAGTTACCATCCTGATATTAAAGTCTACTATTATATCGTAGACTTTTAAAGCTAATACACTCCGGATTACACATTTATACTTAACAGATATCCAATGTATAAGGTTTCCACTAATTATAAATTACCCTTTAGATCTTTCCTTGTTAACAAATATTATTAAAAGACTGATTTACGATATATAGTAAGTATCAATGGTCAATAACCCGTCCGTATAAATCATTAACTTCAACTTCGTCAACTTTACAAAAACTATGTTAATTCCTCTTTTTACGTAGTCTATTTACCACTTAATCCGCTTATTTAACCTGTTCAAGTTTACGTTTTGTAAATCTTATACCTATGCTGCAATGGAAAAATCGTATGATATCTCTAATTAATATAACATGGCGATATAGACCATATGGATCCTTTACTCCAGGTATTTCTATAATCTTAGTTCGTTGGCCTTATTAATAATCGTCAGAGTTATAGCTTACCCCTTTTAATGTAAGCTAATATAAGTGCCGTTTTTAATCTTGATATCATAAATACGAATTAACGATCTATTAAAGTCAAGTTATATTCTCTTAGCCAATGTATCAATTGGCTTACACTTTCAAAAGCTTAAATTTTCGATAGTACTCTATTCCACTACTATAAACCCAGTATTTCCGAGGGAAAAGATATCTTCAATTTATATATCTAAGATACCAAAGTCTTTTCTCTTCATAATTAATAGGTACGGGTTAAACGTTAAAGGCTTTATATCCAGCTCAATTTTAAAATACGCTTGGTACGTTAGGAAAAGGTAAACGCCTACTTCGGCTAATCTGTACAAAGACTTAATACAACGAATTATCGTGCCGGCCAAAAACTTATTCCTCAGTTCTTTTAGCAATTCCAACAGTACAATCCGCTAAAAATCGGTAGCAAACTACATATACGCTTAAGTAATGTCTCAGCCATTAAATCTAAACTAACCTTTCACATCAATGATTAAATTGATAATAATTACGATCATGAAACGTTAACTAAATTCTAAATAATAGGTAATTAAATAAGGATCCAGTTCTTACCTTTATTATCGTATCCTCAAATGATTAGCCGTAATTTTTATACTACCGATTTATAGTTTAGCTCTTAGCCTTATAAACTATACATAACGTAAAAATAGTAAAGTTTTAACCTTAAAATTACGTTAACGATACAAATCATATAACCCCTCATAAAAGAAGGTCATTGATCTCCACTTGGTCACTTTTATCAAATAGCTTATCCAATACGTTAATAATTCTTTTGGCACGTAACTTAAGGGTAAGTTCTCTGTCAAACTTCTCCTTTTAAAATACCCACTCCGTTGTATATGCCTTATTAGGCTTGTAATCCCTATCGCCGTCCTCTTATTTAGTATATATCCTCCTTTAGGTGGTTTTCCACGTCGTCGACGTTCCATTAACTTGTTAATGATCAACTTAAAACGATTTTATAATCTAATTAGTTCGGCTTAGAGGTTATCGACGTTAGGATTTTTATTAGACTTAAGGAGTTGTTTATACGATTTAACCTGTATTATTCGAAAATTTATATAGTCGTTAGTAGTTTCAACCATTACGTTTAAGTTGGTAATATTTAATATCTTATACAACCTATCTCATTTACCTCGTTCGCACTACGTAAAGACTTTATTTTAAAAGGGGAGGGATAATACGTTTGTTGTTAATAATCTATTTATAATATTCAAAGCATCGTTAACTTAATAGCGTACCATTTTTTTCCTTGGTTTCTTCAAAACTTTATTATATATCATAACGCGCTGTGAAATATTTTACGAAAATAACGACTTAATTATTATACGTAGATAAACCACAAATACCAGTAAAGTTAGTACAAGTTTGTTAAAGCTAATAGTACTGTTAAGGCCTTTTACCACCATTTAAAGCCATATTTCTTAACTTGTAAAGCTTCCGGTTCTCAGTATAAGGATATCGTAGGCCTTTTATAAAGGGTTATATGTTTTTTTCGATCTTACTAATACCTTGATAAGCCTTAACAAAGACCTATTTACACTAAATCCTGATAAAGTTAATGTTAATTTAAAATTCCATCGTATTAAAGTTGATATCGACATTGTAAACTAGTACGTTCAATAACCTAAAGTACGTATCAATTTACAAAACGCGTAATGCATTTAATATTTATCCCGTCGTAATGATTTTAATAAACTTGATATTGTAAAAAGCTGTGGCGGAATCCACAACATATAATACTAACTTTCTGTCGAAGTAAAACACGTTTATGAAAACTTCTGAATTAAAGTTTTAATTTTCTTTTAACGAAAACTTAAACGTTAAAAGGGTCTAAAATTGTATTTAACAGTAGTGGTAAAGCCTTTTAATTACCTTTAGCGTGAATAGGTCCACATTTTTATAATTAACTGCTTTTAAAGTTTCATAAAGCCTATTAATTGCCGGACAATTAAACTTACGATATAATTAACAAAGGTCCACCTCCGTCAGATTTAACATCATTACTTTTAGCCCTTCAAAATAAAACCAAAGGTACCCCTATTTAAGGCTAAGTAAAGACCTCTTATCAGCCTTAACTTATATCAACTAGTTGACTTAAACGTTAATGTTAACGCTAAGGTTCTTTACATTTTTAAGTCCAAGAAGAAAAGGGGTAGTTGATTCCAAAATATGGAAAATAATAAGGTTAACAACAATCTTAACCGTCGTTGATACCAGTAAAAGTAGCTCTTTTCCAAAGCTAAATCCAACTTTAACTTTATCAACATCCGTGTAGTCTAGTTTCGTAACAGTATTAATATCCCTTCGTAATACGACGTATTACGAATAGCTTTTTATTAAATACTGTACCGCCTCCGTATCCAGAATAATCCCCTAAAAAACATACTTCATATATTGATCGTAAACAGTAAAGAGGTATATAAAGCTAGGGTCTTTATCGTTATATCAGCAATAAGGGTTTTTATCTGTAAATCGGTACAAAAAGGCGTAGTCGGCGAGTTATTAAATTGCTTCCAGGTTATTACCAGTGCTAATATCTTTATACCAACCGATAGCCTTTAGGTTGTTTTCCTTTTCTTAAACTTTCCTTCCTTTAAATTATGTAACTTATTCGAATTAATCCTCGTTAAAAGTAAAAGAGACGTATATACAATATATTACCTGCTTTAATTTACGTTCAGTGGTAGTATAACATGTTAATTGAAAAATTATTTGGTGTAAATCCAATATCTTTTAACGTTTGAAGTAAATTCATTCAGTTGATTTCAAACCCTTAAACAAGAGGAATACCCTTTTCCGTAAGTAGAGGTCCAAGCTTTTTGTTAGCCGTATTAGTTGGGCCTTCCGTACTTACAGTCGATATAATACGTATGGAAAGGGTTTTTTTCGTCGTTATTAAATTTAAGGGCTTAAAGGTACATATTAATCGAGCTAAAAACTCGAGTTGTTACAGTCGCAAACGAAAACCGTAATTATTTAAAAAAAACCCTTCGCGAGTAGTATTTAGGTATTAAAAGGCGTATTCGAACTTTTTGTAGCCTGTAACAGCTTACCGAACCTGTTAATATAGGATATCTTCGCCAGTTCTTACGTTACCCATTACTTTTTAACAAACTATTAGTTTATTAAATATTTGCTTAAAAACGTTGATTTTACTTTTGAACTCTTTTTTATAATCTAATATATTAAACTACTTAGTAATATTCCTATTCGTATTGTATTAGGAAAGGTTAATATTGTATTCGAAGTAACTTTTTAGGCTATCGTATATTTTGCGGAAAGAGGAGCAATTTGTTAGGTACTGAAGGTAGTAATTCTCGGCTTAACTAGTAAAGATATTAGGAAATAACGAGTAAAAACCTGGTAATTGAACTTTTATCTGGCGGTAAATGTTAAAAAACGGGGGTAACTTAATGTCGAGGAGGTTATATGGTTTACTGTTATACTTCTTTTTTTCCAATCTTAACGAATATAGTAATTACCACATAATCCGTATCCACTATAAGAATATGTCGAGGTGAAATGGTAATATATTGGTCGTGAAAACCTTTTAAATCTTTTAACTAATACTAGGAAAGGTATTAAGGTTATTGATATTAGTAGGCAGGATAGTTACCTTTAGCAAAGTTTAGGAGGGGAAACTAATAGTTGTATCTATAGTAGGCTCGCGTATAAAGCTGGTCTTTCCTTAATTTAGCTATTAAAACTCAACGTATTAACGTATTTAAAGAAAATAGGCTCAAAGGTTTCCGCAGACTTATTAATAATCCTTTTAATATTAAAGGATACGTCGAGGTTCCTGTTTAATTAACTAGTTAATTGAAAGGCTTTTAGTCTGTAAATGAATTGATGTTTTACGGTTAGTAGCATTAAATCGTTAATCTTACGTAAAAAGGGTTAAAAACTTATCTAAACTTAGTTAGGTTCTTATAAGCGTATATAAAGGCTTTGAAGAATACCGTCGTTAACAATACATTTATCTTTAACTTTAGTTTATTGAAGTTCTTTATTTGTAACGAATTTGCAAATGATATATACCAGATTACTTTATTTCCCCCCTTTCGCAGAAAGATTAACACTGCAGTTATACAGTTTAATCTTCACCTTTATCTTTACATATTTGTCTACCTTTATCTACATATTTATAATCCAATTCTGAAACTATTTTTAAAAGTTATCGAATACTTGGGGTTTTTAAACGTTTCTAATAGTTTATGTATTAAAGATGTAACGTCTAATTGCATCAATAAGGTATTCGAAAGTTAAGTTTTTGTTGACGTTCGTAAACCAAAGGTTTTCGTTGTAGTACTTTTTAAAAACGGCGTCGAGATTTTCAATTACCTTTTTACGGACAGGGTTGTAAACAGTATCAATTCTGACGTGTTTTAAAGCTATTATGACGAAAACTAAATGATATAGATAAAAAATAAGTAGTGTAAAATAATAGGTCATAGATTTATCATTAAAGTTGGTGTAAGTTAAAGGTTGTAGGACTTAGTCGTTTTTACGATTTGAAATCTACAGTAATAATACCTGTAGTAATACTAACTTAGCCGTTTGCCAATTTGCCAGCTTAATAATCTTTAAAACTTTAAAGCGGTTAATCTCAACGCTTTTCAAAAAAAAATTTTGGTAAAGACTTCTTGGTGTTTTTAGTAGCGATACCGTCGCTTACTTCTGAATTGCCGCGAAAACTAATACAATCCAGAAGCCTTTCCTACTTGCTGTCGCGAAAACTAACACAGTGTATAAGGGTCGTTCGCAAAAATCTTTTCTTTACCTTGCATAAATAAAGCGTAACAGTAAAGTAGCTTTTTCTTCTACTTAGCCAATCTATGCTTAACCTAATAAGCACTAATTAGTGTTGGTAAGCCTTTATCGTTGCAATGTAGTTGATTCGAATCACTGTGGTCGAAGTAACTGGTGCTGCGTTGATATTATTGATTGAGATGTGTTGGTTCTAAGTTTGGCAGACCGCTAGCCGGTCTGCACACTAACTTGTATGGCCAAATGCTTTGGCCTGTGCCCCACTTTGAAGTGGGCACCTACTGCACTGCACTTGCAATGCAGTCTATTCAAATCCCACAAACTA
Source organism: Anisogramma anomala (assembly GCA_038502455.1). Classification (NCBI taxonomy): domain Eukaryota; kingdom Fungi; phylum Ascomycota; class Sordariomycetes; order Diaporthales; family Gnomoniaceae; genus Anisogramma; species Anisogramma anomala. The sequence continues at coordinate 28,130,395 of JASMMZ010000002.1, read as the reverse complement.
CAGTCAATTTGCAGTCAGTATAATCAACTTTACTGCAAGTAAAGTTGACTTGACTGTACTGTATTTCACTGCTATTCCAACAGTTTGTGAGTTTAACGCATGAAATCAATTAAGATAAATGTTGGTAGGCCTTGCCTATCAATAGGCTTTTAGACGTTGCAACGTTGTCGATTCGAGGCTCTGTGGTCGAAGTAACTGGTGTTGCAATAGTCAGGTGGTGGATGTATTGTTCGAGGTTTGGCAGACCGCTAGCCGGTCTGCACTGTAATTTGTATGGCCAATTGCTTGGCCCGTGCCCTAGTATGAAGTGGGCGCATACTGTACTTGCTTTGCAGCCAATACAGTAGGCCCACACAAAACAATGCACTCAACTTGCAGTCAGTATAATCAACTTTACTGCAAGTAAAGTTGACCTACTGCACTGCAAATACTATTCCAACAATAAACGATAAAGTAACTAAACATCTTATTCAAATATTAATTAATAAATAGTAGTGTGTGATAATAAATCATAATTAATAAATACACTAAAAAAATGAGCATTTACATGAAAATTGAACCATGTTATAATTAATAGAAATTTATGAACTTGGAATGAAATATAAATTAAAAAACATATCAATTTATATAATTGAAGAAACGGAAAGTTCAATAGAGGTAGCTGTACAAATTATACAACGAACTCCATCAAATCCTACTCTACTTTGAGAACATAAGTTATTATAATACCCAAATATATCAAAACCTTACCCATAACAAAAGCTATACCCTTTTTAAAATTCCATTCCTGTGGTTATGAGTTATTTTACACCTTAAGATCGGCCACCCACCTAAAATATCGTTAACTGTAATATATCGTTATCGTTGGTAGGCCTTAGACGTTGCAACGTTGTCGATTCGATTGGTCGAAGTAACAGTAGTATTGCAGTAGTCAGATGGTGGATGTATTGTTCTAGGTTTGGCAGACCGCTAGCCGGTCTGCACTGTAATTTGTATGGCCAAGTGCTTGGCCCGTGCCCTCGAGTGAAGTGCAGCGTACTGCACTCGACTTACACCCAATGCGGTAAGTCCGCACAAAGCAATACACTTGCAGTACGGTCAACTTTACTTACAGTAAAGTTGACCTACTGCACTGCATGTAATACTATTCCAACAGCTATGTACCAGATTATTTACACATGTTTGCCTATATACACCATAGCTGCGGAATCACGAGTCATTTCTGCACAGTGGTTAGTATACTGTCGCACACAGTGCATTGTTGCATCACGGATTTGAGTCTTTCGAAATAGATTTCGCTTGCGCGATTGGTCTTTTTGTCTGAAGTCGATGGAGGAATATCCTTGGAACGCGTGCCTGACCTATGGACAGCCCCCTATCAAGCACTGTTCCCAAAGAACTTTGTGATCTTCTGCGTGCCAGTTCCTTTGGTCTTGCAGGGACTCTTTGTCCCGTTGCACGTCGCGCTCCTCGTTTTGGGTGCCTTCGCGGACGACTTGCTCGGCGACGGCGACGGTTTGCTCGTTGCAGGAGGTGCTGACACAGCTTGCCTCTTCAACGGCCGCTCCTCGCCCTGCAGAGCGCCGTCCCCTTTCCTTTTGGCCCCCGCCGAGGGAGTAGATGAGACGCCCATGCCGCCATCGTCTGCCTCCTCCACAACCTCGTCCACAGTCTTCGCCTCCTTGGCAGGAGGTGGAGAGCACGACTTCTCGTCGACGTCGAGCTCCATCTCGATCTCCTTGTCCGCCGCGTCTCCCGTTGCCCCCCAACCCTTCTTCTTCTTTGTGCTCGTCGGTGCGGTGGCAAAGAAGTTGGCGATGTTCGACTTGTTCTCCCGGCTTGCAACCGGCACAATCAACGACGGCGAGTTGTTGCCCACCTTGCCCACCTCCTTGCTCACCGGGTAGACCTCGAGCTCGCCCTCGAACGGCTTCAGCACGCCCTGCAGCTCCGCCGCCCACTCCCACCGCCCGGGATCCAGCCACACCGCCATCTCCTCCGACGCCAGGTCCAGAATGACCGGCATGCGATCGTGCAGGAAGGCCAGCTGCGCGTTCGCCTCGGTGGTGATGATCGTGTACGTGTAGGTCTTCCTCCCCCTGCCGCCGCCGCCGCCGCCGCCGCCGTCGCCCTCCCCCCCGCCGGCCTCCCCATACCGCACGCAGTCCCACAGCCCGGCAAAGCACATCAGCCGGCCGTCCCGGCGCCGCACGTAGTGCGGCACCCGCTCGCGCGGCCCGGCCTTGCGCCACTCGTAGAACCCCTGCGCGACCACCACGCAGCGCTTGCGGCCCTTCATCGGCGCCCACATGCCGCCGGGCTGCGCGAGCGAGTCGGCGCGGCAGTTGATGGTCTTGAAGGTGCCGCCGCCGCCGCCGCCGCCGCCGCCGCCAGGGCTGCGCTTGGTCCAGCACGGGACGAGGCCCCATTTCATCGCCTGCAGCTTGTAGTGCGTCCGCGCCGCAGGCGCGGGTGCAGCAGCGGCCTTGTCGTCGGCGGCCCCGGCACCGCCAGCGGCAGCTGCGTCGTCGTCGTCGTCGTCGGCGGCGGCGGCGGTGGTGCTGGTGCTGGCGCCGCCCTTGCCCGTGCCCGTGCCCATGGCCCCCCCCCTCGGCCCGGCGCCGTAATCCGGCACATCCGCTCGGTAGACGATGCCGTGGTAGCCCGGCGCGAAGTTGTAGCTTTGGCGCGGGGCGTGGTCGCCTTCGTCGGCGGGCGCGTCGTCAACGCCCATGTTCTCGTCCTGGAGCATCTGGCGCACCTGCGAGGGACGCTGCGATCGCGCCAATTAGATAGAGCACGTACGCAGGAAATAGAAAGCCAGGACTAACCAGGGCGAGAGCGTATCGTCCGCACATATGTGTGGATTTATGAATTGCTCAGCAGAGCAGAGAGGAATCTGATGTTGCGTCTTCACTCATGTTACTGATGACGTAGTTGAGTGATAAGTGACTTCCGAGACGCGGCGGGATTTGGACCTATTTAAATCTCCAAACGCGCTTGGCCGCGCGCTTTCACGTTTAATGCACCCTCACTAAGACCTCATTTCTCTGTGCTCTTCATCCTCATATCCCAGATCGTTGTATTTGTCACGAGATCCTTCACAGTATTGCGCAAGGACGAATCAAAAAGTCAGGCCTAAAAGGAGCACTTGGTGCAACTATGTACTGCAGTACTCGGATACGGATTTGTCTTTTCTGCAATAAGAATTGTACAACACCAAGCTTTCAAATGTCGCATCACTCTCAGGCGTGCGAGGATTCAATCAGGAAGTCCAGGCCCACTTTCCCTAGACCACGCCAGCGTTTTGCTTAGAAACGATGCGCCTCCTTTTTCCCCCCAATTCCAGAAAGACACACATCTAGTTACTGCATCTTCTCGTAGGTAGCCATAAGTGAGCCTAAAGCACATGATCAGCAGAGTTCAAATCGAAACGTTATGAGAGCACGCAGCACCTACCGATGAAGGTCGTCACCAGGCGAGACCGGACTTGGCAGATATCCTCGGGCACCAGCCAGATGGTCGCACCCATTTTTCTTGCGATCGATATACTCAGCTTGGCGTTCAGGTACGCGTCGTCAACGGTGTGGCCAGGCGTGACAAGGTCGTAGTCAACGTAGCTGCTCTTGATACCGTTGAGTACGTCCAAGAGGAAGACACCAGTGCCAATGCTGCCATCCTTGAATGAGCGGACAGATGAGCTCTTACCGCCCTTGCGGGACATGTCATTGGCCCATTTGACCATCTCATTGTCGGTGATCTCGCGCTTGCCGAGACGCTGTGCAAGGCTGGACAGAGTCAAGGTGATGTTCCTGCGCATGAGTTGCCACACCAAGCCGAGCGTCAAGGTCTTCTGTCCGTCGGTGATATCAGCACCCTGAACACCGACTAGAGAAAAGCCATGCTGCTTTCCAAGCTCGATTGCGTAGTTGGTGTTCTCCACCGCCTTGAAGCGCATGACTTCGCCACCGTTCGCCGGCCTCTTGTTGACGTGCCGCCAATTGACGGACCCCTTGATGACCTTGTCGTATGCCTGCAATAAAATGGTGCCATCACAAAGATCGTCGAAGAATGATTGCACTGCGGGCTGCACATCCAAGCTGTTGAGCCACAGGGTGAACACTCTGGCCTCACGCTCTCCCTCGGCATCGAAGTCGTTCACCTCTTGCTTCTCCTCCTCAGTGATGGGTTCCAGGCAGGGGTGTGTGTTGAACAGGTTTGCCACGAAGGCTAGGTTGAGCTTGGGGTTGCCAGCAACGAGTGATTTGGGGGTCAAGAATTTGCGGCACCCAAGCTTGTCAGCATCCTGCAAGACCAGCTCAGCACGTTGCATAAGATCCCGTTCCTGCAGAGGGGCCCTCGAGGTGCCGTATTCGGAGCCGATTTGTGCTTGCAGCACGGCATAGTTCTCGCCATCCTTGATATCGGTAGAGAAGTTGGTGACCCTACGAGGCCAGTTGGCGGCCTTGAGGTGGTAGTTGAACCATCGCAGCAGGATCTGCTCGGGGGGCAGTCGCAAGAACTGCTCCAGAGTCTCATCCTCGTCCAGAAGTCGGTACAGCTCAGGGTGCAGCTTGATGTCAATCTTGCCTAGCAGACCTCTTCGGATGATCTGCCAGATCAGACCCAGGATCAAGTGCTCCCGGACCTCGATGATGTCTCCACTGCCAATATTGACAACAGAACAGCCGATACCCTTGGCGGACTCAATCACAATGTTGTTGTTCTCAGTCATGTGGAAGGCATTGAGCTTCTTGATCTTTCTACCGGGCACGTTCAGCACACGCTCATCGATGGTATCCGGTACGCTGTCGTTGATGAGCTTGGCTAGCACGAGGCCGTCCTTGCAGTCGTCGAACATCTCGAAGGTATCAGTCGGGAAGGGCAGGCGGTCGCCTATGTCGGCGTCGCCGGCAAGGACGGCATTGATGTGACGGGTGAACTCGGTGCGCTCATCCTCGTTGATGGTGTGGGTGACATTAGCACTGGAACCTTGGACGTGGATCTTGCCGCTGACGCTGGTCTTGGAGGCGTGGCCGCCACCGGTGCGCTGTGATACAACGCCGGGAGAGACTGGCGCAGCACCACCAGTGGCCATACGCTGTTGGGCTGGAGAGGACTCGCGGAGTTTGGCGACAAGCTGCGACACCCTGTTAGTTTTCCAAATAGAAATTGCTGAGGCGGTGGGTGTATGCTGCGTACGCCGACATAGTCTTCGAGCTCGACTCGCCTGGAGGAGTCCAGTTCGACCTCTTTCAGGGCTTGTCGCACAACATCGTAAGGCTGGCGCTCGCTAGTCTGGGTGGCCTTGATGGCGGTGGCCTCGTCTACATATCCCTTGTCGTCGACATCGAGCTTGCGGAAGGCATCGGCCAGGCCGAATATATCGTTTTGCTGAAATTGGGGGAATTTCCTGTGCGTGGACGCCAGACCGTCAGCTCATGTCGCCCTTTCCGCCGTGGGCGCAGCATCGGGGCCACCGGGAGTGGTGCGCACTTTTGAAGTTTGAGGACGTTCATGATTGTTGGTTGCGTATGATATGGCTGGTTGGAAACGTGATGCCGCAAACGTGGGGAATTCCACTGAGGGGAGAGAGAGAATTGCTCACAGAAGAGGAAAAGGTCTTGTGTGCAAAGGACGATCCTAACCGTTGTTGGGCCGCGCAAGAAATGGAGTCAGCCAAGTGCAACTATGTCATACCCCAGCGACTATACGTAGTATGCCCCGCGCCTGCCTGACACGCCACACGCTGCGTACTATGCACTATGGAAGTGGATATTGCCAAGGGCCTGAACCCTGCTTCATCTGCAGGGCCTGACCTAGTACACAGTACGTCTATGTCTCGTAGGACCCTCGCTCACGTCAAAGCCATCACATAAAACATTGCATTGAAATGCCTCGACGTTTTGCAGGCCGCAGACAGCAGGTCTCGTCTCGGGACACGCGAGATGGTCTTACATACTCTTTATGAGAGTGACACCCTCTCCAACATCTCCATCATCTACCAGCAGCGTACTGCATTCTGTTTGACACGTCCATTCCAGTTTACCTGTGGCTACACGCCCTCTAATTCGTTGCACAGAGCTTAAACCTCAACTATACTGCCTCTTCACCCTCACCCTTACTGCATCATCCCGTGGCCCGCTTCCTTCACAATGGCAGAACCCCTCTGCAAAGTCTGCGCCGACCCGCTCGTAGCCCCCGTCTCCGACGACGACGAGCCAGTCCCCACCTCCGCCTCCTCCTCCTCCCCCACGCCCAACACCATCCCAGACGACCTGCTCTTCCCGTGCGGGTGCCACTACCACTGGCAATGTGCCCTCGATCAGGCCACCCACATCGCCACCCACCTGACCTGCCCCGCGTGCGACGCCTACCTCGTCGCCAACGCGCCGGGGCCCTCCGCCACCAACCCGATCTTCGCCGCGCCGCCCTCCGCCCCGGCCATCCTCTGCCGCTACGAG
>JASMMZ010000002.1:28009111-28123291 GCA_038502455.1 Anisogramma anomala | reverse complement strand
GGGGATGGAATTCTTCTCGTTGGAAGCAAGGCGTATCTGAAAGCATCACAGTAGTGTCTTTCCATGATATGTTGTGGAGGCTGTTAAGGATATGTCCTGGGGCAGCAACTTATGGGCGGAGCCTTCAGAATGAGGTGATTGAGAACGTGTCCGGTTAAAGATTATTATCTAATGGGCGGATACCGCATGGGCACGCATCGCTATTCTACATCGAGATGAGCCCAGTCCATGCCACGGCTGCCGCTTGCGTTGACAGACCGTATGGACTGGGGCTATGAGTAAATCACCAGGTTGAAAATGCCTTGCATGTCTGGGCCCCGAGTAGAGAGCCCTTCATATACTGACACTTTTTGCCATTCTAATTTCCGACTGCAGCCCCGAAGGCCAGCCATGTTGTGGCCAAATCAGACGAGCAAGGGTCTCGTGTTCTCCCAAAACGGTAATATACAGTACAGAGCCGAATTCACCCGATTCCTCCCATCAACTACAAGCTCACTGATCCCAAAACGCCGTCCGTCCCTGGTCCAACCTTGTTTGAATGTGAAGCAGCGGTAGAAAGCCAGTATGCGGCCTCCGTACATGCATGGGCGGGTGCTTTCGCCCGGCTGTGCGCTGACGCCCTGCACGCGGTCGGCAAACCCGCTACAGCCCACGTTAAAGCTGCAGAGTGGTGGACTCCTAAACTCGACCGGCTTCGCCACTACATAAGGAAAGCGGACGCGACATGTCCACGCGGCGCCGGGTTTATTAAGCGTAGGAACTTTCTTATGGAGGTGTAATGGGCTCGAACTGGTTCGTAAAAGATAAAACTTAACCGGGCTGCCGACCTTGTAAAGGTCCATGGGATAATTAACTGATATAAATCTCCCTCTCTATTACAAACCCCTTTATTCGAGGTAAATAGCCACCTTAATTTCGAGGCCCACTAATAAACTTAAATTTAACGAAAAAAAGAATCATTAATAAATTGTTTGTAAACAACGGTATCATTGACTACTGTTTGGATAATTAGGACGAATTCGAATATATTATTTCTTAGGGTTTTAACGTTTTTGACAATATGTGTTGTAATACTATTGGCGTGCGAAATATATTGGTTAGGCTTCGTGATATAATAGTCCGTGTATTGAAAGTGTATTAAGAATCTATAGTAGGGTCCCTCCATATATTTTATAACAAGTGTTGATATTTAATGTTTTTTCCATAAATATAACGATAATTAAAAGTATCGATAATATCGAAATTAGGCATTCGAAACTAATTACACCCCTATTAAAAAAAAATCGCCTCAATCGCGATTTACTTTACAAAATTGAAATGTATTTTAATTCAAAAGTTACTATAAACGTGATTTATCCAAAACCTAATCAACAATTAATACGGCAGCGGTATACTTAGGCGATCCATTATAAACCTCATAATATTATTTACCTACAATATTAAGTTTTCCTTAGTAAAGAGTAATATTATATTAATTCTCTTTCGTAATATATGAAAAACATTTGATGCCCTATTTTATAATCGCATTATACAAAAGATAGGGTGTTTAGGGTTTTACCGAAATATACTTGCTTTAATGAAAGTCCTTTTATTAAAAAAAGTAATAAGGGTTCTGTTGATAGGGCTTTAGACGTTGCAACGTTATCGATTCAATTGGTTGAAGTAACAGTAGTATTGTGTGGTCAAGTGGTGTATGTATTGTTTTGGGTTTGGCAGACCGCTAGCCGGTCTGTATAGTAATTTGTACGGCTAATTGTTTGGCCTGTACTCTAGTGTGAAGTGGGCGTATACTGTACTTTATAAAAGGACTGAGGCTGGAGCTGTCACTCAAGGTGGTCGGATTTTATGTATAAACCTCGATGAAGAAAAGAGAAGAAACCCCTATTAAGGAGCTGTTATGGAGTTATGGAAGATGGTACGACCCGTTTACGTAACGTGTAAAGGCATGTTTCCGTATAGCTTCCGAACGGCTTTAAAAGGCTGTAAAAGCGTAATAATTACTAAGGCTGAATCCCTGGTAAATACTAATTAGGTATTAACTTATAATATTACCTCTCGGCTTACCCTCCCCTACCTCCCCCCCTTTCGTATAGCGGTGTAAAAGGTAATGAAAGGTATTAGCGAGTTAAGGGGAGGGTGGAAGGTACGAAACAACCGCTTCGAAACGGCTTAAAATATTATAGTATCGCGTAAAAGAATTTAGGTTATGAAACGATTTGGTGCTACATAAAAAGCGTTATTGGCGCCTTTCCCCTTATAAATAGTTTTGTAAACCACTTTTTAAAAAAATGTAAACTTTTACTTTTATAACTATATTTTAGTAATATAATGAGATTTAGTTTTATACGCGCGTAACATTAAGTCTTTATTAAAAGTAATTTCTTTTTATCGGTTAATTTTTTTGTTATTATTATCGTTTCTTCTTTTTAAAATAAAACCCTTAGTTTACTATAAAAGTGAACAAAGTTATTAAAGATGTAAGTATGTTTACTTAGAAGTTGCTTTGTTTTCATTAACGAATATGTGATTCTTGGCCTTATGGGTTATAAATATATATCTTATAGGAATACGCGAATAAATATGTTTTAAATACATGTATCGTATAACGTATAATTTTCGAAAGTGTTACTAGGAAATTAAGGGTAACTAAAACTCGTATAACAACGAGAAAGTTATTAACGAACGGTTAAATACTGATGCCTAATATTGTTTTTACTTCATCAGTATTATAAACCATAATTCAGGTTATTTGTATACGCTTTTAAGTTTAAATTTAATATAAATAAGGTTATAAAATAATTGTTTGAAATATATTCAGCGTTTGACGTTTAAAATCTGGGTAAATTCAAGTGTTTATAAGCCGTTTCTTAAGTGTTAACGAGTGGTTGAAGACGAATAAGCGTAGGTTGTTGCCGTAAAAAAGTTTATAAGGGTTCAGCGTGCTATATAAAAGAAGGTCAATACTCGCGGTGAGGTGGGCTTTATACCCGTTATTCCTGTTCGTTCCGGTGACTTATGTATCGTATAACTTCTAAATAAAAAACATAATTTTAAAGTAAGTCAAGGTATTAAAAAGTAACGTGAAAATCGAGGTTAATAAACGGGTAAAAACTGTAATTCGAGGTAATCAAGTAATTTATTGAAATATTTAAGAGTATTCATAGAAAATTATGGATTATTGATACAAAATCAGGTAAGTTGGTTAAAATAGGTAACAGGTTTTTTGATAAGGACGAAAATAGTAATTTTGAGGATATATTCAAACCACTTGGTATAAGTTTGGTCGTTTATTAATGCCACGTTATATTTATATTCTGTACCCGTAAAGTAACGCCTTTTACGCCGCTTCGGAACGTAAAGTGTAATAATTTAGGCCTGTTTACGAAATAGGTATAAGAGTTCGTTGTTATATTTAGCCAACTTATAATGTAATTCGAAAGCGTCGAGTATTGCGGTATTGGAATAGTTTAAAAGCGGCTTTTAAGTTAGGTGAATGTAACCTACCTATTTAATTCAAACCTGTTGTTTTAATAGGTTATTACTTTTTTGGCTGTCCACAGAAGACTCTTCACATCACACCACCCGCTCAGTTGTGTACCTTATTTTACGATTCTTTTACACTTCTTGGGCTTGTGGTCCGTGGCAAAAAGGTGGCCTGGGTTGTGATTTTTCCACAGAGTTGTGAAGTATATCATCCCCATCGCCACGAGCTTTCAACCAAGATATATGTGTTTTATACGCCCTTCACTCTTTTAAGGCTATTAGATCCTTTATGCGAGTGGGTGTCGAGCGGGGACTAAGATGGCCGCGTAGCACAACTCGGCCAAAGCTGTAGTTTTCACGCTCTTACTGGTCTCTAAACTGTGGGGTACCTTAAGACTTTGATTGGAAGGCTGATTTGAAGTCCGGTTTCCCGTTAAAGGTTTTACTTAATATTTTTCTCTATGAGCAGAAGCTTTTTTTACTATATAACAGGTATAATGTTAAGAAATAATATTTAATACACCTAGTAGTGGGTTTACACTTTTGTCGCAACTAGGTGGACAAAACATTTACTAATGCGATCTAAATTCGTTGGAGGAAAAGGGTTCTTCATAAAACAGAGACATATATAGTTAATATAAGGCCCCTTCGGTAGGCATTTAATAGTACATATAGCGCAAAGTTCGTAAATTATCCAAAGGTGTGAAGGATACATTTTTCAGTTGATATATTTGTGGTATAAGGAATGAGGTGGTTTGTTTAACAAATTTAAAAGGTATAACCTAGAAACGTGAAACTGAATAGTGTGGTGGTTGTATAAAGTGAGAACTTTAGGTTGCAAACCCTTCCACCGGTATATGTATTTATCTTTTATATTATCGAGGGTCACACTATACTAGATATATAGTGGGTACTGCCCAATAATAGTAAATCCCCCCCCCCAAAAAGTTATTACGCTGGAGATGAACGACTTGAAGTTTATTTCGAATTCGTATAATGTTTTTAATATGTAATTTCAGTTTCGTTTCAAAGTCGTTGTTTATAATATCGATGGCTTACGGTTGAACGTCTTGGGTTTGTTAGCTTGCAAACGGCTTCAAAATAATTCAAATAAATCAATTTATATAAAACCCGGGGTATTTACTTTTCGAGATATTGAATTTGATAACGTAAAAAATAACTATATGTGTTACACTATACGTATCATAAAACCAACTGAACTTTTTTAAAAACTAATCCGGTTTATAGTTTATAAAAAAAATTAAACGTCATTATTAACTCGAAAACGTTTCTAAGAGGAGCGTTTCTCATTAGCGTTATTTTTTATACGTTATTACATAGTCGTTATTACGGCTTATACAAATTACATAATATTATGGATACGTTGAATTAAATTCTCAGCTTTTGCGTGCAGTTTTGTAACTGAAACGAATAAACATTATACTAATTATATAAGGTTAACATAATAAGCTTAAGTTATAAAAAAGGGTTAATACCGATAATAATCACATTTTCATTCTTCAAAGTTAATTGATAACCGGATAATAAATAACTTTGGTTAAGTTAAATATTAACGACGAAAAAGCTTAGGCACATTAGGACTTTTTAATTGATGCGTTCGGTTACACCGTCAGTTTTGAGGTAAAAGACGGTATTTCAACATTATTTTACACCTATTAAATTGTAAAGTTACTGGTAGGTCTTTATCGTTACAAGGTAGTCGATTCGAATCACTGTAGTCGAAATAACTAGTGTTACCTTGATGTTGGTTGATTGGTATTGGTTTTTTCAAGTTTAGCAGACTGCTAGCCGGTCTGCACACTAATTTGTATAGACAAACGCTTTAGCCTGTGCCCTACTTTAAACTAAACACCTACTACAATGCACTTATAATGCAATCCCATAACCAGTACAATCAACTTGTAGTTAGTATAGTTAACTTGACTGTATTGTAATTAATCTACTAAAAATAGAAATTAATATTATTCTAACACTGGCGACTTTTTATTTTGTGAATATACGCTAATGTAATTTGCCATTAATTGGTAATATCCTGTGGAATCTCTCCTTAATCAACAAGCTAACAATAAGCCAAACACCTGCCAATTCCCATTACTTTATACTGAAATTAGTATCAATTACAGCCCTTCGTAACCCTTTTATTCCACTCCTCCAAACCCTTTATTATTCAACTTCCGTGCGCGTATTTTTTGCCAAAAACTTATGCATATCACATATTCCACCACTTTCGTACCCTTTACTAGTAATTTAACCTACTACTACCGCCGCTATTATGTTATGACCCAATAGCTGCAGGTCACACCAGCAGCGGCCCACAGCACTAATAAAGGAAATCAGTTGGACATAGCCTGACAGCAGGCATCTGGTCCTATAGATCCCCCAGGGTTAGGGTCGATAGGGACCTACTCGGCACATCAAGAACCGGAGACTAGATATGTTGGATATGCTACAAATCCAAATGATCTAGTCTGGATATGTTGGATCGCATACATATTTAACATATCTTACGTCGCCACATCAATTGAAGAAACTAGATATAAGGACATGGTTATCACTATATTAGCTAGCTTTATTAGATAGTTTTTCAGTTGTTAATCTAAGTATTTACTTTTAAATAGCTTTAACGCTTTTAATTATCACTCGTACATCTTCGTTATTATTTACTTAACACCTTTGTTACCAACTTGATAATATAAACCCTCTAATACCTTTTATTTACTTCTTTTATTTAGGTCGTTACACGTGTTTCACTTACCGAATAATATTATGAAGATACTATAGCTCCTCAAACTCCTATCTTCTCTAACGTAGGCACCACTGAACTTACTAAAGCACAGATGATAAAGCAGATTAATTAGCTTCAACAACAGATTATGAAAATTCATGCTGCCTAGCAATCTATAATCTATAAAATAAAAAAACTCGCGGCTTTTAATGAAACCAAGGGGACCCTTTAAGGTTTCTTTATTCAGTACCATATTTACTTCCTTTACTACTAACACTAATTTACCAATGAAATCGACAAAGTGGTATTTGTTGAAAATCGCTTGGAAGGAGATGCCCTTATATAGTACGAACCCATGTTGCGGGATCTTTTAGGAAACAAGGAGGAAGATCGGAACAATAATACAAAGAAGCTCTTTAATAATTTCGTTAATTTCGAGGAAGCTGTTAAAGACGTTTTTGGAAATATAAATGAGAAACGGACCGCCGAACAACAATTTTCAACTTACTGGCAGATTTGGTCTACCTCAAAGTATTCCGCTAAATTCAAGCAAATCACTATCCAGTTGTGATTAGAGGACAGCACACTTATATCCCAGTTTTAAAAAAGATTAAAGGACGAATTTCAGGATAAATTAGCTAAATAAGATAGACCTGTCGATTTTTCTACGTACGTTTAAATAGTAATTCGCATCGACAACCGCTTGTATGAACGTAAGTAGGAACGGGGAAGGCGTAACCTTAGGAACACTTGAAAACCTCGACCTTAAGCCAACACCGGAAATAAATTTCAGCGGCGAATGCCCTACAATCTTAGTACCATAATAGGAGGTGAGACTTACTTAAGACCCATGGAAATCGACGCAATGTAACGAAAAACACCTTTTAAAAATCAAGAAAAATAGTATTATAACTATGGAAAAAAAGGGTACTTGGCCAGGGAATGTCGACAGCTAAAAGAAGAAACAATGGAAATCCGTCCCCAAAAGACGACGATAGCTTAATATAATAAACCAGGTTTACTTTACCAACGATACGTACTTTAAACCAGTACAAATACCAATTAAGCTAGCAATGCCTAGACTATAATGCAACTGTTAGGAAGGAAAATACCCTATATATAAAGAAGAATTGCTTCCCTATATTTTCGACCCTAGTTATATGGAATATTCAATCCACTCTGACGACAAAAAACAGTACGATCTGGATAACGAATCACTTCCGAAGCAAGTAACGGGCTTTAATAACAATTACGAATACCTTTATTAGAGCTTTTGTTATAACGACAGCTGCGTATCACACCTTTTAGTGAAGGAATATTTAGTATAATTCCCTAAAGAAACCTCGAGAAAAGCGATAACTGGTTATAGGAAGATATGAATCACTATACGGAATAGTGATAAACGACAGTCACTCGGATTGCTCGAGCATTATAAAACGACATCTCGGAGCCCCGGGATACTTAAACAATGAGGAAGACGACAACAATATACTATAATCAGACTCTAAAGAAGGACAAGACGAAAAAGACACCCAAACGACACCCGAAAGATACCTCGAAAAAACAATAAACGTTGCTCCAAATACCAGTGTTACTAGAATCGCTATAGCAGGATTTCCACTTATAAAAATCATATCTAAATTCTTACAACCACCGGAAAAACGCGATATTGGAGATAACCCAACGCTATAGTTAGGATACCCCTAACACCACTAGATCTCATAGGTTTTATGTATTCAAAATGCCTGCACTAACTATTTCTCGTAAAAAGCGTAATACGACTTATTCCCTCGATGCTTCGGATCGGAACCGATTATTAAAACGTGGACCAGCGACGAACTCTACCATTAAACGGTATAACGTTGCCACAACCAATTAGAATACGCGGTTATAAAACTCAAAAAAGGATATACCGCATCGTGTCAACGAAAGCCTCTCTATTGAAGATGGTATAAGGAACTCAAATGCTAAGTTTACATATAAGGAAAAGCGATTAATTAATACGAAAAACGAAACTAAATAAAATCCTTTAAACCAAAAAGACGATTTCCTTAAAAAGGAAAAGTTGGAATATCTGGAAAAGGTAAATATTATTAATAAAGGGACAACAGTCAATCGATACCAATAGATTCCTATATATAATCTTACGAAACGACTATACGTACATTATACTAAACTTCGAAATCAAGGGATGACAATAAAACAAACTATTGGACAATAACGTACAAGATAACTACATGTTACCAAATATTATTAATAGAGATGAAATCTCATAGTATTAAAAGGAATACCCTTACAAACTTAATATTACTAGAGGATAAAAAGTCTCTTATAGAAACGTAATTATCGATAAAAAGACTGATAATCTACTTATAATAGTATGCGAACGTACGACTATACTATTCCTAGACATTACAAATATAATATATTACGAACTGATCTTACGAATTCCTCAACTTAAAGCTGAGAATCCCCGAATCGATTGGATTATTAGCTGAATTTACTAGGATACTATCATTCCCTAAAAAAGGAACGCAATCAATGACTAAGAAAGGAGTTTAATTACTGAAGATAACCTAAGACGATAGAGTTTAAACGAACCCACATATACCTTTTAAAAAAGACGAGCAATACCCTTTAAATAGATAGAAAAGGATTTAGCTACTTCACAAACCTTACGATGAGGCGAAAGCAAATCAGGATACGATATAACCGGGCATTACCTACGAAGGAATAACCCCATTATACAAAAATAACGATTTCTCCTATACTCGATAATAAATATAGTAAAGACAGGAATGAAATTACAACTCGAAAATATTCCAGATGAATATCGATAATTCATATGAGTATTCCAGGAAATACTCGATACAGATATACCGAAACATATATAATACAACTACGAAATACCCCTATAAGAAAGGACGACACCACGATTCCATAAATTTACGGACTTAACGAAAAGCAATTTAAGGCACTTAGGGAGTACCTCGACGAAAACATATAAAAAAGTTATATTAGACTATCCAGGTTACCAATAGAATATCCAATCCTTTTAGTACCCAAAAAGAATGGGAAACTTAAACTTTACGTTAACTACCGGTAACTTAACAATATTACCACTAAAAACAGATATCTACTACTTTTAATTAAGGAACTTCGAAATCGATTATACGAAATACAATAGTTTACAGCCTTAAACCTTAAGGGTACCTAAAATCTTATTAAAATGAAGGAAGAAAAAGAATGAAAAATAGCATTCCGAATTCGTTATGGATATTACGAATAAACCGTTATATATTTTAAATTAACTAACGCACCCGCATCTTTTTTCAAAATAATTAACCAAGCCCTACACGAATATCTCGATATTTTCGTTATCGCTTACCTTAACGACATCCTAGTTTTTTCACCAACCCTTAAACTTTACAAGTAATATATTATCTAAATACTTTAAAAACTTTAGGATTCTAAACTCCTAATAGAATCAAAGAAAAGCTTCTTTCACGTATAGTAAGTCGATTACCTTGGATATACCATCGTACCTGGACAAATCAAAATACAAAAAGATAAAGTTGAAGCTATCACTAAATAGCTTACCCTACAAAATATCAAAGATATTAGAGAATTTTTAGGATACGTTAACTTTTACTGACAATATATACGAAATTATAGCGAAATCAAGATTTCACTTATAAAACTTATACAAAAGAATAAAAACTTTAAATAAAAAGACAAGGTATAGGAAATTTTCGATCGAATAAGATAAAAATTTACGAAAAAACTAATTTTATAGGAATTTAACCTAACGAAACCTTTCGAAATAAAAACAAACGTCTCGGACTTCGCGATCGATGGAAAATTAGGAAAAAAAGATAATTAAAAACGTTTCAAACTCATTATCAACTTTTTAGAAAATCTTAACGGACCAGAACTTAATTACCTAATTTACAACAAGGAACTTATAGTAGTTATCAAAGCATACAATGAATGTAAATAGTATCTTATCGGCGTAAAACACCCGATTACGATATATACAGACCACAAAAACCTGTTACAGTTTACCACGACCAAAATGTTAAACAAATGATAAACCAAATAGGCAAAATTCCTTTTATAATTCGACCTAAAGATTATATACAGTAAAGGCACAGAAAATGAAAGAGTGGACGCTCTTAATAAACCATTTGATTACGAATAAAAACAGAAACCCTGAAGATAAACTATCTTTATACAAAACTTATAAGTAAACCTTATTAACGAAGTTAGAGAAATCGACATTATCTTAAAGATCGAACCCAATTGACGGAACTCGAGCAATATAATACTCGAAAAACAAAAATACTTTATTAAAGAAATTCACAATATAACAACAAACGGATACCAAGGAAACATAGCTACTTACTATAGGATTAAGAAAATCTGAAACCCATCAAACCTCAAACGACGAGTTGAAACTATTATCAAAAACTATAACGACTACAAAAGGAAAAAGACAAAACGACATAAACTTTACGGATTACTAAAACCTTAACTAATACCTAGCGTTGTTTGAAAAATCTATTAGCCGAAACTTTATTGTTAATCTACTACGCTTACTAGAACCTTTAACTAAAACTATATTCGACAGTATTTTAGTAATGATTTACAAACTAATAAAGTACGTTTACTTTATACCTTATGAAAAGGCTAATACCGCGGAAAAACTCGTTTACATCTTCCTTTAGAAAATCCTAAGTAACTATGAAATACCAAAAGAAATAATTAGTGATAAAAACAAGCTTTTTACCTCAAAATTCTGGAAATCGGTTACCGCTTAACTCGGATCGAAAAAAAAAATAAGTATAGTATATCATCCATAAACGGACGGATAAACGAAACGAATTGACCAGATCTTAAAATAATACCTCAGATTCTACCTTAATTACCAGTAGAACAACTGGGTTAAATTACTACCATTGGCGCAATTCATATATAATAGCGCACGTACATTTACAACGAAACAATCAACTTTTTTTTTTTTACAAATTACGGATATAAGCCCCAGGCATATCATAAATCATTAACAAGGTTAAAACACCTAAAATAATAAAACTAATACACGACATTAAAACGATTTAACGGTAAATTTAGTAATGACTTTTCTTTATTTAATAGAAAATAGCCAAATACACAAATCATAAAAGGATTAAGGGACTAATTTTTAAAAAGAGAGATGAATTTTTCCTTCTCTGACGTAACATTAAAACTAAACGACCTAACGACAAATTCGACTATAAGAAAATCGGACTATTCAAAATTTTACGTAAACTTTTAAATATTAATTTCGAACTTTTATTACTAGTAATTATACGGCTACGGATACACGTTTTTCATATCTTATTATTAGAGCTAGCACTCCAGAACGCCTAGCTCGAGGCTTAGATTAAAGTAAATGATAAGTATGGCATGGAAAAATTCGAGGTTGAACGAATTTTAAATTTGCGTTAACACGATAACTAGATATAATATCTCGTTGGGTAAAAAGATTACGAACCTTAAAACAATATTTTAAAACCACTTAAAAACTTGACGAACTATTTTAAAAATCTTAACCAGTACTATTAGACTCGAACGCAAACCCCTTGGAAAAACCAGGCATGAAATTAGACCAGTTTACCATGGTGTTATCCACTTTAACAGAACCCCAATCGAAACCCTTAAAATTAAAATCGGATTACGTAAAGGCCTATTTCTTGTAAACCACGGCTTGTACGTCGATTGTAACACACCAACGATCCTCCTCGGCCTCTTCGGCCTCAATACGTTCTAATTCCTCCAGATTATCGATCTCCCGGCGAACAGCACGTATTATCTTATCGAACCATATCCTTTTTTGCTTTCGCTGGCACTCCACCTTCGCGGCGAAAGTGCGGAGTTCCTCCTCGGTTTGTTTCAGCGTAGCCTCGGCGTTTTGGTATTAAATACCAATTTTCTAGAGTTTTTAGGGAGTGAGTCCCTATACATCGCAGCGGGAACGACCCAGACGAACGCATTTCACGTAACGGGAAGGATCAGATAGCGAGGCTTGACAAGACGAAAGGCCCCAACCTTCGTAATAAGAACACGACGGCATTAATATGAAATTCTTAAGAAGCAACGATAAAAAAGTATCGCGTTACTCGGTTTTCCAGGAATGTGATTTTTGACTACTAGACTTATTAACTTTGTTATATATGACGAATTAGGAAGGAGTGATTTCAGGCGGCAGTTCGCGAAAAGGACAAGGAACGAACTTACAGGATCTTTCGGGATGAAAAACTTAAGGAGGAAGATAATATTATAACTCAACAGCTACAGGTCACACCAGTAATAGCCCTATAATACCAATAAAGGAAATTAGTTAGACATATCCTAACGGCAAGCATCTGGTTACACAACCCCCCCAAGGTTATGTTCGATAGGGACCCACTCGGTACACCGAGAACCGAAGACTTGATATATTGAATATGTTACATATTCAAATAATCTAGTCTGGATATGTTAAATCGCATATATATCCAACATATCCCACGCCACTAGGTCAACTGAAGGAACTAGATATAAGAACATGGTTATCACCACATTAGGTAGCTTTATTAAATAATTTTTCAGTTGTCTATCTAAGTATTTACCTCTAAATAGCTTTAAGGCTTTTGATTATTACTCGCACGTCTTCGTTATTATTCACTCAACACTTCTGCTACCAACTTGATAACATAAACCCTCTGACACCTTCTATTTACTCATAGGTATTTAGTGTGATCATTATATATTACCATCATTAATATTATCCTAGCAATCTTTGCGTTCATCAAGGTATTACTATTTCTCCACGTAATTTGGCCTTTACTAGGTAGCCTTTCCAAGTAATTCTGCTATTAACCGATGCCTTTAAAGTATATATTTCGACTTTAACAAATAAGGTTCTGCCAAGCTAGTTAGGCTTATTGGGCTTGCTGGATCTGAAAGGCCGGTCGGGCCTAACGGACTTATCTGGCTTGCTAAGCTTTCTAGGCTTGATGGGCCTGCCGGATCTGTCGGGTTTAATGGACCTTACGAGCTTGTTGGGCCTAACGGGCTTTCCAGGCTTACTAGGTTTGTTACATCCATTGCGCCTATACCTCAGCTCTTTGGACTTATTTGGTTAATTGGCCAACTCTTTAAAGATTTTTAAAGGGTAGGTTTGCAAAATCTTGAGGGTTTTCGACTTCGTCTCGAAAAGAATTTTCGTTTTAAGGAGGGTTCTCGTCTTAAGGGTCTTTCAGGTCGAAGTCGTCAGAAAGATCTTCGTTTTAAGGATCTGAAGGGTCTTTGTCTTAAAGTTTTTGAAGGTTTTCCAGGTTGAGGTCATCGAAAAGATCTTCGTTTTCGTTTGGAAAAACGTATTCAAAGTCTTTGTATATCCATTAAGGATCCTTATCTATAACGTATTTGTAAAGTACTTTTGCCAAATTACTTTCTTTTCCTGCTCCTCTCGGTATTAAAATCCCTTGTTTACATAAGTCGGCCCTTAAATTAAACTTAAACAACTTCTTTTTCTTTTTCTATATATTTAGACTTCACTCTTTAAAATATTTTTGAAAATTTTCGTACGCTTTTATGCATCGAACGGTTCTAATAAAGTTTGAATCGAAAATATAGAAACCGATTTCATTAGTTAAATGTTCAATTACTAAATCTTCGTTGGATTTTATAAACTAAAAGTCTTTATCGTAATACTTTGAAAAAAGAGGCCCGAAAGCTTCAATTTCCTTTAGTCGCTTCTAGCTAGATACCATCTTAAAGTTCTGGCCAGTATAGAACTCGATGGTTTGACGTAAAGTTGCGTAAGAACTTAGCAACGTGGTGTTGAATCTCGCGACGTAGCTTTCTTGATGCGATTCTGTATTTTCGCTGGAAGAAGTGATATTGATGATTAAATTGACGTAGAGGAAGAGAAAAAAAATAAAGTAGAGGTAAAGGTTTAGTGTAAAAAATAAAGGCTATATAAAGGGTAAGGTAGAAGGTTAAAAGTTATAAGCCGTATAACTTGAGCATTTTTACAGTAGTAACAATTATGATAGTATTGACTTAGTTGTTTGCCAACTTAACCATTTTCAAGACTTTAAGGCGGTTAATCTCAACGTCTTTAAAAAGGATTAATAAAGATTTCTTATTGTTTTCAATAACAATACCGTCTCTAACTTTTAAAATACCGCTAATAACTAATATAACCTATAAATATTCCCTGATTATTGCCACAAAAAACTTACATAGCTCATAGAGACCCTTTGCAAAAATCTTTACTATACCCTTAGCTGTCATTTAATATAAAACGTAACTAGAGAGTAACTCATTCTTCTACTTAACTTATTTGTGTTTAACCTAATGAACACTAATTAATATTGGTAAGCTTTTATCGTTACAACGTAGTCGATTCGAATTACTGTGGTCGAAGTAACTGGTATTATATTAATGTTGGTTAATTGGTATTAGTTTTTCTAAGTTTAGCAGACCATTAGTCGATCTACTGTAATGATCACACTAAATACCCATGAGTAAATAGAAGGTGTTAAGGGATTTATGTTAGCAGTAAAGTAGTAGAGGTAACAAAAGTGCAATATCAAGAAGATGTTTATTCGTGCTGTAGAATGATCACTAGCCGTTAGGCTATTCAGGTGTGTAGACTGAATACTTAGATTGACAACTGAGGAGCTATGAAGGAAATACTATCTGTGTAGTGATGACTGTGTCCTTATATATCCGTGTCTTCATACCGTCTTCAGTACTGGACCGCTGAAGTCGATGTCGCTTCCTTCGATCCAATGTTGTCGACTAGACCGCGAGCGGTCCTGTAGGTCCAAACCCTAACCCTGGGTGCTTACATAAGAGATATCTCTGGCTTGATGTGTTGGACATCAAGCTTCTGATAGCGCAGCGGACCGCTGGCCTATTCCATGACCTGCAATTAGTCCTTGGGTTATAACATTTACATACTAATTTATATAGCCAAACGTTTTAGCATGTGCCCCACTTTGAAATAGGCACCTACTGCACTGCACTTGTAGTGTGGCCCCATAACTAGAACAGTTAACTTACAGTCAGTATAGTTAACTTAGCTATACTATAATTAACCTACTAAAAATAGCAGTCAATATTATTCCAATAAAATTCGTGTTTAAAACCTATTGGTTGAATTTCACCTTTAGTTACTAATACTCGTACAGGAAAATCCTTAAAATCGCTAAAAACAATTTAAAAACCGTTTTATATAAGCTTTAATCTTTATAATAGTTAAAACTTTAAGGGTAATGACTTTATTTGAACGATTTGTAATAATTATAAAATAACATTGCTCGCTTGCAAATTTATAAGGTAAATTGATTACAAAGTCGATAAAAAGTTTCCTTCGACAGTTATTTTAATAGGTTATACGTCTATAAACATCGTAGTTCCGGTAAAAACGCTAGATTGTATGGTATAAACCGGGTTAAAAGTACATTTTAAAAAGAATAACGATGGTAATATCGTTTCCCGGGTAACTAATAAGGAGTAAATCGTAAGTAATTTGTATCGACTCTATAATAAATGGCTTCTAAATAGGTATTTAAATACGGTAATGGAATTGTAAAATCTTATCCTCGTTTATTAAATATTTCTAAATCAAAACTTTCAATATTCAATCGTTGTTAATACGAGTATTGATAGAAAAACTTCTGTCGTTTATACATATTATACTATTAGTTGGGGGTAAGTGATATTATAGGTAAGAATAATATTCCAATTATTTTAAGGATTAATATTAGTAAAACGCTTACAACTTTTGGGGATAGATTCGCTAACGACGGTTGATTGGGAGATATACGTACTTGGGAGCGGTTCGAAAGTAACCTACTCAGGGCGTAAAAGCTGGAGTTCCTAGCCTAAAAAGCGTATGTCGAAATAACTATTGGAAATATCCGGGTTTTTCTGTAATAACATATCAAGTTGTATATAATTGGACCTTCTATTATAAATGAATTTAAACCTCAAATGAAAAAAAAGTCATTTGAATTAACAAATTCAATATAAAAAAAGCCGTTGTATAATTATAAAGTATTTTAAGATTTTATAGTCCGTAATAATCGTAAACGAGCGTCTTCCATCCCGGAGTTCCGCGTTCCATGCTTTTAAACAATTATAATCCCGAGTAATTCTTTGTTGTAGGTTTCGTAATTATATTAGACAGGTGACAAATGACGAGAATAGTGTATTACCGGGAATAGGTTACCTCATTCTTCATATTAAGGTAAATAACCGTTTAAAGTTTAATTAAAGTATTTAGTTTTCAAAAAAGAATTATAATCCGAATCCTATTAGATAAATACGGGTTTGAAAAGGAAGTTAAATTTGAACCATTTAAAAGCGGATTTTTTTTTCGGATTCTTAATGAAAAGAAGTGCCTTTTTGGTTCAGTCGAATGAAAATGTTGATAATTGTAAAATAGTCGAAAATAAAATGCTAGTAAAAGGTAAGGAATACGAAAAAATCTTTTGCTTTTGGGACTAACGTAAAACCCATCTATTTCCGAATAACGCTGACTTTGTTTGAATTTATACGGATGTTAACATTAGCTTGATATATGAATCCTAGGTATTTAATTTTTCAAATCGTTTAATTTATACTTGAATATATCTAAATTAAGGTTCGTCACGTTTAAAACGTTCAAAATTGGTTTAAGATTAAGGTTATAATCGTTAAAGGTACCATTTAAGTAAACCAAAATATAGTCAATTTAAAAGAAGTAAAATATATTGAAAAAATTGTAATGAATTATTAATATACCGTCAAAAGTTAGTTAATATATTAAAAAGACCAAAAATGGTAATTTCTGGTAGGGATTTAGACGTTGCAATGTTGTCGATTAGATTGGTCGAAGTAATAGTGGCATTGCATAGTCAAGTGATGGATACATTATTCTAGGTTTGGCAGAACGCTAGCTAGTCTTCGTAGTACTTTGTATAGGCAATTGCTTAGCTCGTGTCCTAGTGTAAAGTTGGCGTATACTGTATCTGATTTACAGCCAATACAGTAGGCCAACAAAAAATAATACACTTAACTTGCAGTTAGTATAGTAAACTTTACTATAAGTAAAGTTTACCTATTGTATTATAGGTATTAATATTCCAATACTAGCGACTTTTTAGTTTGTAAGCGTAGGCTAGTATATTTAATTAATCTTTTTCAGTTACTGGTTCAATTACTTTTTCGTTAATGAACCAGACCCCTTTCAATTTTAGTTAACTTTTACATTAAATTACTCTTATTTATATTTATATCAACCCTATTTTACATTTTCATACTATATGGCTCCAAGGTTCAAATTTTTGAACTTTTATAAAAGGTTTTTCCGTTATAAACATATATAAGCCTTCACTTTAACCGTATTAATTAAATAACTCGCTATCGTTAGTTTTTCGGCAGTTTTCCAATTCGCCAGCATATTCTTAACCGCCGCCATATAATTTGACTTAACCGGGTGACCTATTAACGTAGCCCTTAATACCTATAGTCAGCTTATCATTATCCATGAACCTCTCAAAGACACTATTTGATAATTCCTTCCTTATAAAGTTAATAGGATTGTCTTTCCCGTTGATCTACTGGAACTATTTTAATTTAATTTCCTTTTTAGTCTTTACAAAGTATTATTACGTCGATTATCAAATGTTTTCGGCTAATAGTTTCAAACTTCGAAAGGCATTCGAATAGGCTCCTCGAGTCCATAAAAATTACCACCGTGACAGGAGGAATTTTTAATTACCTAGTAATAACGTTAAAAGTTTTTCATAATACTATATATATATTAAAGTCTATTATTATTATATAAGTCTTTAAACTTTGTAAGATTCATATAACCCTTTGATATTTTATAAAAGTTTAATAGGTCAATATTTTCATAATACTGAACTAATCCTCCCGCTTATTTTTATTAATATGGTTGATTAAAAATTCAATTTATGAAGATAAGTAGGTGTTATAAATGAAGGATCCGTTTGTAAAAATCATTAATTAGCTTTGGATAGATCGATCAAAACTATATCAATACCTCGATCCAGATTTCGCATATGTCACTTAAGCCTCTTATTTAGCCGGTTAAAGTCGTCATCCATTAGATCTTTATACATATGCCGCGATAAATAGGTTTTAAAAGGCTTCCGATTAACATAGAATAACAATATAACTGCCTAGAGCACGTTATTTTAAGTATCGTTAAACCTTAATTACGTTAATCTCATCGATAATAGTTAAGTTGATGACTTAACCCTTTTAGCGAGAGCTAAAGCCGGTATTAACACCAAATATACGGATTAACAATCTATTAAAGTTGAGTTAACTAACCTTCGCCAACATCTTAACCAACTTGTAATTCCAAAACTTGAAGTCTTGAATCACCTGCTATTCTGATGTTATAAACCTATTCTTTTTAACGAAAAAGTTATCGTTAATTTATATACATATTAGGATGAAGTTTAAGCCGTTAGTAAATACAAGTCGTATATAAAAACCTTTATATCTAGTTGTAATTTGAAGTATGATTAGTAAGTGAAAAACTAATAAACGCCTGATTTAGCTAGTCCGTATAGTAATTCAATACATCTTATTACCATCCCTAAAGAGTAGATAATACTCAATTTCTATAGAAACTTTAATATGACGATTTATCATAAGTCAGTTACTGACTATATATATGTTTACGGTATATTTCGGTTATTAAGTATAATCTTGCTTTTAGTCTTCATAAATGAAGTTACTGCTAAAACAACTACCAAATATTAGCTAATATTTCAAATTGTTGGCGATTACATAAAGATATAATTTTTGCTTTTATTGCTGTATCATTAAGTTATTAGGCGTAACATTTCGTATGGCCGCCCCGTAAACTTACCTTTAACCTCGTAGATAATGCTCGACCTGAAAATCGTAACATTTATATCTTAAAGGTTAAAATCGGCCTTCGAAACTAATTATACAACTCCTCTATTTGATATGCCGTTAATTTTGACCTTATCGCTTTCTTTAAAAGGTTTGATAAAGGTCTTGATAATACTTTATAATTTAAAATTTAATGGCAAGTCTTCGTTATCCTTTTATTTTTTACTTACCCAAGCAATATTATAAATACGTGTATATTTCTCCTTTTTAACATTCTCCTTTTTCGGGAGTCGTCCACATCGGCAACATTTTATTGACTTATCGATAATGGGTGGAGGAGGTTCGTATTAACTCGGTCACTTAACTTAAGGGTTTTAATCGCTAATAGCTCGAATATAAAACTTAACCTAGTTAGTACGAAACTATACGAGGCTTTTAATAATTTTAATAGTTACTTTAAAGTTAATGATACATAATGTTTTATATAAGCATTTCCGTTTATCCGACTCCCGCGATATAAAGACTTCACTTTATAACGGCAAAATAAGTACTTCGATAATCGTTGAGCCGTTTCTAGTATTAAAAGCGTTATTTACTTAGCGGCGTACAGATTTCTTTTGCAATTCCTTTAATACTTTACCATAGGCTACAGCTCGCTTCTAAGTACTTGTTAATAGCGAAGATTCATTTGTCAGGCGTAGGTCTAATACAAAGACCAGTAATGTTAATATTAAGTCATTAGGGCCTACAGTATCATTTAGGCCCTCTACCACTATTTAAAGGCGGGACTTCGAATCCGTAAAGCTTTTAATCTCTAGCGTAATGATATTATACATTCGGCGAAAGATTGCGTATACCATTTCGACTTTCCTAATACTTTAGTAGACTTTTAGAGGCACCAGTTTATACTGGATACCTATTATCTTGTTATTTTTCTGGATCTCTACCGCCGCATAGTCGATGCCAGTATCATGGATATGACGTTAGGTGGGCCGAAATACGTGTTAATCCACAGTATTTTTAGCTCTTCCTAAGTATCACTTATCAACAAGGACTTGAAAAACTTAACACCGTAAAAAAATTATAAAGTTAATCATGTAAAACACAAGCTTATTATCTAAGTAAAACACATTAATAAAGATTTTATAGTTGAAGTATTTTTTTTTAATGTAAATATAAATTTTCGAAAGGTTTAAGTATATGTTTCATAGTAGTTACAAACCTTTTTAATAGCTTTTAGGGCAAAGTGTTCCACATATTTATGCCCTATGGACTTTAGGACTTTATACAACTTATAAACAGCTGGGTAGTTAAAACTCCGGTATAATTAACGTATCTATGGCTCCGTCAAGTTGATACCACTACCTTTAGGCTTTAAAAATAAAACTATAGATACCCCTATTTAAAGGCGAGGGTAAACCTTTAGCTGTTTTTAACTAGTTCGTCAACTTTAATGTTAAAGTTGACACCAAGGTTCTTTATATCCTCCAAATAAAAAGGGAAAGAGGTAGGAGACTTAAGAATATGAAATAATCGACGTAATAAAAGTTTGGACTACTGTTATCCCTAGTAATGATAGTTATTCGCTTAATCCGAAGCTAACTTTAGCCTTAATAGTATTGTAACGATCAATTTTAGTAGCTTTAGTACTTTCTCTTCATAACGCCTCGTACTATGAATAGCTTTAGATAGCATGGAGGATTGATGTGCATACTAAGCGTGACTTATACTAGGGAAATGGCTACCAGCAGTCATGAGAGGGATGTCTAGAGGATAAAGGGGTACTCACAGGAACTAGTCGAACTAGAAACAATAATACAAATACACCTCTCTACCCCTCCAATTACACCACTAAAAGACCCCGTTTATACTGTAATCATCTGGTGATCTACACAGAAGTCGTTTACTCTACAACTATCCTGATCCGTAGTCAGAAACATATGCAGTCAAAAACGTAAAACACACAACGAGAACGAATACAAGGCGAAAATAAACGAGTACGAGGCGAAAATAGACGAGTACAAGGCGAGAACGAAACGAGCACGAAGCGAGAACGATACGAGTACGAGGTGAGAAAGAGATGAGTACGAGACGAAAACGAACGAGTACGAGGACGAAAATAAATAAACCTTTACAAAACTTACAGTTAGCTAAAGCTGGCTATACAAAACTGGAGAAATTGGAAAAACAAGCAGAAGACAGATTATCCAAATATATAAATCTTATTCAACAATCCCGACCACCAAACGCTTACATTAAATTAAAAGATTTTATTATTTCGAAAGCAAAACGATACCAACGAAATATAATGATTACCAAATAATTAAATACTACACATACCACACCTTTTAAGATGAGTTTTATACGAATATTCACCGGACAATCCGGCGAAAGTACGAATGATTACGTCGAGGACGTGGAGATTGCGGCGGAAATGCAATATTAAAACGATACTCTTCTCGAAAAGATCTGTGAGAGTTATTTTAGAGCGGGGTTAAAAGAGGAGGCGGTTAAATGGTACCGTAATATACCAGAAGAGAAGAGATAACAATAGGAGGATTTTAGGGCACTTTTTAAAATTCGTTTTAAGTTTCGTTTAATAATAATAAGTAAAGGAATAACAGCTAAAGTAAACTCTTTTGTGAGACGTGTCTACGATACGTTAGTTAAATACGTAAAAAGGGAAGATAAACTTGTTATATAATACCTTTATATACTATAAAAAGAGTTGAAAAACAGGTTTTTAACCTATCTTATAAATAATGGTTAAAATAACGACAAGATATTGTAAACAAGAGTTACTAATCGTTTGTTTTTTTAAAGACCTTATAAATTGAAACTTAATGTATAAAGACGAGGTTACATACGATATCGTACGAAAGATAATAATCGCAGCAATTATAATTCCTAACTGTAATAACAACCCTTTCTTTTCGTAAAACGAAAAATAAAAAAATACTTGGGAGTATTTAATGAAAAAAGTACTCTAAACGATTATAAAACTAATGTAAAAATAAATAGGTAGGTTAACGCCTTAGGATAATGGGGGAAACACTTTTTATAACTTGTAAAATACTCGCTAACATTACAATTTACATTAAACTTACTTTTGACTTATTTTATAAACGATGATAATAGACTCGCGAAACTTATACCAAATTAAAATTAAAATGGGTAATAATTAATAATAATAATAATAATGATAATAATTAATAATAATAATAATAATAATAATAATAATAATAATAATAATAATAATAATAATAATAATAATAATAATAATAATAATAATAATAATAATAATAATAATCATAATAATAATAATAATAATAATAATAATAATAATAATAATAATAATAATAATAATAATAATAATAATAATAAATGCAAAACAACACGTAAATATACTTTAATTACAGTAACTTAACTAAACTATATTATAGGTTTTACGACTATTATTACCCCCGATAACCATAGGCAAATACGTATTAAATACGAGATTTAACACTAATAAGGCGAGTAGTCCCCAAGGAGTTAAAAATAAAAAGTGAGATAAACGTAAAGATATACAAGCTATTATTTATAGTATTAATAAACCGAACCGAATATCAGAAATTTTACCTTACCTTTAACATTAATTCTTTATATATAGTAAACTTAAACGTAAAGGGAGGTAATGTATAGGATTAATTAACCGAGCCGGAAAAACGTCAATATATTTGTAAAAATAAAAGGAAAGATCCAAAAAGTCGAAGATATTATCCCTTCAATAGCTACCAAACGCCGTAACATTCGAATGATAAGGTATACGAACCTATATACTCGAATTAAAAACGAAGAAAAAGGCTTATCTAATATTTGTATAAAACTAATTTTCCTTATCCTCGAACGTTACAATTTTAAACCCTCCCATCGATAACTTAAACCAATAAAGAACGGTTTCGCAAATGACTTTCCCAGTTTCGTACTGTTATACATAAAGAGTACGAAGTGAATACCGCGGGAAAAAGAAAAGACACTATGCCTATTCAAGTATTCTTGAGTCGTCCTGAAAAACGATTTAATCTGATAAATACTTTACCAAAAATTTAACCCAAAATTACTTTCAAACAGTTACTAAACCATGATTCTATATTAAGAAAACAAATAGCGAAGATATATAACTTCGATACTATCTAACAAACGAAAATAGGGAGAAAAACCGTAAGGAAAAAACGAAAACTTATAATGTACATATATTCAGCGGTTATAACAGCTGTAAAATATCGTACCAAATAATATACTATGAAAATGAATCAAAATACATTTAAGATAACACTTATAATATTTATATTAAAAGGTATTTAGTAAATAACGTTTTTTTTAATTAAACTCGTTACACGAGATACGATAGCTCGTATAAAAATTACCGTTTAAATAGCCAACTTACCAATAACTTTTACGATAGCCGACGAAAGTCGTACGATATTAACAACCTACGTATTATTTTCTTTCGTCGTTAGTAATAATATTTCTTCAATTTATATATTTATTATAACTAACTATTTATTCATTCCTTAACCATTAATGATTATACTAAAAATATCCTTATACGTATGGGTAAAGGCGAATACTTAGTTGTTATACCGGTAAAACGACATGTAAAACCGTGGCTTTTTAATGTTTAACTAGCTTATATAAACCGTTTTTAAAACGAAAACCAACACTCGTCAGATACGTTTACCACGAGTAATAAAAAAAAGACGATACAATCAGGGTTAAAAGACGAAAATAACAACGACAAGGACGAGGACTAAGCCTTGAACTAAAAAGATATAAAATATTTATGAAAACTGAATAAATTTATCGATTTTACTAAATATATGTAAAAATCAGGGAAACTCCCAAACTAACGCGGGCTTTACACCTGGGAAAGGCTATTCGGTAACCGAAAAACCCAGGAAATACTAGTACTTACAAGTAAGTGCGTTTTAAAAAAGTTTAACCATACCAAAAATACTCGAAAGCGAAATAAAAGTATATAAAAACGAGAAGAAAAACTATGAGGGTAAAATAAAAACGTGTGAAAACGAAGCGAAAACGTTAATAGTAGTTATAAAACGAAATGGATAATGGAAAAAATATAAAAAATTTATTACGTTTAACGAGGTAAAATGATCTCTTATTAAAAACACCTCGATGTCGTTAATTATTTATTACGTTTACCTATTTCGCGTATTTCTATTTAACGTATAAAAAGAGAAATAAAACTTTTTCATTATTTTTCGCCATTGACGTCGCCTGTTAGACTGTTAATTTTTAATAATTATAGAAAAACTAATTCGGAATTCGATGGACGAAACGATGGTATTTTTTCATTACAGGCGTTAAGTAACGAAAAAGACAAAAAGGTGTTTTAAAACGTTTTGGTATATAAATATAAAATATAGTAAAAAAGAATAAGAGAAAATTAAAAAAGAATTAAAAAGGCTTGACTGGAATACAACGAAACAAAACGAATATTAATAACAAAAAATAATAAACTTAATAAAAACATTAAACGTCGGCCCTAATAAAGGGAATTCGACGACATATTATAGGATGTTATTAAAAGATGATTTAGGCTTCCGATATCGATATTAGAAATATAAGTAAAATAAATAAGGCGGAAGATTTTGTTAACGAGAAATATCCATAACTTTGCGAGAATAAAAGGAAAGTATTAGAGTTAGCCAAGATTTTGGTATATACTTGAAAAAATGCGTTTGCCTTTGGATTAAGAGACGTACAAGTAAACGATTTCGTTACTTATTTAATCGAACCCGAACTAAATAGCAAACCGTTTCGACTAAAACAACCAAAATACTTATGATATAAGGTTTTATATAATTATAAAAGTAGCTGGATTTTTTATATCAAGTTAGTTTAAATAGAGTATATACTTACGATACCCATTAAAGAAAACCGACGAATACCGATTTATTAATAACTATATTCTAGTTAATAATTACGTAATTAAACTATAATAACCGATATAATTACGAGATAAAGTATTCTAAACTTTTTCTAGGGTAATTATAACGTTTTTTACCAAGGTAATATAACGAATGAATATTAGGAAACCCTTATTACTTCAGGTTATAAGTACAAAACAGCATTTATTACGCCGAATATATAATATTTAATACTTAGGATACCTTAGAGAATAACAGGAAGTAGATATACCTATTATGTATTTAGCGATATTACCTTTGATAAATGGTTATTATTAAATGACAAGGGCCATAAAAATAATACGAAAATCGATGAAAATACTATAAGAGGAAACTGAAAAAACGCGAAAATGAGTGGATTAGCACTACCTTTATTAATGGGATACAATTATACCTGGAAAACGGTTTTCTATGTATATATTAACTACTATAACGCCTTATCACATGGATTTGACGCAATATTAAGTTTCTTTTACTATTAATATTTTCCTCGCCTTAAATTCGGGAAAATTAGCCTTATCCCTTATTAAAATATTTTATTCGAATGCAATATTTACTCATTGGAATTTGAATTATGACGGGGTCGAGTTCGGCCGTCTTAAAAATATCGAAGAAGATTCGAAATGTAGGCGAAACCTGAAAATCACCTTATTTTATTAAATATATTAAACGAGTTCCTTTACTTTACACCATACATCGCGAGGTATATACCTAAAAAATCATTGTCAACGATAATCCTCAAAACATCCTGTATAAAAAAGGTGCCGAAAATAACCTGAATAGGTAAAGCTTTAAAACAAATATAATAGATCCCTAAAAAAATTAAATAAAAAGGGAGTATGTTAAGGCTTTCGTGACTATATACCTGACTATCTAATAAAACGTTGTTATAATACCAGATTTCTCGTTTTAATATTTTCTTGTCACGGATAGATTAAATAAGGGTATTGGTGGTGTCGTTTTTTAACTAAAGGAATTACCGAGACGTACTGAGGTTGTCGACAAGTTAATATTTTATATAAAAATTCTAGTTTTTTCCCTTTGAAAATTAAACGATACCGAAACGAGATATACCATCGGTAAGAGAAAAGTACTAGCCGTGGTAAAATTCTTAAAAAAAGCTAGGCTATAGGTGATTAAGTCGCATTTTTAAATAATAGTATATATCAACTACATAAACCTGATTTTATTGTTAACGAGTCCGATAATACCTATTAGGAGAATTACGTAATGAACAGATATTTTGGAAATATTTGACATGAAAATCATATATTAACCTAATATAAATAAAATTATTAAGATCGCGAACAGGACTTCAAGGTTATTAAAACTAATTACAAATCTTTTAAAGTTAAATATAAGAAAATTACTGTAGGTAGTGGAAGAATGTTTACTCGTAAAACTAACGATGTTAAAACATCCAGAAAT
Organism: Anisogramma anomala; assembly: GCA_038502455.1. NCBI lineage: Eukaryota > Fungi > Ascomycota > Sordariomycetes > Diaporthales > Gnomoniaceae > Anisogramma > Anisogramma anomala. The sequence continues at coordinate 28,096,747 of JASMMZ010000002.1, read as the reverse complement.
AGGAATTTTTTTACTTATAGGAGTGTTAAGCCCTAAATAAATACTACGACCTAAAGTAGTAACGATAGCAACCGTATATACTGACGAAACGAATTGGTACGGAGAAATTATAGGATACCTTATAAATGTATAGGAGATAATCAAAGACTTATTAATACAGGTAAAAAGGAAAGTAAAACGAAACTTATTACAATTTTGTATTTAGGAAGGAGTGTTGTTAATGCGAGAACTTGGTAAAGAATACGTAATATACGTAAAAAAAAGTAAGATACCTCGAATATTAAAGTAAGACTACAACCCTTATGGGTATTTTGAAGTAACCTCAACCGTTTACAAATTAAAGGGAATAATATAATGGCTAACTCGGTATATTAACATTAAAGAATACGTTAAAACTTATAAGCTGTATGCATTATCCAACATTATCAGACCAGTTAATATGGGATTCATACCTATCGTGGCTTTGAAACTATAGGATATTATAGGTATGGATTTTACAGGTAAGATTAATTTAAAAGAAGTCGGCGGCGAAACTTATATTTACCTTATAGTTAATTATTTCTCGCTTTTTTGTTTTATCGAATAATAGGTAAACCAATTAAAGAGGAGGTATGTTTAATATGGAAACCTATTACCAATATCTTCGGTTACCCTAAGAAATGTTACTTGGATAACATAAAGTACTCTAAAAGTCCAACGGTTATAAAGTTTTTTTTAAGGGCGGAACAAAGATAATAAATACGCCTATATACTCAGTTATATTAGTGAGACTAATTAAAGTATTGGTCAAGTTAGTCAAAAATGGGTAAAAGAAATAGGCTTACAAACGTGGGTATAGACAACTTGAAAAGTGGCTTAAAGTTTTCGCCAATATTATAAGGTCTATTAATAATAAGCTCGTGAGAAACTTAACCTATACACCCTTATAGATTATATTAGTTTAGTCGGTAAAGCCTTCGGGGGCTGCATTCATAAAAATAAAAGTAATGTTAAACCTGAATCGAAAATAATTAGCGACTATATTTAATAAATCGTAAGTTAATAAGGAGGCAATTTGCGATGAATTCGTTAGTCAACGTGACAATTTATATTAGCAGGTGGTTAATAAATAGGAGAAGCGATAGATTAAATCCAAGACTAACTTCGACAATGGTGGTAATGGGTTTAAAGTTAGCGACTAGGTGTAGGAGATCGTACCGAAGACCTGCGACATTAAATTGAGAATATTTATGGTTAATAAAGATGAAAGCAAAAACTTAAAAAACATTCGGGCGCTTACTTTTAAGCCGCGATGGACAGGGCCGTGGAAATTTGACGAGATCGCTTTATTCGTGTCGCTTTGGATCGTTGATTCTACCACTAGATTAAAAAAAAGGAAAGTCCATATTAACTCGCTGAAGCCATACATTCAGAGGGAAAAGAATGAGGGGGAAGAGGACGAAAGAAGAAGAAGAAACGGGCAAGATGTGGAAGAAATGAGGGATCCTTACGTCAGTAACCTCGATGGCAACGAGCGCACCATCGATCAGAATGCGCCGCGATAGAATAACGACATTGACGTTTATCGAAGTTGAAGTTGAAGTTGAAGTTGAAAAGGTTAAAAGGGCAAAGATTAAGGTTAAAAAAGGGTGGAAACTAAAGTTGAAGTTGAAGTTAGAGGGATTATCGTAAAGTATAGTGGTGATGGAAAGTTCACTTTTGCTTCCTTATTCCTATTTTTTATATTGTTTCATTGCCCCACTTTACCCCACATTAATATTTGGTGTGGACCTCAAATTTTATCCACCTTATTATATATGGCTTCAGGGACTCAGTTATATATTAATTGGGGGATAAATGGTAGCATGGAGGATTGATGTGCATACCAAGCATGACTTTTACTAGGGAAATGGCTACCCGCAGTCATGGGAGGGATGTTTGGAGGGTAAAGAAGTACCCGCAGGAACTAGCCGAACTAGAAACAACAATACAAATACACCTCTCTACCCCTCTAATTACCCTACCCAAAGACTCTGTTTGTACTGTAATCATCTTCTATTAAGTACCTTACTACCACTGTATTTAACATAATACCTTAAAACGTATGGTTAGTGTAATGATCGCGAAGATTAAAGGCATTTAAAGGGTCAAGGGTTTTGTTAGGGTAAAAGTATGGGTTTTCACCACCTAAATAATACAGAAAAACATAGTTGGCTAATTACTAAGCCGTGCCAGAAACTATATATTTATACTAATTAATTTACTTGGGGATATTGTCGCCTATAATTGCTTACTTGCCCTTAAAGTTTGTGATTTAATCTAATTAGTCTTATTTAAAAATGATAAAGTATTGGATACAATATATTACCTTCTTTTTATTGCGCTCGACGGAATAATAGCGAGTTAACTAATAGCTAAACCTATTACAAATTTAATACATTTTACTATTATTATAACGATAATTATTACGGTTAATCGATATGCTTAAATTTTAACCTTATTAGCGCCAAAATGACTGTTACCTCTAGTTCAAAGCCATAGGTTCAGACTTTAGACGTTTATAACGCCTATAGCTATACTTGCGGTCAACGTAATTAACCATCGCAACATCTTTTTTATTTACGTCAGAAAAATTACCGGTTTAGGGGTATATACCAAGCTAGTTTGGTGTACACGCTATTACAGTCATAAATGAAAAACGAAACTGGTTAAAAAAGCCATTATAAGTGGTATTTAAGCGTTTTAAAGTGTATTTAAACTCGTTAACGCCCGAAACAGCTACCTGTATCTACTCTCGGAATGTAGCTTCGCTAACGAAAGCTTTCCCTATTGCCTGTTAATATAACATCAATTTAATAAGAATTTAATTTACGATATCTATTAGTATTTCCTTCTTTTTTTTTTCGTTATTATCGTGATTTACCTTGGAGTAAATCAATCCGTGTAGTATTATGCAAAGTGGACATCGTACTCGAAGTGACTTTTCATATTATCGTAAAATTCGCGAAAGGTAGTTACCCAGGTTAAGAAAGTTAGGTAATAGTTCTTAGCGTACCCTGTAAGGATTCCAGGGAATAGTGAGTAAAATTAAGAATAAGGGACCTCTATCCACTTACAAATGTTTGAAAAAGGGCATCATCTTCGTGTTGATGAGGTTGTAAAGCTTTCATTCATACTTTTTTATATCGTATAAAATTTTGGCTAAGTCCGTAAAGAACTTATAGTCAATATTAATTATGTTGGAATAGTACTACATATAGTGTAGTAGGTCAAATTTATTTACAGTAAAGTTGACTATATTGCAAGTTGAGTGTAATTGATTTGTGGAGACTTACCGCATTGGATGTAAGTTGAGTGCAGTATACTACACTTCGCACTAGGGTACGGGCCAAGAAATTGGCCATACAAATTACTGTGTAGACCGGCTAGTGGTCTGCCAAACCTAAAACAATACATTCACTATCTGACCACGCAATATTACTGTTACTTCGACTAATCTAATCGACAACGTTGCAACGTCTAAAGCTCTACCAACACTAATTAATAATTAGGTTAAGTACAGATTAGCTAAGTAAAAAAAGAAGCTACTTTCCAGTTACGCTTTACGTTAACAACGGCGGCTAGAGTAAAGGAAAGATTTTGCCGAAAAGTCTCTATTAGTACTACGTCAGTCTCCAACGGCAGGAAAACAGAGAAGACTTTTGGGTTGCGTCAGTCTCCAATGGCAATCTGGAAGTAGGCGACGGTATCGCTATTAAAAAACACCAAGAAATCTTCATTGACCTTTCTTAAAGACGTTGAGATTAACTGTCAGAAGTCTTAAAGTTCGGCAACTTTCCAAACGGCTAAGTTAATACCACTAAGGGTGCTACTACTGCAAAAAAAAAAAAAAAAACCCCCGACTAATTTCTTAAGTCAAATAACCTACAACAATAAACAATCTTCGACCTTACCTTTTATACTAAATCGTTGCCTTTACTTTACTTTTGTTACTATATACGCCACTTTAATCGTCGAGTCCGCTACTTTAAGAGAAAACACCAAGTTATGCTAAGAAAGCCATGCCTCGCAACCTTACACCAAGTTACTAAGTAATCAAGTCGACAAGTTTCCACGCGACTTTACATCAAAACACTAAGTTTCTATGCCTAAAATCACTAAGTCCCTTGCCCTGCATGCTCTACAAGTCCTATACAGGTCAGACCGTTTAGGTGTCTACCGATAACGTTCACTTTAAAGCCATTACCAACCCTATCATAAAAAAACAAAAAAAACGCTTGGAACTGATTTTACCAAGTTTTATAACGACGACCTTTAGGCGCTAAATGTTAATGAAAAATCAACGGAAAAACATACTACCAACTTCGTCGGGTACTTTATCGTTAAACACAATAATAGTCACGACCTTAACTGTACTTTTAACAAATATCGCGACTTTTTAAAACCTAAATAATAGATATAGGAAAAGAAACTTTAAAAGGGGTTAAATCAAGACTTAAGTTCTAATTGGAAGAATAAAGGATATTCGTTTAAGTACAAGGTGCTACGAAGTTAGCCCAAGCTTTTTTCGACTTAGCCTAACTTAAAGAATGTCTTTACAACCTACGGTCTAAGGGAAAAGCTGTTAAGGAACCTTACCGGCCATATATGCGATTAAAGAGACTTTTAACTTACCCTTAGCTAAGTTAAGCCTTTTTATACATTGGAGATAAGAAACCTATTAACCTATTTAATAGCTTTGTACTCCTACGTAATAGCGTGTAATACACCTTTAGCGGCGGCAAGACACGTAAGGCAACGGCCGTTAACTTACGGCCAAAGGTATTAACATTAGCATTTTACACCAGCTAATTAAACAGGATTGTTAAGCCTCCTAGAATCTTTAAGTACCCATTACCCCTTAGCAATTTAACCGTCAAGCCCCTCAAAAACCTTCTCCTTTCAGATTTGCCTACGCGCGAAAGCCCACTATAGGTCCTACCACAAGACTTTACCCCTCGGGCTTGGCGACTGGCAATTACCATTCACACCGTTCCTCGGAAGCTTTAAGGCTTAAACTGCCAGAAAACACCATTTAAGATTGAAATAACTATTGCAACCTTTTTCCAAAACCTGTCAAAATAGTTAATATTAATTATAAGTTATTTAAAGATTTCGCCAAGAATTGAAATAACGCAAAGAAGTATAACATGAAGCATTATAACCCATTCGAGACTAAAATAATGCCCCCTTTAAGCATTTACAAATAAATGAAGGTTTCTACTTCAGGTTTTCACTTACTATTTTCTGGAATCCTTACAAGGTACGCCAGGGATTATTACCTAAACTTTCTTACTAGAGCTACCACATTTAGTGAAATTTATGATGGTATAAAGAGTTATTTCGAATACGAAGTTTATCTTACGCAATATCATACAAATTGAGCTACTGCAAGGTAAATCACAATAATAGCAAAGAAAAAAAAGGAGGAAATACTAATGGACGTCTTTAATCAGATACTTCACAAGTTAATTTTATGCCAAGAAGCAATAAGAAAAGTCTACGCTGGCAAAAATACACTTTGAAAACAGGTACAGCCAATAGTTATAGACGTCAACAAGTTCAAATATGCCTTATAACACTCAAATACCATCTACAAAGGCATTTTTAACCAGCTAAGTTCTTTGCTTGTTACAGTGATAGCGCGTGTACTAAACTCGCTTAGTATATACTCCCAAGTTAACAACTTTATTGACGTAGATAAAGAAAACATTACGGTGGTTAATTATATCGACCGTAAATACGGGTGCCTATAACGCCTAATGGTTGACTTATCAACCTCGGCTTTAGATTCAAGATAGCAACTACGTTAACTTCATTAAGGCCAAGTTTTAGATGAACCTATTAACCGCTAACACTATCGTCGTAATAGTGGCAAAAAAATTGGATCTGTAGTAAGTTTGAGTACTAGTTAACTCGGCACCCCCCTACCGAACGTAATAAAAAAAAGGCAGTATATCACGTCTAATACTTCACTGATTTTAAACAAAACTACTTGAATTAAATTGCAGACATTAAAGGCGACGAGCCAATTAATGCCGTTAACGCTCTTAAACAAATCAAGTAATATAAAGATACTATTTCTGATACAGCCTAGTAACTAACCGATCACACCTTCCTATACTATCTAGGCATTAAAAACCCCAACCCTTATCCTAACTAAGACTTTGACCCCTTATAAACCTTTAAACTTCGCGATCGTTAAGCGGATCATACGTTACAAGATATTATACCAGATAAAGACGCGGCAAGGTATTGAACAGAAGGCTATTCATAATATATGACATTATGAAGAGAAAATATTATAGCCACTAAAATCAATCGTCACGATGTTAACAAGGCTAAAGTTAGCTTTAAATCAGGTAAAAAAACTATCGTTATTAAGGATAACAGTAATTTAAACTATTATAAAATTAATTACGTTTTATATTCTTAAGTTCTCTATCCGTTTTTTACTTTGTTTCCAAGATATAAAAACTCTCGGTATTAACGTCAACGTTAACGTAGACAAACTAATTAAAAACAGTTAAAGGTTTTTATTTGCCCTTAAATAAGGGGCACCTATAATTCTATCTTAAATTTCTGAAAGTAGTAGTATTAAACTTAATGAATCCGGAGATACGTTAACTACACCGGCGTTTCAATTATCCAGTCGTTAACAGGTTATATAAAGTCCTATATTCCGTAGAGCATAAAAATATAAAATACTTCGCCCTAAAAGCTATCAAGAGATTTTGTTACTATTGCTAAACGAATACCTAACCCCCTTGGAAATTTGAGTTTATACGAAAAGACGATAAGGAATTTAATTACAATATTTTTATTGATATATTTTACTTCAATAATAAGCCTGTTTTTCACGTCGTTAACTCCATAACCTTGTTTTATAAAGCTAAGTTTCTAAAGTCTTTTTTCGGCAAAAGATATATAGGAAACACCAAGGATACTGCGAATTGACACGTAATTAGTCCCACCTACCATTGATGTCCACGATATAAGTATTAACTTTACAGCAATGAAATTCTAAGAATATGCCAAAATAAGGGGTATTTAGTACAAATAGGTGCCTATAAATGCCTATTAAATCATTGGAAAGGTTAAAAAGGCATACACCTTAATTCGCTGAGTATATAATATTCTTATGTTAGAGATTAAAATCTTTAAGAATCCAGAGGCACGTTTATAAATAGCAGTGAAGGGCTTAAACGATACTTTAGGCCCTAACAGCTTGGTACCAACACTTTTGGTCTTTAGAGCGTATCCATGCCTAACAAGTAAATCTCCGCTTTCAGCAAGTACTTAAAAACATGCCGCTGCCTATAACAAATCTTTAAAGGGAATGCGAAGGGAATCGACACGCCGCCAAGTTAATAACTCCTTTAACACTAGGAACGGCCTTTTAACAATTGACGTATTTACTTTACTATTATAAAGTAAAGTCCTCATATAACGGGAGCCAGATGAATTGAAGGGCCCGTATAAAAAAGTAAGTATCGCAAATTTAAAAGTGGTTGTTAAAACTATTAACGGTCCTATATCCTTCAGAATTACCCAGGTCAAGCCTTATATTAGGGCTACTAACGATAAAAATCCTTAAGTCAAAAGACTGAGCTAATACGAACCTCCTCCACCCGTTATCGACAAGCTTATAGAATGCCTTCGGCGCGGATAAAGTAAAAGAATGTTAAAGAGGAGGAATACACACTAGTCCGTATCTATAATACTACTTAAGTAAATAGAAAAAAGAAAGATAACGAATACTTGGCATTAAGGCTCCGAATATAAAGGATTATTAAAACTTTCGGAAGAACTTTTGAGGAAAGCGGCAAGATTAAAATTAACAACTTGTTAACTCAAAGGGTTATATAATTTGTTCTAAAAACCGATTTTAACCTTGAAAACCAGCACGTTACAATCTTTAAGTCGAGGATTATTTACGAAATTAGAGAGAAAACTAAAGGGTGGCGGTATAAAAAAATACGTTTAATCGCTTAAGGATACGGTAATAAAGACAAGGACAAAATACTTACGCAATCACTAATTATTTATAAAATTATCCAGCGCTTAATGGTTACTTTAATAATAAATTTATTAACCAAAATTAAAGGCAAGTTTATTATTAATAACCGTAATATAACGTAAGCCTACATGTAGTTAATAGAGGATTTGAAGCTTAAAACTGTCTTAGGAACTCCATGTTATTTACCTTTTAGGCATTGTAATACAATGTATTAAACCACTATACGGATTGTCTAAAACAGGCGTTTACTAGTTCCTAACCTATTAGTTACACTTTAAATCCCGGCTAACAATAAAATCTTTAATATACAACCTATACTTATTGATAAGGTAAAAAAAGAACTTCGGTGTAATAGGCATACAAATTAACAATATACTTTTCGTCGGAACAGCTAGCTTTGTAATATTAAAATAGCAGGCGATTAAGGACTTTAAGTTTTAAAATTAAAAACCGGTAATAACATTAATGGAAAGCAGTTAACTTAACTTTGATGGATCGTTAATCCGCATGCTTGATTTTAATACCGGCCTTAGATTTCGCCAAAAGATCTAGGGTGCTATTTTAACTATAATTAACAAAATTAACAAGGTTAGGGCTTAAAAGTATTGAAAATAGCGTCCTAGGGGTAGTTATATCACTACCTTATGTTAACCAAAAGCCATTGACGACCTATTTATTGAGGCGAAAAAATAAAAGCTAACGGATAAGGACTTTAATCGGCTAAATAAAAGGCTTGAATAGAAAATGCGAAACTTGGACCGCGAAATCAAGATAGTCCTAATCAACCTCTTAAAGGCTAATTATATAATTTTCATGGATAGGTGATTTATAAATAATACCAATTTTGTTTTATAGATAGGCTTCTTAATGACTTTCGTCAACGAAAATAGGTGGGAAGACCAGGTTAATATTATCGGTAGTCTGATTTACTAGACCTCCATTAAATGTAAAAGGATTATGCGGAACGTATTGGTCTCGGAAGTTTACATCATGATAACGGGCTTTAACGTAGGTATAGCACTGTGGGAAACCCTGAAAATTATTATCAAACAGCTGGAAATTCCTCTTATCCCGGTGGTAATTTGTACCGACTCAGGAAGCCTTTTTGAATACCTTTCAAAGTTCGTAACCACCGGCGAAAAACGCCTAATAATCTATTTAATGGCACTCCATGAAGCCTACGAAAGGAGGGAGATCAAGGAGTTTCGATGAATCGATGGTAAAGACAATCCCGCAAATACCATAGCGAAGGCGATGTCAAACAAGGCTCTGAAAAGATTTATGAATAGTAACAAGCTAACTATACGTATCGAGGGCTACGTTGATAAACCGCCTGGAAAGCTTAAATTACGTAATAGTAGATAAGGATATTCTGGCAAACTAAAAGACTACTAGGTAATTAATAATAGTAATTTGTTTAAGTAGTATGGTTAAAGTAGAGGCTTGTAAACGCTTGTGGCGGAAGAAATTTTTATAGGAGTTAATAAACTCGGACCTCGGGGCAACGGAGTAATTAAGGTCAAATAGTGTTGAATTGCATTCAACTAGGTGCAATTCAATATAGAAGTTAATTGAAATTGACAGGAGTAACGAGGTCGCTATTCAGCGTTAACTAGAAAAGATTGGTCAACTATACTGGTGTTTACGCACAAACTGAAAAGCCTCCAGTATTGAAATAGTACTACATGCAGTGCAGTAGGTCAACTTTACTTACAGTAAAGTTGACTGTATTACAAGTTAAGTATATTGATTTGTAAAGACTTACCGCATTAGGTGTAAGTTGAGTGCAGTATATTGCACTTCACATTAGGTAACGGGCTAAGCAATTGGATATAAACATTACTGTGTAGATCGGATAGCGGTCTGCCAAACCTAGAACAATACATTCACTATCTGACCATGCAATACTATCATTATTTCGACCAATTGAATCGACAACGTTGCAAAGTCTAAAGCCCTACCAACAAATTATCTTAATAGGTTTTAGGGGCAAATAGCGATAATTATTCCAGTTTCAATTGACATTTCCTGGTAATTTAAGCCTTAAAACCTTCGAAACATAGTGATAAGGGAAATTACGATTCGTCGAAACTGAATGGTAAAGTCCTGTAATAAGACCTTTAGTTGGCTTGCAAATATAGATAAACCTGTCATAAAAGGGGTTTTAAGGGGCTTAGCTATACCAATTAAAGGGATAGGGGGCAATAGGCGCTTACAGGTTTTAGGAGACCTAACGATCATACTTGGTCAACTGTTGTAAAGCGCCGACGTCAATTCCTCTTACCGTATTAGCAACCGTTTCTTCACGTCCCCTGCAGCCGCTAAGGACGTACTCCACGTTATCACATAAAGGTGTTGAGATACCAAGAAAATCAATAGGTTTTTTTTATCGCCAATACGTAAAGGAGCTCGATTAAACTAGGGGTTGGAAAGTTTTCCAAAACGTGTATAAGGGCATTAAGGCTCTTTAACATCTTTTCCTTTAGATCGTGAGTTTTAAAGACATTCTTCAAGTTGAACTAACTCTAAAAGGGTCTTAACTAGCCTAGTAAAGCTTTCTTCTAGCACGTAGATTCCTCGTTGTTTAAATTCCGACTTTAACTTAAACTTAACGGTCTTTTAAACCGTTTCCCATATATTAATTATCTAGTCGTTGAAGAACTTACAATACTTTCGGAAAGCGCAATTAAGGTCTTCGCCATCGTTATATTCGACGATATAATGGCCGATAAAATTAACCATGTATTTTTCCGTTAAGTTTTCGTCGCTATTTTGACCCATAGGTCTTTATCATATTGCTTAGAAAAAACAGATCTGAAAACTTCGATCGCCTTTAATAAGTTCTGTGAAGGTGCTATCTTAAAGTCCTGTGTGAGGTAGAACTTTGTAGGAGAGGGACTTAGTAATCCGGAGCGAAAAGAATTGGCGATTTAACACGAAGTTACGCGGTGTGACTTTCTTGGAGCGACTTAGTGATTTTGGATATTTGAGCTTAAGTTAGCGAACTTGGCGATTAAATTAACGTAGGTAAAAAGAAAAGAGTGAAGTAGGCGTAAAGTTTTGGTGTAGAAATCAAGGTCGAAAGTCGTTTGTTAGTGGTAAAGGTTAAAGGTTAGGAGTTGTAGGCCTTGAGACTTAGTCGTTTTAATAATAGTAGCGCCAGTAATAGTACTAACTTAACTATTTTCCAACTTTCCAAACTTCAAAACTTTTAACAGTCAATCTCAACGTTTTTAAGAAAGATCCGTAAATATTTCTTGGTGTTTTTAGTAACGATACCGTTTTTACCTCTAAGTTGCCATGAAAACCGCTGCAACCTAAAACTCTTCTCTACTCACTGCCGAGAAAACAACCGCAGTTAGTAGGGGCCTTTCGTAAAAATATTTCCTCTACCCTAATCGTCGTTTAATATAAAGCATAACCGTAAAGTAGAGTTTTTTTTCTTATCCAATCTGTATTTAACCTAATAAGCACTGATCAGTGTTAGTAAGGCTTCAAATTATACAACTCTATCGATTCTATTAGTTGAATTAACAGTGGTATTACGTAGTTAAGTGGTGAATACATTGTTTTAGGTTTGATAGACCGCTAGCTGGTCTGCGTAGTAATTTTTATGGTTAATTGTTTGGCACATACCCTAGTATGAAGTGGGCGCATACTGTACTTAATTTATAACCAATACAGTAGGCCCACATAAAAGAATATACTCAACTTGCAATCAGTATAGTCAACTTCACTATAAGCAAGGTTAACCTACTGCACTGCAAGTATTACTATTCCAACAGTAATAAACTATTCCAAAAGATTAAAAGGTATATAAAACGCAATTTTTTACTTATTTACCTTTCTAATACGAAACTTGTAAAAAGCTACTTTAATATCTAATTTGATAAATCACTGAACTTGATAATTATTTGTAAACGTTTTTTCAAAAAATGAAAACGCGTAAAAATTTACCTCTGTAATCTCGATTAATCGACAGTAGTTGATATAAAAACATAAATTACTTTAGGGGATTTTAACGAAAAGCATGGAGATATTCGTTAAAAAGTTATCTATTTGCATATGCTTCTGATCGAATAACTTAATTAAAGTCTTTAGTAATATAAAGAGCTCGTTTTGCAATATATCGTATAATAGACCTTACATAACATTTAAAGGCTGGCCTTAACTATAGTTTTAAGGGACGATTTCGTAATTAGTTTCGAAGCGGTAAAAGAGCGGTTTATCTTTGAAATCTTTGTTGAATAAGGGGGGAAAATTTTTAAATTCGTCGGAAAGTTTATCGTTAACGATAATAAGTAGTTTCGGGGCGAGTATTTTATTAATATCTTCGAGAGATATGATAATAAGCCGCGTGATAATAATTCGGTCTTTACGGTCCTTTTGCAATATAACGTGAAATGTAACGGCGTTGACTCCTTGAAACATTTCTTATATCGGAGTAAACCTTCTTTTTGAAACACGATATTTACACTTTCGTTTTAAAATAAATATATATTTCGGAACGATGGAAGTTACAGTTCAATAATTTATCCAATGTTTATCTAAAATAACGTCGTTATATAAAGAAAGGATAACTTAAATTTATATTTGATATCGGGATTTAATGTCGTCAATATTTAAAAAGGTTATAAAAAGTAAGCCGTAAAGCGGAACCTGGTATATAATACGTAGTTCGGTCAAGTTGTCGAGGTAGGATAAAGATATACGATAATTTTAAACGAATAATAAGTTATTTACTCGTAAAGTTATAACATTTACAATTTATTTATTAAAACGTAAATGAAACATATGGAGTTATAAAGTGAATTTACTATAAATATGGAGTTATTTAAAAGTTGAAATGAAGTTACTGGATTGAATTAAAGTTTTTCGAACTTTTGTACGCAACTTTATATAAAAGTTATGTTTTCCTCTTTTAAAAATTAATGAAATTTTCGGTCTTAATAAGGTGAATTCCTATAAAAACCTTAAAGTTAAAGCGGTTTGGACGTTATATTAGGTGTAATGGATAAATATGGATATGATAACCGTCTGCGCCGTACCGTGAATATAATTTAAGGTTTTTACTATGGAAAAGCCCCGAATAATTAAGTTAGGCAACGTGTTGTTTAAAAGCGGTTCGAAAGTCGTTTATGTTAGTTATAATAATATCTCCCTAATTATTACGAGTAAGTACGTCGTTATTATTATTTCCGCTACGTAAAATACTCTTAATGTAGATATTACTATATATGTTGGTAGGCCTTAGACGTTGCAACGTTGTCGATTCGATTGGTCGAAGTAATAGTAGTATTGAAGTAGTCAGATAGTGGATAAATTGTTCTTGGTTTTGCAGACTGCTAGCCGGTCTGCACTGTAATTTGTATGGCTAAATGCTTGGCCCGTGCCCTAGAGTGAAGTACAGTGTACTGCACTCGACTAACACCTAATGCGGTGAGTCCGTACAAAGCAATACACTTGCAGTATGGTCAACTTTACCGTAAGTAAAGTTGAACTAATGCAATTCATGCGATAACATTGCAATACTGTTCCAACAATATATCCCTATAGTTAGTAAGCGGCCACGCTGCATATTACACCTTTGTGAAGTATACGGTAACGTGCGACTTTGCAAAGTTCATTCCTGTAAAGTGTATGATAGCGTGCTATTGCCTAGAAGTAGTATTGGCAGAGTATACGGTGAAGTCCTACTGTTCAGAAGGTATATTAAAAAAGTATATGGTAGAGTGTCACTGCTTGGGTGAGAGGTTATAAACTTTTACCTATAGCGTGCACTTTCCAAATGCTTTTTTCCTTTTTGTATCTTATTTTAATATTACAATTTAATACCAACCTTTATAATTGCTTTTCTATTACGTTAACGTATAGAAACCTTATTAATACTGATTAGTAGCCGACTTTATCGACTATAGAAAGCCAAGGAAAAAGAGATAACTATAAGTTGAATGCATATAGTAGGATTTTATAGGGGTTTTAACTATTTGTACTTTAATATTACGTTTTTATAAGAATTATATAAGAGTGGTTAAAGACTGCAAAAAAAAAAAAAAACTTTAAAAAGGATAACTTTAATACGATATTATTAACCCGGTTAGTATCCTGTTTACTAAAAGATCTGTTATACTATTATTAATATTGTTGTTGTTTTAAAGTACACGGGCACTTTTTAAAAAGCGTCTTATCACTCATTAGGTCACGTAAGCTAAAACCACTAAGTTTCGGAACCTTACGTTGAAACTCATCCAATTTAAATACAGTATTTGAACCATTTATACATTTCGAGAGCGACTAAAACGTAATATCTAAACCTCTTACGAATCTTCAAAACGGATAAGACAAAGTAACCAAATTGTTTATGAGCTTTGAAAGCGACTAGAATATATTTTTTGGGATGCTTCCGTAACCACCCCCGCCCTAAAGACAACATTTAAATAACTAACTAATCGATTTACAAATGAAACACAACGCTTATTACGGCTACCAAATCTTGTATACGGCCTCAAATCATATACATACACTTTCCTATATCATTTTTCTCCTTTTACATTACCCCGCTCACTTTCCTTCATTTGTATTGCATCGTTTATTTAAATTTAATACTCAGAACATTTGAGTTTAATTGGTCATTAGCTAGTATATAGTTTGTAAAAGCGTTTAAATGGATAATTTAAGACGTCCAATTAGCTGGTGATCACGTTTATTTCCGCTGTATTTCAATTTCAATTGTATTGACAAGTGTTAGACGCCTTATTGCGATAGATTTATCACACCTTATTTATTTTTTTCTATTCATACATTATACGCTTTAATTTCAGTTATTTGCACTGAACTTCTTTAAATACTGTATTCCGAACGCATCCAAATCTCACTCACTATGCAAAACCAACATTTATATCGCTTCAATATTCTCGGTACATGTATAAACCAGCTTTCCAATCGCCCTAATACACTTCGTACTTTATATAACTATTTTACAATCATAGCTATAATACTAACACAAACCTATATAAAGCTAGTAATTACTTCTACCTTTTAGTCTCATTTATAGGGATTAAAAAGGCTATAACATACGAAATCGACTTAAGATTATGATATAACGCTATCAAGGCACCGGTTAAGAAATTAGACCTCTACGTATTAAACACGTATATATTGACCGTGATTTTTCATTTCTGGGAGGAAAAGACTCAAGGATCTGATATATTAGATAATTTTCGTAAAAGATTTTCGGATCTAACGATAGAAAAATGGTACATGGTTTATAACTCTATTTCCAAGGTTTTATGGATTTAGTTATAAAGTGGAGGTATTAATAGCTTAGGAGGAAAAAACGGCCGTTTTAAAAAAGCTTTATTCGATATAGCATAGCTTCCCGATTTATTAGACTGGAAGGATAAAAAATTTATTGGACAGACTTTATGAAAGGGTGTTACTTAAAGGAATATAAAAAACAGGTGGTAAAAAACATACGGATAAAACGGTAATATGATAACAATATATAAATACTACGTGTAAGACGTTCCGAAGATATGCGCGCGCTTTAAATAAGATATATAGAGATTAAGGAAAAGGAGGAAAGATTACGATTATTATCCACCACGCGTGTGTAATATACACTTACACCTATATATATATTGAAAAAAAGATTAATACCGAATCACTTTCTAAATGCGTTTGGTACCCCTTTTAACTGTAATAGAAACGGTTGAAATACCGAAAACAACCCTCTCGGAAATGGAATAAGCGGCGCAAAACGTTAATACAAATCTCATGGACTAATATCTACCAATTACGATACCTACCATAACTTCCCACCTTACCGATTTCCCATTAATAGAAGCGACCTTATGAAGCTTGCCAATATTACCAGGTTATGAAATAAAAACGAAAACTATAGCAGCGAGCTATACTATGTGCTCCACGACAAAATATATATAATTCTAAACACGTGTAAAATATTATATATTAAACCATCAAAATTTCGTATTATTTTATCTGGAATATGTTTTAAATAAACTTAATAGTAGTATATGTACTACCGTACGTACGTAGATATATTTTCGAAGTGTTACAACCACCTGAAATCACACTTTGATACAGAAATTAACTCCAAGCTTTATAATAAGGATTATATTGTCATTAACTGGGAATTCGTAAAAAGTCAACGTAAAAACGTTAACAATAGCTCATAAAAAGTATTTACCGCCTTATTGGTGAAGTTTAGAAAGTATTAGGCGGCCTTTAGACCGGAATATAGAAATAATAAACTATTTATATCAATGATTATAACAGTATATCGTAAAAACTTAGATTTCGATCTTACGCTATGTAAGTTGAAAAAAAAACTTAAATGCGTTTTGTATAAGCTTTGAAATATCGCTTCAGACCTTTATACGGCGATAGGCGAGCCTCGTATCATCATTTGTGGTCGAAAAAACTAAAGTCGAAGATTAAATTACTAAAGTATATTTCGCCGAAACTATTTACCATATTTTGAGCCAAGGGTTTAAAATATACTTAACGAAAAATGAACGCCCCAAATACGATTACTATAAAGGAAAACATTAAGGGAAAAGTCTCAAAAACTGAGGTTAAAACAATTATCATCGAAAAAAAACCTATAGTAAAGGGCGAAACTTATTCCGTTTAAAATAGTACTTACGAAAAAGTATACAGAACTCTATAAGTTTTTAAAAACGCTATATTATATACGGTAAGGTCGGCTATTTGTTTACTAACCACTTAGTATAAAAGATGATTCGGATTAAACATTAGTTTTAGGCCGATTACCTACCTAAAGACCAAACTAAAACTAATTTTATAATGTACATAACCGAATACGAAGGCGTAAAGAATAAGCTTATCACCTACCTATAAAAATACATTTTCGAAAAGGAAAACTTCAAAAGTAATAATGCTTAATTAATCGATCAGGATAACGAAGCCGCTCAGCGAATTTTTACAAGCTTGTAAAATATATTCTTCCTGTATAACATAGGCTTGGACTACGAAAACAACGTACTAAACGCCTATATAACATTGTAATTTACAATTTTAGACAGATACGAAAACGATTTTAAGGAATTATACTTAATACCGGTGCAGCCAAAATGTCCACCATCGGAAAAAAATAATTCAACGCGTTCGCGGCGAAATTTCCGAAATTTCAATTCGACTAAACAGGAAAATATCGGGAAGTCTTATTCGGTAAAGAAAAAAAAGTCGTCACTTGTTACGGTAGTTATAAATACGAGATTAGGATCGGTTAAGTTTTATATAATAGACTTTGAAACGTTATTCCTGTTATTATTAACTAATATAAATAAGTTCGGAATCGAGGTCCGAAATACGATTAATTAACTTGTTCGCGTTTCGGATAGCGTATCCTTACTGCTTCGGTTTAAGTTTAAACACCGATAGTTTTTCCCCTAAGCATGTATAATTCAAGCTGTTTACTTAAAACAACCGAAACTACGAATACTATACCGCCGATTCGGATACCTAATTGTGAAACGCCTTTTATAACTACTTCATGCCGTAGGATAAATAAATATAGGAAAAGGAATATTTAAAGTTATCGAGTAGTTTTACTAGGAGTATAAACTATATTCGTAAGCCCTACGGCGTTTTAAATTCCGCCTTTAAAATGATGTAAATTTGAATTAAGAGGTAATTGGGGATATAATATACCTGAACGGCTAGCTGATACTATATCTCGTCGACAAAACAATATTATTTCAAGCCGTAAAATTAAGATAAAGTACTTTCATTACAGACTACTAAAATGCTTTAGTGGATTATTAGTTCAACGTTTATATAAAACCTCCTGACTGGATTACTTACAAGATAGGTACAGACTTCAATTCTATTAAATGTTGTACTAAGTTTGGAATTGCCGGTAGTAAATAAAACAAAATACCGGTAAAAGTATTATAAGGTATTGAAAAGTGTCAACGGTATTATAAACCATTTGAAAAACGTATATAGTACTACCCAAAGACCTAAAGTGTATTACTTCTAAGGAATTGATCGTATAAATAACGGTAAAGGCTATAAATAATATATTAGGCCCGAATAGATTTGTTTTAATACTCTTTGTTATATGTATTTATCCTAAAGTTTATACAAATTTAGAACCGTCACTGGCTACAATTTAAAGATTGAATGTTGTGGAAAAAGATATGATAGTATTACATTCCTTACGGGCTAAAAATGATGTTTCGAACGTATTGGCCATAAAAAACGACCCGCGTATGACTGGCGTTTTGAACCTATTATTATAATCTGAAGTCCTAGTTTGGATAATAAAGGAAGTATTGATTATATTATTGAGGATTAACGGATTTGATGGGTATAATATGCTTATGGACTTGTCAAATGATACGAGTTCCTTTCGCTGGATAATGGTACGAGAATATAAAAGGGAAAAGATGGGAAAAAACGGCCCTAAATCATGATTTAACTTGTGACACCAACGAAACTACTTTTACGATAACGGATCTAAACCGTTACTAATTCCTATATACCCCTCAGATACTATTTTCGAACCTTTACCACTATATTAAACCAGTTCGCCTATATTAATGATACTAGTACTTCGCTGCTAAAGACGCTTATTTAGCTTGAAGAATAAGAAACTTTTAAAGGCATTCGTTATAAATTCTTACGTCATTTAAAATTAGATGGAAAACTATAAATTAAACATATATATTCGCTGCAAGGGTATTATCACCTTATTAGGTACCTTGTTAGAGTAATCTACCTAAACAGAAATTTTTACCTCAATCGAATAAATCATTTTTCGCTTTAAAAGTTTCGAACCAGCGATTTATGGGGCTTATAGGATTTTTCCTACACGCCTTGTATACGAAGTAAAGGATAAGATCGGAAATCCCTATAAAAAGAGTCGCCTTATGGTAAAGTGATATAATAACGACAGTAAAAAGGATATTATAACCTAGTCGTCTTCTTTACATTAAGCGAACCACCGTTTGATTTTAACACCTGCCGCCTCTTTTAATACCTTTTACATATTTTATATTAAACTTCGTATTATTACGTAAATTTATATATAATTTGAGGAGAGGTTTCAATGATGTATTTTCACCTATATACCTACGAACCTTAAAAAACACTATTTACTCGAAAAGATATTACGTATTATAAAACATCTTTACTAATTAGCTAAAGTTAGTATATATTGATATAACAACTATCAAAAGTATTATAAGGGGCGCCTCGAACTAGCCAATTCGACCTTTAACTCGTACCTGTTGGTTTTAACAACATGTTTTAAAAGCTTTACATTAACAAGTATATAAACGGATAATACGTTAACGTTATATAACGCATCTTTTTCTACATTTGAAAAGAGGAAGCTTTTGAAATTCAGCCTAAAATTAAAACTCAAAAAGTACCTAACTGAGGACCGTATAATCAACTTTAATGGCGCGATAATTACTTTCTGAAACGGCGTTTTAAGCCTTATATAAAATTGATAATTAAATAAAGGTACCTTTGTCAACCTAAATAACGTAAAACGGGCTGGTGAATACAAATAAAAACGTATATGTAGTGTTTAAGTTATATTAGTTATATAATCGGAAGGGGTATTTAATCTTCAATTGTAATATAACGTTATTCCAACCCTTTGGACAATATATATAAAGCGTTTAATAAGCGCCTTACGTAATGAATAAATAATCCGAAGTGAATACTATAATTTATACTGCTAAATATACGTATTATCAAACTTTTTATTTTTACTAATAACTTTTTCGCTTATAATATCTTCTATAGCTGGTTAATAGGGTTTGTACTTACTTTTAATGACGGAATACCGATTCTAAACGAATTTACTCTTTATAGAAATATTATCTATTAAAGTTCGACTAAGTATAAACAAGTTACACAAAATGTTTTAGATTTAGAGATTTACGATATAATAAAAGGCTTCGATTTAGAAATTACTATAAAGACAACAGTCCGAATAATCGTTTTAAACCTTGGTTCAAAAACCCTTCCTCTTATCGTTTGTACTAACTTTTTCTCCCTTGACGAATGCCTGGTTAAAGTGGGTATTCCGAATAAGAAACGTCTTATAATCGATATTAAAGCCTTACGCGAGTCGTATGAGCGTCGCGAAATTAAGGAAACGAGATAAATCGATAGGAAATCAAACCCTATAAATATAATAAGTAACGGCGCCCTGAACAGAACATTAAAGATACACGTATTAATAAGCACTTTCTTTATTAGTACTATTAAAAAAGTTTTACGAACTTATTTAGGTTAAATATTTTAGGCATTATATCTGATATTTCCCTTTTATTTTACACGATTACACCGCTTTTAATATTTCTTCGCGGTTCGAATTCGTTATTCACACCGGTTTCAAAAGTTTTTCTTATATTGTTTTGCCATTCTTACCGTTTTTAACGTATTGTTATTCTTTGTTTATTTCATTTCGACTTTACTAAAATTACTTTTACTTTTTACCTTTTACATTTATTAATTACGTTACGAATCATTTTTTTAAAAAGTAATTATATCTTTATATAGCGTATTGTATTATGACTGGGAGCGCCGGCCCGGGTAAAAATAAGCAGCTAATTTCTATTAAGGGGAGAGGAAAAGGGTGGCTTCATGTCCCTATTATCCTCCTCTTCACAGCTCTCTCCTTTAGTACTAACGCCACCGCTATCACCGTTATCGACGCCGTTATCAGTGTTACCGAAGGGGTGGCCCCGCGTTTTAGGCTATATACCCTTAGGTAAAGGCATAGAGGAATCTTTACCCTCCTTATAGCAACGCGCGATAACGTCGTCGAACTCTCTTATGTAGCATATGCGTAGGCTCCGTTTCTAGTTTAAAATAACGGTGGCAGTCTTCTTAATCCGCTGGTTAACGTTTATAATTATTTAATATTGGCTTATTTTAGTTATTTATGAAATTCATTACTTTTGAGAGCGCCTTAGGCAATATATTTGTATAAGTTGAAGAATGAAGTTTACGATTATGATGATTAGTTTGGAGTAAACTTATGAAAAAGACGGCGGGCGCGTAGTACGGTTTCGTTTTATATCTTCAAAATTAACGAAATAGGGGTATATATGTCATTGATCTGCTCGTAAGGGTAGTAACTAGCTAACTAACTCCCGTTTTAATATTGATCGTTAATAAATGGATCCGCGACCGCGGAAAAGATATACGATATTTAAAGCGTATTTATTAACGGCCCGGTGCTACGGATCCAAGTACTTCGTTTTAACACCTTACGTGTCAGAAAAACCTTACAACGTACTCTAGCGATACGTAGCTCAAAGCAGAACAAAAGGTCGTTATCGACCAATTGATTTATAAAGATATTGATACGACGTAATATACGGGATGAAATAATAATATAAATCGCGTTATAACTTCATTAAGCTACTTTTACAGTAACTGGTGGGTAACCTTTATGGGTAATAAGGTTTTTACCTATAGGGATAAGGTAAAGTTTATAATCTTAAGATCCCCCTCTTCCTCTCTTTAAGGGTTGGAAAGTAAAGGAAAGGGGGGGAAAGGGGGAAAGGAGGTGGTGGCGTGGTTAGTGGCAACGGTAACAGGGGATACGGCGAAAAAGAAAGCCGGGATTAATAAGGTACTACCTGATAAGGCAGGGCTGGGGGTGAGACTGGTGGCGGCGCAGTGCGCAGCAGCAGTAGCAGCCTGTTCGCGCCTACGTTCCCGCGCTAAACGGTGTCTAAACGACTTGTTTTTACGCGATATCTATTCATAAGCAAGATTAATATATGAAGTTGGTTAGGTAACTTACTTATAAAAGTGGTTTGAAGTGTTTAATTAGGATAACAAGTTAAGTGTTAGAATAGTAATACCTATACTGTAGCAGATCAACTTTACCTACAGTAAAGTTAACTATATTGACTGCAAGTTGAGTGTATTGTTTTGTGTTGGCCTATTGTATTAGCTGTAAGTTAAGTACAGTATATACACACTTCATACTAGGGTACAGGACAAACAATTGGCCATAAAAATTACTGCGTAGACCGGCTAGCGGTTTGCAAAATCTAAAATAACACACCTACTATCTGACTACCAAATACTACTATTGTTTCGACTAATCGAATCGATAACGTTACAATGTCTAAAGCTTAACCAATACTGATCAATGCTTATTGCGTTAAGCACAGATTAGATAAGTAGAAGAAGAAGATACTTTCTAGTTACGCTTTACGGCTACAACAGCGGTTAGGGTAAAGGAAAGATTTTGGAGAAGGGCCCTTATTAGTACTACGCTAGTCCATAACAGCAGGAAAATGGAGAAGACTTTTGGGTTGCGTAAGTTTACAAAGTTAATCTGGAAGCAAGCGACGGTATCATTATTTGAAAATACAAAAAAATCTTTACGGATCCTTTTTGAAAAGAGTTTAAATTGTTTGTTAAAAGTTTTAAGGTTTGGTAAGTTGGCAAAAAGATAAGTTGGTATCACTACGGGTGTTACTATTATAAAAAAACTAAGTTTCACGACTATAATAACAAATAACTTTCTCCTTTACTAATAACAAACGAACTCTAACCTTACACTTAATACCAAGTTTTCCTTTAATTTACTCTTTTCACTCTCCTTAATTTAATTTGATCACCAAGTTCGTTGCCTTAAGCGAAAATACTAAGATTTGTTAAGTCGCGTCGAGAAATCTACGTTACACAATCCAACGCTAAGTCGCCAAGTTTCCACGTAACTTTACACTAAAACACTAAGTTTTACGCCACCCAGAACCTTAAGATAGCACCTTCATAGGAATTGATAAAGGCAATTAAAACCCTTGGAGTTGCTTTTACCAAACACTACAACGAAAATTTCTAGATATAGAATATCGACGAAACCTTAACAGAAAAACATTTAACCAACTTCATTGGCTATTATATTGTTGAATATAACGATGGTGAAGATCCTAACCATACCTTTCGCAAATACCATGATTTTTTTCGACGACTAGACTATTAATATATAAAAGATAGTTTAAACAGGGATTAAGTCGAGGCTTAAGTTAAAACTTAATCAACGAGGGAGTTATATATAAGTATAAGGTGTTATAAAGCTAGCATAAGCCCTTTTTAACTTATACTAACTTAAGGAATAACTTTAAAACCTGCATTCTAAGGGAAAGAGTATTGAAAAACATTAACGTCCTTATACGCGATTAAGGGGACCTCCCTTTTACCCTTAGCTAAATTAAGCCTTTTTATGCGCTGATGATAAGGAACTTGTTGATTTATTCGGCAAGCTAGCACTTTTAAGTGCTAATGTGAAGTACGTTTTTAGCGGCGGCAGTGCGCATGAAGTAATAGTTGCCAATGAAGCTAGAAGAATTAACGTTAACACTTTATACCAGTTAATTAAGCAAGATCACCAAGTTCTTTAAAACCTTTAAACCTTTATTACCCCCCAACCCTTTAATTAGAATCGCCAAATCCTATAAAATACTTTTCATAATAGGTTTGCCTATACGCATGAGCCTATTTTGGGTTCTATTATAGAACTTTACCCATTGGGTTAAGCGACTAACAATTATCCTTAACACCGTACTTTGAAGGCTTGAAAACTTAAATTATCAGTAAATATTAATAAAGATTTAGATAATTATGGCGACCTGCCCCCAGTACCTGTTAAGATAGTTCATATTAACTATAAGTTTATAACGAATTTCGCTAAGATTTGGAATAATGTAAAAAAGTATGATATAAAGCTTTATAACCTTTTCGACTCGAGGATAATACCCCTTTGAAATATTCATAAGTGGATGGGGGTTCTATTTTCTAGTTTTTACTTAATATTTTCTAGAATTCTTAAAGAGTACACTAGAGATTATTACCTAACTTTTGTAACCTGAACAACCACTTTTCGTGAAGTTTACGATAGTATAAAAAGCCACTTCGAGCACAACGTTCACTTTACCTAATATCATATATAATAGATTATTACGAGGTGGACCACAATGATAGTAAAATAGAAAGAGGAAGAAATACCAATGGATGTGTTAAACTAGATATTTTATAAGTCAATATTATATTAGCAGGTAATAGGGAAAGCCTACGATGGCGAAACCATATTCTGCGAGTAAGTAATGGTAGCGGTTACGGGCGTTAACGAGTTCAAATACGCTTTATAACGCCTAAATGCCACCTGCTAAGGCTTCTTTAGCTAATTGAATTCTTTATTCGCAACCATAATAGTACGTACACGAAATTCGTTTGGTATGTATCCCTAAGCTGGCAACTTCTTTAACGTAAAGAAAAAAGACCGTATAGTGATTAATTACGTTGACCGTAAGTATAGTTATGGGCACCCTTAGCGTTTAACGGCTTCAAAATGAAGGTAATAGCTATGTTGGCACTAATAAGGCCAAAATTCAAACGGACTTGTTAACTGTAAGAACTATCGTTGTAATAATAGCAAAAGATATTAGATTTATGGTAAGTTTAGCTATTAGTAGACTCGCCACCCCTTCGCCGAGCGTAAGAACAAAAAGATAATATATTACATCTAATAACCTTTTACTTTTAAATATGACTACTTAAATTATATTGTAAATATCGAAGGTGATGAAGCAATTAACGGCGATAATACCCTTAAGTGAATCAAGTGATATGAAAATACTACTTCTAAAGCGGCTTAGTAATTAGCCAACTATACCTTATTATACTGTTTAAATGATAAAGACCCTTACCTTTGCCTTGACCAATCTTCTAACCCCTTATATACCTTTAACCTTCGCGATCGTTACGCGGACTACACGTTTTAAGTTATTATACCAGATATGGAGTAATAAGATGATTAATAAGAAGATATTCCTAATACGTGGTATTGCGGAGGGAAAGTATCACAGCTATTAAAATGAATTGTTATTATAGTAGTAAGCCCGAAATTGGCTTCAAACCAGATGAGCAACTATCGTTATTAGAAACAATGGTAATTTAAACTGTTATTCAATCTTTTACATTCCATATACCTAGGTCTCTTACCACTTTCCCTTTTTTCATAAAAGATATAAAGACCCTCGACGTCAACATTAAAGTTAACGCCAACGAGCTAGTTAAAAACAGCCAGAGATTTTCCCTTGTCTTCAATTAGTGGCACTTATGGTTTAAACTTTAAGGCCTAGAGATGGTAGTATTAAACCTGATGGAGTAATAAATACTTTAATTATACTGGCTCTTTAACTACTTAGCCTTTAATAGGTAATATAAAGTCTTGAAGTCCATAGGGTATGAAAATGTAGAATATTTTGTCCTCAAAGTTATTGAAAAGTTTTATTACCATTGTGAAATGTATGCCTAAGCCCCCCCAAAATTTAAGTTTGTATTAAAAACAATATAAACTTCGACTGTAAAGTTTTCATTAATATGTTTTACTTGAATAATAAGCTTATTTTTCATGTTATTAACTTTGCAACCTCTTTTTATAGGGCCAAGTTTCCAAAGTCACTATCGGCAAAAGATACGTGGGAAACGTTAAGGATATTGCGGATTAATACGTATTTAAGCTTACCTAACATCGTCGTTTACGATACCGACATCAATTTTATGGCGTCGAAGTTTTGGGAAAATGTTAAAATAATAGGTATCTAGTATAAATAGGTGTTTGTAAAGGACTATTAAAGCATTAGGAAGGTTAAAAGGGTAAACATACTACTTTACCGAACGTATAACATTTTTATATTATAAATTAAAAGTTTTACGAATCTAGAGGCACGCCTTTAAAGAACGGTAAAGGGTTTCAATAACACTATAGGCTTTAACAGCCTAATACTAACGCTATTAATCTTTAAAGCGTACCCACGCATAACGAGTAAATCTCCGCCATTAGTAAGTACCTAAAAGCGAGTTATAACCTACGGAAAGGCATTAAAGGAATTACAAAAGGAATTGGTACGCCACTAGGTTAACGATACTCTTAACACCAGGAATAGCTTTATAACAATCTATTTACTGACTTTACCATTACAAAGTAAAGTTCTCGTGTAATGGAAGCCGGGCAAATATAAAGGCTTATATAAAACTTTAAGTATCGTAAAATCTAAAGTAATTGTTGAAACTACTAACAGCTTTATAACTTTTTTTATTACCTAAATTAAGACTTATATTAGGGGAGCTGACGATGAAAACCTTTAAGTTAGATGACCAAGCTAATGAGAACCTTTTTCACTTATGATTGATAATCCGATAAAACGTTGCCGGCGCAGACGATCCCCGAAAGAAAGAAATATTAAATAGGATAAATATATACCCGGCCGTATTTACAATACTATTTAGGTAAACAGGAAAGAAAAAAAAAAAAAAACTTAGTATTAAAGATTCGAATGCAAGGTATTATTAAAACCTTCGGTAAACCCTTTAAGGAAAGCGAAAAAGTCGAGATTAATGGTTTACTAACTCGAGGAATTATAAAATTCGTGTCGAAAGCCAATTTTAACTTTTAAAACCCAAATATTACGATCTTTAGGTTGAAGATTATCTATGAGGTTAAAGGTAAAACCACGGGGCGACCGTAAGAAAAGGTACGTTTAATCGTTTAGATATATGAAGATAAAGATAAAAATTAGATTTTAATGTAGTCGTTAATGATTTAAAGAATTAGTTAGAGTTTAAAAGTCGTTTTAGTAACAAATGTTTTGGTAAAAATTGAAGATAATTTCACATTCAATAGACGAAATATAACCCAAACATATACGTAATTAGTAACCAATTTATAACGGATTATCTTGCTAAAGTTACCATAAAAACTACGCGTCATTTACCCTTTGGAAACAGTAATACTATATATTAAGCCATTATATAGACTAGTTAAAGCTATAGTCTATTAGGCTTTAATGTACTAATTGTATTTTGAATAAGGGCTATATATAAAGTCTTTAATATACGATCTATATTTGCTGTTGATGTAAGGAAAAGACTTCAGCTTAATAAGTATACAAATTAACGATATCCTTTTTATGAAAACAACTAGCTTTATAGTATCGGAGCAACAGTTAATTAAAAAGTCCAAGTTTTGAAATTACAAACCGGTTTCAATGTTGGCAAAGGGCAACCAACTTAACTTTAATAAATCGTCAATCTTCATACTTAGTATTAATATCGGATTTAACTTTTGTTAAAAAGGCCAAAGCACTAACTTAGCTAAAATTAACAAGACTAATGTAGCTAAGGCTTAACGGTACCTAAAATAACGTACTCGTGACAACTATATTACCATCTTATGCTAAATGAAGGCCTCCCATGACCTATTTATCGCGGTATGAATATGGGACTTAACAAATAACAACTTTAACCGGCTAAACAAAAGGCTTAAGAGGCAGATAAGAAACCTAAAAAGAAAAATAAATATGGTTTCAATCGACTTGTCGAAAGCCAAAGTAATGATTTTTACAAACGGATTTTTTACAAATAATACCGACCTATCTTTACAAATTAGCTTTCTGATAATCCTCATTAATAAGGAAAAGAGGAAGAATCAGTTTAGAATTATCGGCAGCCTGATCCAAAAGACATTTGTTAAATATAAGAGGATTATACGAATCGTACTGTTTTTAAAGGTTTACGACATAATGATAAGCTTTAATATAGGCATAAAAGTATGGAAAACCCTTAAATTTATTACCAAAAAACTAAATATTCCTCCTATCAAGGTGGTAATTTGTATCGACTCGAGGAGCCTATTCGAATACCTTTCGAAGTTCGGAACCAACAGCAAAAAAATCTTATAATCAACGTAATAACATTCCGCAAAGCCTACAAAAAGGGAAAATTAAGGAATTTCGGTGGATTAACGGAAAAAACAATTATACTAATGTTATAACGAAGGTATAACCAAATGAGGCCTTTAAAGAGTTTATGAAAAGTGACATGCTAACCATACGTATCGAAGGCTACGTTAATAGGCCACCTGGTAAAATCAAATTATGTAGCAACGGTCAAAAATATGCTAACAAACTAAAAGACGACCAAAGGACAAATGATAGAGATTTATTTAACTGGTACGATTAAAGTAGAGGTTTATATAAGACTGTAGCGGAAAAACGTTTAATAAGAGTTAACAAACTTCGACCTTAGAGTTATAAAGCAATTATGGGAAAATAAGGTCGATTTGAGTGGAAATATGTGTAATTCAATATAAAAGCTAACTGAAATTAACAAGGGTCTAACTAGTAAACAAAAAGTTAATTCGGCGATAATCGGAAAAGATTAGTTTACCACATTTAGGTACATAAATAAACTAACAAGCCGCTAGTATTAAAATGATAATAACTATAATATAATAGGTCAACTTTACTTACAGTAAAGTTAACTATACTAACTGCAAGTTAAGTGTATTTTTTTGTATGAGACTACTATATTGGCTATAAATGAAGTACAGTATACACCCACTTTACACTAGAACATGAGCCAAACAATTGACCATACAAATTACTGTGCAAACCGATTAGCGGTTTGCCAAACTTAAAACAATACATTCACTATCTGACCACGTAATACTACTGTTACTTCGACCAATATAATAGACAACGTTACAACGTCTAAAGCCTTCCCAATATTAGGTTTACATATGCTAATTAACTAGTAAGGATTTACGTTAATAATAGATGCGCGTCGTTAAAAGGGAAAAGAAAAAATGGGTTGACTTAGACCGATAATAATATATCTTTTTATATGTAACCTAAAACACGTGATACTACAATCATCCCTACGCAATCATACTTTTATAGAGACTTATAACAAACGTTATCGATAACCATATCGCTACCAATTATCTAAACTAATTAGGCCCTTATTATAATTACTACCGCGGCCAAAAACTATTAATTTAAACCTTTATAATTTTTACCGTAATTACACTATTATTATTAAACCACGAATAGATACCGAATTACAACCAAACTATTATTACTAAACCATGGATATAAATTACGTTAAACATTATACTGTTATTATTAAATAACTAATACGAGCTGTGATAGAGAAAAAAATGATTGCCTATGTGGATATTACCATATATACCTATAGTTATCAAGTGGTTATGTTATAAATTACACCTTTACAGAGTGTACAGTAACTCACTACTTTGAAAGTTGTATTTATACAAAGTGTATAATAACGTGTCACTGCCTAAAAGTAACATTGGCAAATTATACGGAAAAATGCCACTTGTTATGGTCCGATCTACAATGGTAAGCCAAGTAGGTGCCAAATAAGATTTACTATTAAGGTGCGGAGGAAGACCAGAAGAGGCTACCATGGCCCAAAGTACAAGGCCCTTGGGCAGGACCAATGCCCAGCCCGTTACATACCTTTACACGTGCCGTATACGGACCGTACCCTATCCGTATATGGACCGTATTCGGCTTATATCCGGATCGTGCCATGTCCGTGCCCGGGCCGGACCTAGGCCGGGCGTTGCCTATCCCGTTACGTGTATAGTCACGTAACCTATAGGTTTAATAGTCAACAGCCTAAGTCTATAATATACCCCCTCCTTCCCAGATGTTATAAGGGTTACGGCGCCCTTTTAAATAAATACCGGACGCAGGCTGTATCTGTCCAATACGCGGGTCAAACGTAAGCTGGTAATACTTCGTCTGATATATCGTATAACGTTTCAGCCGGCTTACCCTATGTCGTTAGCTCCTTATAACGTATCCGCTAACACGCTGTATAAAATATCCTTCTTACCGCCAGCGCCGTATAACATATCCGCTAACGCGCTGTGTAAGGTATCCTTTTTACCGCCGGCGCCGTATAACATATCCGTTAACGCGTTATATAAGGCATTTTTCCTACCGCCGGCGCTATATAAAGTATCCGTTAACGCGTCGTATAAGGTATCTTTTTTACCGTCGGCGCCGTATAACGCATCCGTTAACGTATCATGTAAATTTGCGTTTTTGCCTTTAATATCGAAGAACGCGCCCCTTATAATACGTAACCTTTACCGAATTCGGTTAGTTAATCCCTATAAATACGAACGCCTTTACGTAATATTTAAAACTTTTTTCTTTTCCCTTTTATATTATCGCCCCCCCTTTTCGCTAGTTATTATAGTCGTAACCCTTTTAAGTTTCCTTTATGTATATCAGCCAGCTATTCGCGTCGATACATTTTAGCTTTTTCTCTTGATTTATTATTATAATCGACGTATATAACGCTTTTATCCTAGGTTACGTTATCACTGGCGCCTCCGAAGGGAATAATAAGCTTTTTCGTAAGGTATATTACCTCATTATATACTAATACCCTATTATTAATTACTTATAGTAATTTATTTACGTTATTAAAGATCTTTTCGTCTAAGAAAATAGAAAAAATAAAAATCAATTTCCTTCATTACAGGTTAAAAACGTTTACATGTCATATATTAACCGTTTTAAAAACTTTAACATTCCTTTATTTTACGTACGAGTTTATTGGATATAAGGATCTCGCGTATATCGAAAGGTGTATAATAAAGTAAACTTATAAAAAAGCCTTACAAAAGGCCTAACCGCTAATTAACTTTTTTTCGTAATATATTTAAAAGATAAACTTACTTGCGACCTTATCCGGTTTACGTGCCCTTTTACTTTAGTTTATTGCTACGGAAAAGGATAAGGGTTACATCTCGTCTCCCACGCGTAAACGTTAAGGAGATATCCCAGATTATTAACCCGTCTTTACCACCGCCTTTTTTAAGCTAGTTAATTAGTTTACCCGGCTCTATAATATTATTCATGCGTAGAAATTTTCTATTATACCGGCCATACAAGCCGTTACTTCTTTAGTAACACGCTTATGTCACTTTTTCCTTTCGAGTCCACCTTTACCACAGACTCCTTAATCGCCCTTTACTATATTATCTATTTATAAAGATAGGATGCCCTCGGCTAACCGAGCTTTAATGCATAAAGTTTTCGCCCTAACCCCCTTTAATTACCGTCGAATACCTTTTCGTAGTTTTCACTCAAAAAGTCAAAATAATATAATTACCTAAGTAATATCTTTTATAACTAATATAGGCTACGGCTTACAAAATATCACGAACAACGTCTAAGGCTTAATTATACAATCTCTGATTTTATTCTTATCCTATTTACTAACCTTATAAAAACAAGCTAATCGAGTTAACCGCAAACGGGCGTAAGATCGTACCTAGGCCAATCGTATTACCTGGGTTTAAACTAACGTATTATAGTTTTTAATGACCCTCCTAAAAAGTTACCCCTTTCGTCTTGCCCTTCGTCCCATTCCTTGTTAGCCGCTATCGTTAACCTTATTTAACACTCGTCCCTTTTAACGCCATCCTTTATCGTCGGCCTTCCTCAACGTCCGTCTTTTTTCGTATTGTTCGTTATCGTCCTTTCCTAACGCCCGCCCCTCCTCGCATTATCCTCCCTTTTTAACGTTGCCTCGTATACGTTTCGCTTCCTACTAACCCCCCTTTTCGACGCCTACCGGTTTTCGCCATACCTTTTACCGTCCCCCTCCCTTAACCTTGTCTAACGTTAGAAGCCAGTCGTAATAAAGCCCCTAACGTTAGCAACGCCGGTACTCGTTAAACCCAAATAAGGATAATAATAATAAGTAGGTAGATTTTTGTTAAAATTTAATAAAAGCCGTCTTATGGTTGGATAAGTATCCGAAATAATAGGGTAATATTTACTCGGCCCTGCTTACAATATTATAACCTCAGTTAACAATAAATTTTCCTTTTTATTAATAAATGAAGTAGAATTTCGATGGTATAAACGATTCGTTTCGCATTTATCGCTTAATATAAATTCAACATCGTCGTTGAAATAGCGGGTTATTGTAAATTCGAATATCTCCTTATTCCGTTTCAAATTTATTTAAATTTATAATATATTGATAATTTTCTAATAATTCGTATTTCGGCTTATTATAGCCTTTATACTCAATTAATATATAACGAACCCTACTCCTCTCCGTTTTTACTGTACGAATATTTTATACTCTAAATTTCTCGTATTTACTGTTTTCAATATCATCTGCTACTAAAATTAATCCCGGATGAGTATCGAATAAAATTTACGAGAAAAAGAGGTTTGAAATTATACGTTTAACCAAATTTACATAAAATACCAGATATTTATTAAAAATGTCTAACACGACATTTAACGGGTTCAAAATACCGATTATCTAGTACTAATTTTAAAGTTAATCAAGTTTTTTATTCGAGCGATTGATTTTAATGTTACGAAGTTTTCACTAAACCTAATCTCTTACCTTATATCGTTTATTCAAACGTCGTTTACGATTTGCGGCCGTTTTTATTTGCTATTTAATATAAGCTATTATCGTTTAGGCTAATTCTTTTCTTTCGCATAAATAAGCTTAAAACGTAGTAATTCGTCCCATTAAATTAATTAACGACTTCGTATCCCCGTTTACTTTTAAAATAAGTAATATTTCGTGCGTATTTACCAAACAATTCGCGTTAAACCTGTTAACTGTCGACTTCCAGTTATTCAATGTAAATTAATAAACGGGTAAATATAAAGTTCAATTGTATTACGAAAAGGCGACCATGACCCGTAAATACTTTTAAATCTTTTAGTTTATCCATTTAATACCGTTATCCGTTTATAAGTAGTATGCTGTAAATAAAATTTGTTTAACTTTTATTAAGAAACAAAATATCTTCTTAAATACGCCTATGTAATCCAAATAGCGGTTATTTATAATAAAAGCTAAAAACCTATAAAATCTTTACTATATATCCAGAAAACTTTATATATATATATTTATAATCATAATTTATATAACCTTTAATTGGATAAATTTAAAATAGCGATGAGTATTATTAATGAAGATTAGGGGCCATTAATAGTAATTATCAGGTCGACTATAGAATAGATCGAAATATACGCTTAATACCGGTCGGAAATAAGGAAAGGTTAAAAAAAGCTTTACTGTAAAGTACGACGAAGTTTTTTTTTGTTATATTACGTATATTTTCGATATAAACGTCGAATATTTACGACTATCCCCTTTTAGTTTTAGTTTCGTTGGAAAACGCGAAATGAAATGTTTTTACCCAGATAACCTATAATAAACGAGTTGTAAATTTGTTATAATATCCTCGTTATCAATGGTTTTTAACTCGGTAACTATAAGCGACTATAGTAACATAATACCTTTCGCAATTTAATCCTACAATTAATAATTTATATTAACTATCTTACCTTAGATTGAAAACGCCCAAAGCCTTTGAAATCCGCCAAAAGTCGAACCTTATATAACGAGTCGTTCGTTACTTTTTAATTTTACAATTCTATTCACGTACCCAGATCGAAAATCAGGAAATTACTCGGTGTTAACGATACAAACGGGCCTAATACGAGCCGGGCCCCCAGCGATACCGTTAACGCCGTCGTATTGAAATTTCTTAATATTATCCCTGATAACAACCCGAGCGTGGGTCGGGTTCGGGGCGGTACCACCTTTGGCAGCCCTTCAAAAAACCCCGACCCCCCTTTGAGATATATATCGTCGTAATCCAATAGCTAAGACTCCGTCTCGCCAAACTGTTTTACCTAAATCTTCGCAATTTTTATTCTTTTAATATATAAATCTATTAATACTACGGTTAATATAATAATAAAAATGAGTTACAAGACCTACGCGTAACGTTTTTTAACCTCGGATTTATCTTATAACCTACGAATTAACGTATTCGGGCGGGAGCTCTAAGTTACGAGCCTATACCGTAAGTGGTATTGAAAAAGGAAAAAGACTTTGGCCTATTTAACTTGGCGTTTCGAAATTG
The DNA here is from genome assembly GCA_038502455.1 of Anisogramma anomala. NCBI lineage: Eukaryota > Fungi > Ascomycota > Sordariomycetes > Diaporthales > Gnomoniaceae > Anisogramma > Anisogramma anomala. The sequence goes on along the minus strand of JASMMZ010000002.1, from coordinate 28,062,881 downwards.
ATTGTGGTACAAAAATACTTTAATCCCTTGTAATCTATTAAAATCGTCAACGGTATACGGATACTACGTAACTTAAAAAACTACCTTTTTAAATAAAACATTACCGCGAGGAGTTCTTTATCATAAATAGTATAATTATATTACGTATCTATTAATCGTACGAAGTGGTTAGTTATTGGTTTTAAAATAATATTTGTATCCTATTACAATAAGCACACTTTTAACACCTTTTCCGAACAATTAATTTTCACTATTATTAACCTATTTAAATCCTAATATACCAAAATCGAGGCCTTAATAAGGGTATCCTTTAAGGTTTAAAATACCTGTTTTTCTCGCTACGTTTAAGCTTAACGAATACCTTACTTTATTAGCCGAACGAAATAATTCACTAACTTTAAGAACTTACTCATAAAATTACGATAAAAGTTAGTCAAACTTAAAAAATTTCGAACCTTTTAGACCGTACGTAGTAACTTTTACTTACAAATTACTTGAACTTTCTCGGGGTTGACTCAGATACCTATTTTAACCGTTATAATAAAGCTTAAGTATTTTACCTCCTTAACCACGAAGTCGTATTTCTTTAAATCCAAATTTAGTTCCGCATTACAAAAACGTTCTAAAACCACGCGAATTGTTGTTATATAATCCTATTTGATACTGAAGGAAAAAAACTAAAAGGTCGTTAAAATATGTTACAACGAAATTATTTAAAGTATCCGTTATTATATAATTAATATATCGTTGAAACGTTGCCGGCGTTTTCGCTAGTTTCAAAGGGGTAATTAGCTATTTAAACAACCCAAACCGCGTACGAAACGCCATTAATTTCTTTTACTCGGATGTTATTCGAATACGGTAGAATGCCATTCGAACATCTAATTTCATAAGTTATGTCGATTTCGATACCGTATATAAGGTCTCCTTAATTAAAAGTTAAAAAACGGTTTTACTTTATGATTTTATTTAATACCCAATAATCGATATAAAACCGTTATTCCCCCCCGATTCACGAATTAGTAATACCGGCGTTGCTACCGATAAAAAGTTCGCCTGAATCTACACTTATTTATCAATTTCGTGACCTATCGTCGAAATTTAAAAAGTTAATTTCGTAATATCGAATATAATGGCATTTAAAGTTGTTTTAATCAAGATTTATATTTATTTGATTCAATATAAATATAGTAATAAAGTTCTCTTTTATATAATGGTAAGGCTATAATTTTATTTTTATCGAATAGGTCGTCAAATGTAATTAATTTCTGTAAAATATGTAATGAATCCTTTTTTCCCTTAACCGTAGTCGCCGTCTTTACTTGCAAAATCCGCGCTATTTCGTTAAGGTTTGTAATATAAATCATCCGGCACGTGTTTTTTATACCTTATGTTTTTCGGTACCAGTGTTACGTTAATTCGAGGAAAACCGAATTTATTACGCTTTATATATCTCCCGTCCCAGTGCGTATTGACACTACGTCGATAATTAAGCTTGTGTAATTTTAAACTATTCAACGGTTACCGCCCGCGTTTGAAGCCACATATTAATATTGTATCCAAGGCGTTCCAAAAATTATATCACGCATTATTCTAGGAATAATATATATTAACATCGGATTCTATTATTTAATAATATTTATACGAAACTTAATTATTTAGGTAATACGCGTATTTTACCGTAACCCTGATATCTTACTGAGATTCTGCGGATATAATAGCCGAATTTACTTAATCTTTAACCGTTATATTAAAGTTTCGTTTATAATATAATAATAATTATAATTAAATTTAATTTGATTTTTGAAAAAGTAGGTATTATTGAAAAGTATAGGAATAAGGAATGATTCCTTGTTTATACGTATTTTAATTCAATTAAACTTTTTATTCGATTTCATAACTACGTTATTAATATAATATAACCCCTAAATAAAAATATGTTTAAAAGTTAGGCTTCCCTTATCATTGTTAATAAAAAAACTTTTTTTTACCTTTTTAACTTAGTTTGTATATACCTATATAAAAGGTAATATTGGACAAAAGTTGTAATTATATTAAAAATGGTCCGGTAAGCTACAACGTACGTAACGTTTCGAAGTAAGCTTAGCCTAACGTTTTTTTATTATCGTTTACATCGCCTTACGTTTTTAATTTTAAATACGTACCGAACGGGTTCATTAAGATAATTAACCGAGGTATCGAAATAATCGGCCGTGATTACTACGGACTTTTAATAAAGGCGTTTAAAAATCGTAAACTCCTGTTATAACCGTATTACTATTCGGCTGTTAGGTTTAAACGGGTTTCGTTAGCTAACAACAAAAACGCCGTTTTAAATCCAAAAACTTTAATTCTTCAGCGAGTTTACAGTACTTTTCTAAGGCTATGATATAATCCACCCGGCTAATACCTGTCGTAATAGACTTATCGCGAATACGTGACGATATAAGAAAGCGTAAATAATTACACTTTATAGCTGAAGGCTAATTTAGGCCGTTTACTTAAGCTAAAAGTATCTCAACCCTAATAACGAATAGTAATTATAGGTCTTTATTACTTATAAATAAACCTTTAAGTTCGACTAATACTTTATCCACGCGGTAAGGGTTGTTAAAAGCCGCCTCGATATAACCAAAAAACTTTCCTGTATTATACCTGCCCTCATATCCTCCGGCTTCATAATAAGCCGTAACTGCCTACTTTATTGCCGCCGTATAATATCCCTATACATAAAGAAACGTGTATCGACCCTTATTTACATCTCAAGCGCTTTTAATATAAATTCGATCGTTTAATTGTAATGATCACACTAAATACCCGTGAGTATGTAGAAGGTGTCCAGAGGGTTTATGTTAGCAGTAAGGTAGCAGAGGTAACAAAAGGTGCAATATCAAGACTGTATTCGTGCAAGTGATGATCAGAAGCCGTGAGGCTATTCAGGGTAGACTGAATACTTAAATTGACAACTGAAGAGCTATGAAGGAAATACTATCTATCTTGGTAATGAAAGTGTCCTTATATATCCGCGCCTTCATACGTCTTCAGTGTAGGCTCGACTGGCTCGATACCGAGTCCATCGAGTCTCACACCATGCTGACCCTAACCCTTGTGTACGGTGTGTCTGTTGTGGATCCCTGGTGCCTGCCGAGAGGCTGTGTCCAACCGATTTCCTTCGTTATCTGCTGCGGGGCCGCCGCTGGTGCGCCCTGCAGATGTTGGGTCATAACATTAATGCGTCGCAGCCTACGTGAAAGTAGATCCGTTAAATTTCGGTTAATTGTATTGTTTTCGTCGGCTCTCAACCAGTAAAAACTTAATGCAAATTGCGGTCAATTCAGTTTCTAATTACTGTATTTTTACGACGACCTAAATAAAGTTGAATATAAGTTCAATAATTAAAGTCGATTAACTCGATTATTATAGTTATTTAACAGCCGATAAGATATAGCCTACGATATTTTATAAACGAAGGATATCGGCCTACATCAGCCCCTAAGGGGCCAGAGGTGTATTTATAAAGATAGAAAACTGGGTATTCGTTGACGGTCTATCCTCTTTCGATAACGTTAAAGTGTAACGCCGAATTATTAACTTTTATTATAGATTTGTCTATTATAAGTAATATTCCTTTGTAAAGATAAAAGAAAACCTTAATAGTATATTATGATCCGACTAATGATAATGAGTTAAATAGGTGCTAAATAGAATTTATTATTAAAATGCGGAGAGACTAAAAGAGGTTACCGTAACCCAACGTACAAGGCCTTTAGGCAAAACTAATACCCAACCCATCACATGCCCTTACACATACTATATATGGACCGTACCCTATCCTCGCGCAGGTCGGGTCCAAGCTAGGCGTTACCCATCCCATTACGTATACAGTCACGTAACCTATAGGTTCAATGGTCAACGGCTTGAGTCCATGACACCACTTCCTAGAAGGTAGATTAGCACAGTTTATGATAAAGTGCTACTGCCTAGGTAAGAGGTTATAACCTCTTATCCATGACGTGCATTCTCAGAATGCTTCTTCTCCCTTTTGTATCTTATCTTACTACTATAATTTAATACTAATCTTTACGATTACTATTTCATTACGTTAACATATAGAGACCTTAATAACACTTGATAATAACGTTAGTATTACCTTCATAATTATTAACACTATAAAGTTGATTATTGATAATTTAGGTTTGGACAACCTATTTATTATAACTCGCTAATATGTTGAATGGAAGTAACATATTAATTAATGTATCATTAATAACTTACTTCAAAACAACGAGTTTAAAGGTGGATTTCCAGGTTATACCACCAAATTTCGTAATTAAAGCCTTTAAAACGTTAAAAAAGACGTGAAACCATTTACAGGCTCCCTATTTTATATTTATAAGCGGAGCGAAAACAATTTTAGTCACGTAAAGGTTGTAATAATGGGCGCGAAATATAATTATGAAGGTATTAAGGTCGTTAGTACCGCCGTTACCACCGCGGGAGTGATAACTTATTATAATGGTTTTCTTAAAGCTTTCTAATTATAGGAAAATAATGTAAAAATATGTTTGAATATCGATAAACTTTTAATTCTTACCTAAATTACGTACCATCTTAGCTTTTTATGTCAGAAATTTTAACTGGTTAGCTAAAGGACTTAAGTTTATATCGTTAACACTCGTCGAATAGGGCGCCGATATTATAGTCTAAATTAAAAGAATTCAAATCGTTATCGTCGAGAAAGTTAATGCGGTTTTTGGTAAGAAACAGCGTAGTAATTACGTTATTCATAGGTAACGTGGTAAAAATCGTTTAAGGGGGGTATTGTTTCGAAAACATAAACATATTGTTAATTTCGAGTTATCGGATTATATTCTTCAATATATTGAATAAGTAGGTATTCCGTTATTTTCAATATAAAACATTTTTTCTAATAATTTGGGTTTGTTTAACAAGTTTTATTCATAAGACATTAGTTGTTGAAATAGCAGTTAAATGAAATACAATCAAGTCCACTTTGCTTATATTAAAGTTGATTGTACGTACTTCCAATTGACTGCAGTTTGTGGGATTGGAATACAATTCATTGTAAGTACAGTGAAGTAGTGTTATAACCCAGACAGAGGTTGGGCCAGGAAGTGGGCCAGTATGCAATACTGTGCCACTAGAAAGCCTGAAGTCTAGAATCAGGCGGGGAACTTCTCTTATGTCAGCAACCCCGGACAGGGAAGGACCGATGGGACCGATAGCGGTCCAGTCGATTATACAGGACCGATGGAACCGACAGCGACTCCAGCGGTCCAGTACTGAAGACGATATGAAGGATAGGGATATAAGGACACGGTCAGCACCACATAGATAGTATTTCCTTCATAGCTCTTTAGTTTTCAATCTAAGTATTCAGTCTACACACCTGAATAGCCTAACGGCTAGTGATCATTCTACAGCACGAACAAACATCTTCTTGATATTGCACCTTTGTTACCTCTGCTACCTTACTGCTAACATAAACCCCCTGACACCTTCTATTTACTCATGGGTATTTAGTGTGATTATTACAAATAGGTGCCCACTTCAAAGTAGAACACAAGTCAAAGAGTTTGGCTATACAAATTAGTGTGCAAACCGGCTAGCGGTTTGCCAAACTTAGAACTTAGACCCATCAATCAATCAACTTCAATACAATACCAGTTACTTCAAGTACAGTGATTTAAATAGAATACGTTGCAACGATAAAGCTCTACCAACATCCGTAAAATATTCGTATTAAACTATAAAATAATCGTATTAAAACGTCAAGACGTTTTAATATTGTTTTTAACGTATGCGTTGAGAAATTGCTTTAAGTCTTACATGTTTAAATTCGAAGGGTTGGAGAAAAATAATATAACCCTAGGTTATAGCCGTTAACAACGAGTAAAAATACCGTAAAAAAAAGACTTAAAGATTATATGTAAAGAAATTAAGGCCAAAGTTATTGTTTGAAGTAATCGGATTTTATTTATAAACCTTTTAAAAAAGGGAAGACCCCTATTAGAAAGTTGTTAATGGATCTGTGAAAGATGGTACGATCCGGTGACATAACGGGTGAGGGCATTCTTCCGTATAGCTTCCGAACGGCTTTAAAATGCTGTTAAAGCGTGATAACTACTAGGGCTGGATCCCTAGTAAATACTAGCCAGGCACTAGCCTATAACAGCACTTAACACATTATACAAGGAAAAGTTATAGGCAAAATTTGTTTTGGTAAAGGTTATGTTTTGTTTTGTTTTGTTTTAGGTATGTAATATACGGGTTACCGAATATATAAGGGTTTTCTAATAACACCTTACGGAGCCTAACAGCACACGCAACCGGAATGCGTTTTATCCTCGATCTTTTTTATAGACTATTTTTCTATATACCTGATTTGCTTTATAAGGTCATTTTTTGAACGGCCTATATATTCATATCCTCGGCGCAAATAGGCGTCAGGAAAAAAGTAACTGGGCCGTGCCTCTTGACTTAACCAAGGCTATATATACTTCACACGCCTACAGTTCTCCGAACGGTAGGGCACCCTAAGGTCTTACTTGGAAGGATAGCTCAAAGACTCTAAGATGTTGGTATGCATATAGAGCGGCAATGTAATGTTAAAGCAGTGTAGTATTCTGACGATGGAAGAGGAAAAAACTAGAACTAGAGCGAAACTCAGCAAAGTTGAGCTCATGTAGCTATTATACAGGCAGTTTACTATACCTTTATTCCCTTCCGTACATACCCTCCCACCCCAAAGTAATATACAACTAGTTTCCGGGACCAAAAGAAAATTCAATATCCTTATTGCGTAACAATAGGGCGAGAAGTGAGGTGTGAGGCGCGAGAAGCGAGAAGCGAGACATGAGATGCGAGGCGCGAGGAGGTGTGAGGCGCGAGATGTGAGACGCGAGGCGCGATATACAAGACGTAAGACGCGAAAAGGCGCGAGACTCACTTATCGAGACTTTTTTTAGTATGCCTTAATCAGTTCCCTACAATGTTCTAATTCTTTTACAACCTTCTACTTATTTTCCTTTAAAGTGTAGCCTTTTCAACGAACTAAATATTAAATTTGGTTTTCTTTACGACGACAGCGATTTATGCGCTTATTTACGATTTTTTTTCAATTTTACACTTATCCTCTAAAGCTTTTTTATATCGGATTAGTGCCGGCAGCGAAGTCATACGATTAAAGTGATTATTTTCGGGCTTATCATATAAGTTTAGGTATTAACGTTTAGGGTAGAGTAAACTTGTAAACTGGAGAAAAAATCGAGTATATACGTAAACTTTCCCATGCGGTTTACTATGGTAAACGGGTTTAGATGTAAATGTAATAGTTTCCTTTACCAATATAAGGGTTTATATGTTTTCCTAGTACGTAATTATATACGATTTCCCACTTTAAACTTTATTTAACGGTAATAATGATTATAAAGTCGCTTTACTTCATAAGTAACAACGTCTATTATAAGTTAAGCGTTACGGTGAAAATATTCTCTTATAAAGTGAATTTTTGCCTGTTATTAAGGTAAAAGAGAACTAAAACAATCTACTAGAGTTCGTAACTCAAAGCTGAATAAATATTCGTAAAAACTAATATCGATAATACAAAAATAAGCGTTATTAATATTTTATTACAACGTCAAAATATTATTTGTCTACACCTATTTTAAATATTTAACGATATAGTATCGTAATACAAGTTCGACGACTTAGTTTTTTATTTTAACTTACCTATTAGATTAAGGATAATGAGCTATTATTATATCAAGTTTAATACCGAATCCTTTTTATAAAGCTTACTAAAAGGAAAAAAGAAACTTTGTATTTCGGTTAGAAATAATTTCTTTCGGGTACACCTAATTTCAAAATATTCATTGACGGCATAAGATTTTTGTCTAATAGGCTATTATATAAATTATATACCCAAGTAAAGAAAATACGTTTTAAAGTTTTGTAGATAACTGATATAATTACGTTAAAATCTTTATAACTCTGTGATGCCTAAAAAGTGCCGTTAGATAATATTAATGGCAAAGTTACAATAAAGTTTATAAAAATGGTATATATAGGCTTTTTTAGCTTTTGGATTAGTTAAAGGCGCTTAATAGATTTTTGATTTTCGTTAGGTATTTGGCCATAACAAATGTAATGCTAATAGTATTAATTTACTAATTTTCATTTATACCTGAAGTATAAGTTATTTAGAAAAACAATATATGTTTTAATTTGAAACAATGCCTATTGTTATAAGCATTATAAAAAAGATCTAAGATAAGTTTGGTAGGAATAATGGTTTTTTCACGGCTATTTATGTCCCGGTTATAAAGAAGACTATTCATTAAACAAAAAAGATAACTATCTTTAAAACCAGTAATAATTACCTTATTATCTAGTAATTTACGATTGAAATTTACGATAATCGCTCGTTAAGTTACCTTTTTTATATGTAAATTAAAACTTGAGTCGTATATCCTTAGGTAAAATGGCGTTTATAAGATACAACGTAAGATTAATTTTTTCAGGTATTTGTTGGTAGACCTTAAATATTGCAACGTTGTCAATTCGATTGGTCAAAGTAACAGCAGTATTGCGTGGTTAGATAGTGGATGTATTGTTCTAGGTTTGGCAGACTGCTAGCCGGTTTGCACTGTAATTTGTATAGTCAATGGCTTAGCCCGTGCCCTAAAGTGAAGTGCAGCGTACTGCACTCGACTTACATCCAATGCGGTAAGTCCGCATAAAGTAATACACTTGTATTACGATTAACTTTACTTATATTAAAGTTAACCTCCTGCACTACATGCAATACTATTCCAACACTAGTAGCTTTTTAGTTTGTGCGCGCATGCCAGTGTAAATGATTAATCTTTTCCGGTTACCATTGAATTTTCTCCTCATCAACTGGCCAGACCCCTATCAATTCCGCTTGACTTCCATACTAAATTACACTCAATTATATGAAAATGGCACCTATTTGACGTCAATTGTTCCGTTGCTTCGAAGTCCGAATTTATTAACTCCCACAAAAAGTTCTTTCGCTACAGGTCTTTTCAGACATTAACTTTAACCGTACCAGTTAAATAGGTCATTATCATAGCCTTTACTTCCCTAGCAGTCTTCTAGTTTACCAGCACATCCTTATCCACTTTCACGTGACTTGGGCTTTCCGGGTAGCCGGTTAACGTAACCCTCGATACGTATAGTTAGCTTATTACTATCCATAAACCTTTTTAGGGCTTTATTTAGCGTAGATTTTGTCATGGTATCTATAGGATTATCTTTGCCATCGATCCACCGGAACTCCTTAATCTCCCTCCCTTCGTAGACTTTACGAAGTGTCATCACGTCAATTATCAGACGCTTTTTGCTAATGGTTCCGAGCTTTAAAAGGTATTCGAAAAGACTCCTCAAATCGGTACAAATTATCACCGGAATAGGAGAAATCTTCAACTGCCTGGTAATAAGGTTAAAGGTTTCCCACAATGCCATACCTATATTAAAGCTCGCCATTATACCATAAACCTTGGAAGCCAGTACGCTTCGTGTAATCTTTTCACACTTAATAGAGGTTCAATAAATAAGGTTACCGGTAATACTAAACTTGTTTTTTTTTACTTATCTTTATCAACGAAAGTAATTAAAAAACCGATTTGTAAAAATAATTCGGTGTCATTTGTAAATAACCTGTTTATAAAGATTATTAACTTGGCCTTCGATAGATCGATTAAAACCATATTAATCCTACGGTTCAAATTCCGCATTTGCTACCAAAGCCTTTTGTTCAACCGGTTAAAGTCCTTATCCATGGGTATTTGTATTTATACCCCGATAGATAGATCGTAAAAAGCTTTCGGTTAACATAAGGTAATAATATAACTGCCTCGAGTACGCTATTTCAAGTACTGTTAAGCCCTAGCCTCATCAGTTTTATTGATTGTAGTCAAAACAGTGCCTTAGCCCTTTTAGCGAAAGTTAAGGCTGGCATTAATACCAAGTATACGAATTAACGATTTATTAAAGTTAAGTTGAATGTTTTCCGTTAACATCGTCACCGGCTTATAATTCCAAAACTTAAAGTCTTTAATCGCCTATTGTTTTAATACCACAAAAACAATAGTTTTAACGAAAAAGGTATCGTTAATTTATATACCTATTACACTGAAATCCATTTCCTGTGTTACTAGAAAATACGGGTCGTAAGTTAAAGGCTTTATCGTCAGCCTTAATTTAAAGTACGATTGATAGGTTAGAAACTAGTAAACGTCTACTTTAACTAATCCGTATAATAGCTTAATATAATGCATTACCGTATTTAGGGAGTATATAACATGGAGTTCTTATAGAAATTATAGCAATACGATCCGCTATAAATCCGTTATTAATTATATGAAGGCTTACGTTATATCACGACTATTAAGCGTAAACTTGCCTTTAAGTTTAATCAAGAAAATTACTACCACATCAAACGTTAGTTGATTTTCTAAATTATAGGTAATTACGTCAAGATTTATCTTTTGCCTTTATTATCGTATCCTTACGCGATTAGGCGTAATTTTTCATACAACCGCCCCATAGTCTTGCCTTCAACCTCGTAAATAATCCTTGACTTGAAAATTGTAATATTTTGATTTTAAGGGTTAAATTTGGTTTTCGATACAAATTATACAATTCCTTAAATTAATACGCCATCAATCTCGACTCTATCGCTTTCCTTAAAAGGTTTACCGGAGATCTTGATAATTACTTATACCCGAAGCCTTAATTACAAGTATTCATTATCCTTTTCTTTCTTAATTACCTAAATAATTTTATAAATACAACCTGATATGTATTTTCATTTTTTAACGTTCCTCTTTTTCTGGGATTGTTCGTACCAGAGACTTTCCATTATCTTGTTTATAATGGGTAAAGGAGGTTATTATTAACTTAATCGCTTATCTTAAGAGTCTTTATTGTTAATAGCTTTAATATAAGGCTTAAACTAAGTAATTAGAAAGGATATAGGACCGTTAAAATTTTACAACCACTTTAAAGTTTACGATATTTAATATATTATACGGGCCCTCTCATTTACCCGGCTCCCGTTATATAGAGAATTTATTTTATAATGGCAAAGAAATTACGTCGATTGTTATAGGCCCATTTTTAGTGTTAAAAGAATTGTGAATTTGGTGGCGTATCGATTCTCTTCGTAATTCCTTCAAAGCTTTGCTATAAGCCGTAACACGTTTCTAAATATTTGCCGAGGGCGGATATTTAATCGTTAAGCGTGGGTACGCTTCAAAGACCAACAGCGTTAACACCAGTTCGTCAAGACCTATAGTATTATTTAAGCCTTTCACTACTATTTATAGGCGTGCCTCCGAATCCATAAAATTTCCAATTTTTAACGTAAAGATATTATACGCTCGGAGAAGTAAGGAGTATGCCCTTTTAACCTTCCTAATACTTTAGTGGGCCTCCACAGGTATCTGCTTACACTAAATGCCTATTATCTTAATATCTTTTTAAAACTCCATTGCTGTAAAATTAATGCCAGCATCGTAAACGACGACGTGCGGTGGGCTCAGATACGTGTCAATCCACAGAATCCTTAACGTTTCTCATATATTATTTGCCGCAAGGAACATGAAAAATTTGGCCCCGTAAAAAAAGGTTACGAAATTAACGACGTAAAAAATAGGTTTATTATTTAAGTAAAACACATCGACGAAGATCTTGTAATTAAAATCCTTATCATCTTTTAACATAAATTTAAACTTTCAAAAGGCTTAGGTATAAATTTGACAGTAATAACACAGCCTTTTAATAGCTTTTAGGGTAAAGTATTCTACATTTTCACGCCCTGCGAACTTTGAAAGTTTATACAATTTATTAACAACTAGATAGTTAAAACACCGGTGTAGTTAACGTATCTCCGGCTCTGTCAGATCTAACATTACTGCTTTCGGGTCTTAAAGATAAAACCATAAATACACACACTTAAAAGAGAATGGAAACCTTTAGCTATTTTTAACCAGCTCGTCTATATTAACGTCAACGTTAACACCGAAAATCTTCATGTCCTCAAAATAAAGTAGGAAAGAGGTAGAAGACTTGCGGATATGGAACGTAATCTCTCCCACAACAATTTAAATTACCGTTATCTCTAGTAATAATAGTTGTTCGCCTAGGCCAAAGTCAACTTTGGCCTTACCCATATCGTAACAATCAATCTAAATGGCCGTGGTACTTTCCCTTCGCAATACTACGTACTACGAATATCCTCCTACTAAGTAACTTTCTGCCTCTATATCTGGCATAATCTTTTAAAACGTATGGTTCGCGTAATGATCGCGAAGGTTAAAGATATGTAAAAAATCAAAAGTTTGATTAAGACAAAGGTAAGGGTTTTCACCATTCATACGGTATAAAAAAGCGTGTTCGGCTAATTACTAAGCCGTACCATGAACAATATCTTTTTTGTACCTCTTAATCTTCTTAGGGACGTTGGTATTATTAATTCACTTGTCGACCTCGATATCTACCAAATAATTTAAGTAATCATGTTCAAAAGCAGTAGAGTATTAAACGTAATATACTGCCCTTCTATCATTAGGTTTAAGAAAAGGGTGACGAATTAACTAGCAACCAAACTTGCCACAAATCCAATATTTCTTGCCACTATTAGGACGATAGTACTGGCGGTTAACAATTCCGCTTAAATTTTGGCTTTGCTAACGCCAACATAGGTGTTACTTCCAATATAAAGATAAGGTTGATAGGCCTAACCTTAAGCGCTATAGGCGCCCGTACTTTCAATCGAAGTAATTAACTACTGTAAGGTCTTCCTTATCCATGTTAAGGAAGTTGCCGGCTTAGGAATACATATCGAGCGAATTTGGTATACGTGCTATTACAATGGCAAACGAAAAACGTAACTGGTTAAAAAAGCCTTCGCAGGTAGAATTTAAGCGTTATAAGGCATATTCGAAATCACTGACACCTGTAATTACTATCCGTATCTATTCACGAAGTGTAACTTCATTAACGTAAGCCTTTACCATGACCTTTTAACATATTATCAACTTATCAAACATTTAATTAAGGATATAAATTGGTAATTCCTTCTCTTTCCTCTTTGATATTATTATAATCCACCTTATAGTAACTCACTCTATATAATATTTCGTGAGGTAGACGTCATATTAGAAGTAGCCCTTTATACTATTATAGATCTTTTGAAACGTAGTGGTGCTCATCAGGAAATTTAAGTAGTAGTCTTTAACGTAACATGTAAAGATTCTGGGAAATAGTAAATAAAAACCAAAAGATAAGACTTCCATCCACTTACAAATATTTAGAAAAGGCATCATCTTGGTGTAAAGGAGGCTGTAAAGATTCCCATCGTACTTCTCTATATCATTCCAAATCTTAAAGAAGTTCGTTATAAGTTTATAGTTAATATTAACTATTTTTATAAGTCTTAGAGGAAAGTCGCGATAATCGTCCCAGCTGTAATTAGTATTTCCTAGTAATTCAAGCTTTAGGGGCTTTAAGACACGGTGCTAAAGGTAATTACCAGTCGCCTGACCTAAAGGGTAAAAATCTATAATAGGACCTGTCGTCGGCTTTTGTATGTAAGCAAGTCTAAAGGGAAAGGGTTTTTACGGTATTTAGAGATTATAGTAATGGAGATCGATAGGTATTTAAGGGTTTTAGGAGGCTTGGCGATCTTGTTTAATTAACTAGTGTAAAGCGTCGAAGTTAATAACTCTAACCGCGTTAACGGCTGTTACTTTTCGTGCCCTACTGCCGCTAAAAGTATACTTCGTACTGTTACGTAATGGTACTAAGCTACCAAACAGGTTAACAGGTTCCTTATCGCCAACACATAAAAAGACTTAACTTAGCTAAGGGTAAGTTAACAGTCTCCTAAAATGCGTATGTAGGCGTTAAAATCCCTCAACGCCTTTCCTTTTTCCCTTAAGGTCTTAAGGTTTAGGGTTTTAAAGATGTTCTTCTAGTTAAACTAACTCGAAAAGGGTTTTTTCTAATTTAGTAAAGCTACCTTTTAATACGTAGATACCTTAGAGCTCAAACTCAGCCTTCAGTTTAGACTTAACGGTCTTCTGAACTACTTTCCACATGTTAATAGTCCAGTTGTTGAAGAATTCGTGATACTTGCGAAAAGCACGTTCAGGATCTTCACCGTCATCATATTCCAAGATAAAGCAGCCGACAAAGTTAGTTAGATATTATTCAGTTAACTTCTAATCGACTTCGTATCCCTAAAAGTCGTGGTTATAGTATTTGGAGAAGAAGTAACCGAAGGCCTTAATTACTTCCTTCCTAACAAGGTTGGTAATAACTTAAAAGTAAGGGCTTGTGGTAGCCATCTTAATATTTTAGCTTGTATAAAATGTGTAGGGCGAGGAACTCGGTAATTTTATATATAAAGATTTAGTGTTTTGACATGAAGTTGCGTGGAAACTTAACGATTTAGCGATTTGGTAACTTGGCGTAAAGTCACGCGATGCGGCTTTCTTAACACGACTTGGTATTTTCGCACAAAGCAACGAACTTAACGATTAAAATCATGTAGGGGGTAAAAAAAGTAAAGTAGGAAAAAGGTTTAGTGTGAAAGGTAAGGTCAAAAGTCGTTATTATTAGTAGAAGGCGAAGGTTATTTGTTATAGACCGTAGGACTTAGTCTTTTTTCTTATAGTAGTAACATCCGCAGTAATACTGACTTAGCCGTTTGCCAACTTGTCTTTTAAAACTTCTGATAGTTAATCTCAACGTCTTCAAAAAGGATTTGTAAAGATTTCTTGGTGTTTTAGATAGCGATACCATCGCTACCTCTAAGATGACGTGAAAACCGACGCAGCCTAAAAGTCTTCTATACTTACTGCCATAAAAACCGATGCAACAGTAAAGGCCCTTCGCAAAAATCTTTCCTCTACCCTAACCGCCGTTGTTTAACATAAAGCATAACCGGAAAGTAACTTCTTCTTTTACTTAGCTTATCTATGCCTAACCTAATAAACAAGCAAGAATTGATCAGTATTATTAGGCTTTAGATATTGCAACGTTATCGATTCAATTAGTCGAAGTAATAGTAGTATTATATGGTCAGATTGTGGATGTATTATTCTAGGTTTAGCAGACCGCTAGCCGGTCTGCACTGTAATTTATATGGCCAATGGTTTGTCCCATACCCTAAAGTGAAGTGCAGCGTACTACACTCAACTTATACCCAATGCAGTAAGTTCGCACAAAGCAATACACTTGCAGTACAGTCAACTTTACTCACAGTAAAGTTAACCTACTGCACTGCATGCAATACTATTCCAACAGTATTATAAAAATATTATTGAAAATTTAAGAGAATATGGGTACTTCTATTAATAAACGAATGTTTTCATCCATTAGCGTTAAAAATTGTAATAAGGTATTTAAAACCAAATTAAGTCGTTAAAGCAAATAGAAGACGTTTAGATTGTATACGTTTAGGTAAATAGTAATATGAATGAATCTTTTATTTGCCCGGTTCATAAAAGTTGTACTTAGCGAAATTCAGTTGACAATACTTATTGTAAACTTATAGTCCGTAAAAACGATAATTAGGTATGGGGTTCTAACTAAGATTATTTTAAGGCACTCATTCATCTAAACGAGATATGATATCTTATATTCCAAGGACCCATAATTTAACTCTACCTTAGTAAGGTATTTACTAAGAAATATAGAAGGTTAAACAATGTTAATGGGAATTAATTTACCCCGTTTTTACTAATACCTAGGCTTCAATTATAAACGTATTACAACAAAGTTTTTTTTACAGACTTTTATTAACTTATAGAAAAAAAATCCGAGACAGGTTTATATAATATAAATGTATTTTATATATAAATACCCATATAACGCGATGAAAGATTCGTTTTCATAGGTAATAGGCGTAATTTCGGTAGTTTAAATATAATATATACGTCTTCCACGATTATTGTTTTCGATTCGACCAGTTTTACAGCTAAAAGCTAATAATTAAGTTTTTAGCTTTTATAATAGCTTGAAAAATTGGGGAAAATAAAGGACCATTGGGCGCAAAAAACCAGCAGCTCCCAAGTACGTTTCCAACTCTTTAAAAGTAATTGAAAACGAAAAATCGTAAAAGGCCTCAGTACGCTTAGCGGTAGTTAAAAGACCGAAACCGTCCATATAAAATCCGAGTGATTTAGCAAACTGAAATCTTATGTAGGAATTTTCTGGAAATATGGATATTTTCGGTTTAAAGAATAAAAAGAAAATTTACGCCAAGTGTTTTTAATAGTTTTCGAAGTTGTCGGAAAAAATAACAATATTATCGATAAATGTTCGATAAAAGAATTTATATAGCTTTAAATTGCAATTGATAAATATTTGCACTAACGTTGGTGAGTTCTTAAAGCCTATTAATATGGGAAAATATTCGTAAAGAATTGATGACGTTTATTCAAAGCGGTAATAGATAGTTATTAAAAATAACGTATTTATTAAAGGGCTTAAGGTTAACTATTATGCGGCCTTTTTAATATTATAAAATTTACTCCAAATTACGAAAACTAATAGGGCAAATAGTAGAATATTGTTTATAAATTTTATATGGGTTTAACGGTGTAAACTTTCGAATTATTAGTTGAAAAAAGCTTCGTTTCACCGAAAATACAGGTAACGATAACTATTAAGTTCTGTATTTTACCAGCGCTTTATGAGGGGAACCTTTATTATTTGGTCAAAAGGAAACTTGATAAGCTCAAAATTATGCTCAATATCAGGAAATCTATTGTAGAGTCCTACGAATTTAAAAGCTGTAAACGCTTTTGTTACTTTAATATAAGCTTGGTATTTAGCTCCTAATATTGGCGCATAATCCAGTGTTTTAATGTCGAAAAAAGTCGAAAAGTCTTTAAATCGAGGTTTATTTTATTAATTAACAAGATTAGGGGTTTTTGTATTTTGTTATGGATTTTCATTAAATATTTTCAAATTTTCGTGCTGGGTTTTAAATAAACCCAGCGATAACGTTTAAAAACGGTATGTTAAACTATGGATTAGCGAGAATTTCCAGAAAAGAACGAGATTATATTTTTTTTTCTGTTTCAGCGTTATAAGAATCTAATCGAAATTCGGCTCCCATAAATAGAGTTTCAGAGCCTAAGTCATTTGTGGCGACGAAGCTATTAGAGAATTCTTAACGGTCTTACAAGTAATGTAAGTAATCTTAGAGGTTATATTTCCGATTCCTATTACCTACAATAACGCTTATATAGCAACACTCCAAATAATGTAAAAATAGGCCGTATTTTTACGCTCTATAAAAGTTTCGAAACGCGTATATTTTTGAATCTTAATCATTGTGGTAATACTATCATAACATTAAATAATTTAAAGCGTAATTAAATCTACAATTCAATTTAAGGTTTATAAATATTTCATGGTAAATATAAATGAACAACCTTTAAAAAGTTAATATATTTAACTGGGAGATATACTGTTTACCCGGGTAACAATATATTTACTACGGCTTTATTAAAAACTTTATATACGACTGGATTTATTACTACTTTATAGATTAAAAGTGTACCTCGAAATTATTGTGTTTAAAGCGAATGATATTCTTCAATATGAAAACGTCTACTTTACGAGGCTTTAGCCAGTTATTAGAAATAAAAACATTAATATTTAGCTTGTTTATTACCTAAAATTTAGTTATTTCTTTAAAGAAGCTAGGCGTTTCATCGAATTTATAACTGAAAGTCATAAATATTTAGCAAACTTTGGTAGTAAGTCGTACGAAAGGTTTTATAACGCTTGAAATGATTTGGTATTTAGTTTGCGAAACGTTGGTTTCAATATAATTATGATTTTTTTATTTAAATAAAATTTGTCCATAGGATCCTTACTTATACCCTTATTTAAATGAAAAAGTATAGCTTAACTTAAAAAGCGTGTCGCATACATTAACATATAGGAAACGATAGCTGTTTATAGCGAAGACAACTTCCTCGTTAACTAGCTTAGCTACGATAACTTTTACATTTTTCATAAATAAAGCGATGTCCTTATAATTATGCGCCAGGTAATCCATATAACGTATCCTTTTCCTTATGATTTACGAGGATAAGGTCCTCATTTGTAGGTAAGATTTGAAATACTTAAAGAGTCTGTTACGAGACTCGTAAATTTACCTATAGCAAGCGTATATACGATGGTTTGGCTGTATTTCGTTAACAAGGTTGAGTCCTGGTACCTCATTTATAAAGCCTACCTTATTCGCTTCAAAGAGCGAGGAGGAACGCTTAAACTCGTTATAACTTTAGTCGAAATTGTTAATATTTTCTAATTCCGATTAAATATGATTAACTAGTTTACGACATCTATTGCGTTCGCGATATCGATTACGTTCTCAGTAATCATCGCCATCACAACAGCGACTATTGTAATCACCGCGGCGATTATCGTCGCGACGCTTTTCGTGAGGCTTATCCTTAGCCTCACGAGGTTCGCGATTATATTCGCGAACACGGTAGCCGTTTTTACCGGGTTCCTTACTATATTTCTTTTTATTCTTATACGAATTGACATTCTCGTACTATATGTTTTGTTAAAAATACTGCGATTAATACTTTTCGTGGTTATTCTTAATAATAAGATTATAGTAAAGGTATTTGCAAATAACACCTATTAGTGAAATAGTTGTAAACTTTGGTATTTAATTAATATATTCGCGAAGGTTTTATTAAATACTTAGGTTTAGTAAAGACTAAATGTCAATTATAACTCCATATAAATTCTTGTTACGCCGATCGAAAATATACATTACTTGCGTGTATTTTAACTTAATTTAAATATACTTCCTTAGATTGTATTCGTCCTCTATAAGGTTTCGTAATATAAAGGTTAATTTTATG
Organism: Anisogramma anomala; assembly: GCA_038502455.1. Classification (NCBI taxonomy): domain Eukaryota; kingdom Fungi; phylum Ascomycota; class Sordariomycetes; order Diaporthales; family Gnomoniaceae; genus Anisogramma; species Anisogramma anomala. The sequence continues at coordinate 28,043,928 of JASMMZ010000002.1, read as the reverse complement.
AATTCTTTAATCATTTGGTTAGTGTTTATTTAAAATCGTTAAGTTAATACTTATATAATAGCTTTGAAACTCAGGAAGGTTAGTTTTATGCGCTTTTTGTTCAAAATCTCTGTATTTTACTAAACAATAGAGAAACCCTATTATAAGGTATTAAACATAGATATAATTTGGCTTTTTAATTTGGGATTAAACTTAGTAAGACTTTCCAAAAGAATTTAAAAGCTTTATATATTAGTGAAAATAATGTTATAGCCCATCGTAACGATACCTATATTAAGCGGATCATAATATTTAAGGTTATAAACGTATACCTCCTTTCGCTTTAAATGATGAAAAGTGTTAGCGAGTGAAAACTGAAAGATCAGAGTAGCTCGGTCGCTACAAAAACGTGAACTTTAAGGACGAGGTGGAAGGTTGTAAGGACAAGGACAAGGACTTTAAGGACAAGGATTAGGAAGGCGAGGATACTTATTTCTACTACGTATAAGTGCCTTAAAACGATTTGTTGTAATTATTTAGTAATACTATATTTGTTATTATAAGCCTGTATTAACTATATTAATACGTTTATTAAAGGTTATACTTATTTTTGTTATTTGCTGTTATAGGCGTTTATCTTATTTTAGCTGTAGAGACGAATTCATATTACTACGATCAACCGGTATATAAAGGCGTGGGGTAGTAATTAGCAAAGGAGAAATTAGTAAATAAATACTTGTAAAAGTGATAGGTGTTTTTTTAGGACTAAAGGCCAATTATCGAACTACGAGTGCAGTAGGGCGTTAATGGAGGGAAAATGACTAAAGTACGTAATTTACGCTAGCTTATCGGCGAACGATTGGCGAAAAGGTGACGAAATTAACAGCGGTTACAGTGAAACTTGTAATAGTAACGGCGAGAATAGCGGTGGCATTGGCGAAACTAATAATAGTTGCAAGGAGGATAGCGGGAAACGGGGAAGAGGATAAGGGGATCGGCATATTAAAAAGTGATAATAGTAATTGGCGGGAAAGAGGTTAAGGATCGTAAAGTTGAAAAGCAGAAAAGAGGGAAAAATGGAAGGTTTGGCGGGGTGGGGGTTATTACTTTTACTCTTGCTAGGGCAAAACTGGTAACGCTTTTTCCGTTTTGTCTTATTTAAACTGGTAAAAGGTAGGTCTAGTGCTTTTTTCAGCTCTTTAACTTACAGCTACCAATTGTTGATACGCATATAAAGCGGCAACGTAACGTTGAAATATTGTAGTATTCTGACGATGGAAGAGCAAGAAACTAGAACTAGAGCGAAGCTCAGCGAAGTTGAGCTCATGTAGCTGCTGTACAGGTAGTTGCCTGTACCTTCCTTCCCTTCCGCACGTACCCCCCCCCCCAAAGTAATGTACAACATGAGGCCTGTACAGATCTCAGGAGGACTCGTGTACCGATCCCTCCCGCCGGCATCTACGGGATTATTTTGTAGCAGCAAGTGTTACACTTCATAGCAGGCACTGCCCGGTGATAGTAATATATATATATATATATATATATATAAAAGAAAAAGACAGCCAGTATGGATTGCCCACCGCCTCTCACTGAAGACTGCCAATTGCTCGACCGCCTTGCGTCTATCCGTGTAATTGTGTATCTATCTGTCTGGTCTATTTGTTTCCCTGGGCACTGTTGCCACGCGTCGCATTCTTTTTGCGGGATAGAAGCTGGGAAGTAAGGAAGTGGGCGACGTCTTCGTCGGCCCAGTATTGCAGATGGGAAGCAATAGTGCTCAGCGGATTGAAATCAAGAGCGCCCCTGGTTGTAAGTCAGCATGTTCCAGCGGTAGCAAGGAGACCTCCAGACTTACTCTTGAATGCTGTAATCCACCCTGCCGTTCCTATTCAGCGCGCGCACCTTCATCTCCTCCCTCTTCAACCTCGCAGCCTTGTTCTCTTCGATGGCCCACTTGTCCCTCGCTTCAGCGTTATCGAACTTGAGGTCCTCAGGTGAGCTCGACCTCGCCTTCTGGAACTTGCCATACAGCGTCTCCAGGTCATCATCCAATAAGGTCATGTCATTGCCACTCGTGCTCTTCCTGAGACCATCCGCGGCCTCTTCGGCCAGCTGCTTCTTGCGGTCTGCCGCCTTCTGGGATAGGCTAGCCGTGGAGTTGGACTGTGAAATCGTCCCTGCAGAGATGTTCGTCCCCGCAGCGGGAGACGCCGCCTGGTGGTGCTGCTGCTGCGAGGCGTTGATCTTGGCGACGTCCTCGGAGGTCAGCCCCAGACTGCGGTTCAGCAGGTTGTTGGCCAGCCCTGCGCTGAGGGAGGACCATAGCCCGGAGACACTCTGTCCGACCTTGGCGCCAATGCCTGATGGAACATTGAACATTCCCTTCTTGGTATAGGGCAGGCTTTGTGGCTTGAGGGCTGACATGGCGGTGGAGATGAGCGGCTCGATGCGGTATGCAATGGGATCGGAGGGGTAGAAGATGTTGAATATCTGCGAACATTTGGGTGAACTGATGGAATAAGGAAGACCAGTAATTGGAGAGACGCGATGATTGTCGACTCGCAAGGATGCCTGCAAACATGGGTCGTCCATGATGTCCACGTCGTAGGGGCTGTCTGCCAGTCGATCATCAAGGAGGAGCCGGGCGCTGACCGTCCGCCCCTTGAGCATCTGGAACAGTCCGATGGGGCTACCAAGGCAATAGAAATCATCTACCTCGAAGTCAAAGGTTAAATCACGCGGGTCCTTGGTCTCCGGTCGTTGCGCTTCAGCTGACCCCTTGCGGAGCGGGTTCTTAGCATGCTCCGCTTCTTTCGTCTTCTCCTGCTGGCGACACAGAACGTCGAACAGGATTGCAGAACCCAGCGAATGACCGACGAGATGTACTTTGCCGTTGAAGCCAGGGTTCCTCTCGATGAAGAGCTTGTAGATCTTATTGCATTCCTGGAACACGATTTTGGAGATCTGTTCGCGATAAGCACTCTGGTATAGCAAGACATCAAGCGCGAGATCCGAGATAAGAGATCGCGCAAAGCCGGCGCCTTCAATTGTGAGGTCGTCAAAGGATGGATCTAAGATTTCATCAGCGACAAGACACTCGCATTGAGAGACATGGGACATTACACTCGTTTTCTTCTTTTGTAGCCATGCCGAGGTCCTGCTCATGCTTGTATTCCTCCCGTCGTTTCGGGAAGTCCAGAAGGTGCCTCCAGCAGACTGGAAGGACCTGCACTCGCGAATTGCCAGGACCGCCTCCAATCTCTTCGTTGAGCGCTCGAAGATCTTCCGAAGTCGTGTACACAGACTTGATTGATTTTCTCAGGGTATTCACATCATGAACGAAGTTTACGCTCTCCATCCTGTGGCAAGGTTAGCTTTACATGCAATATGTTTATTTGGTATGCAGGTGCTGAGAGAACTTGCCTCAGGCCCAACAGCTGTCCGATGCCGTGGGTGACGAGGACTATGTGCTCGATCTCCCGGCCTTGAGTCTCGCCAGCAGGAGCATTGTAGTCGTCCTGTATCTCCTTCTCTTCTCTCCTACGAACGGCTTCTTCCTCCTCATCAACATCAGGATTTCCATGCTCCATCAGCGAAGACAGCTGCTTTTTGATACTGCTACCTCTGCTTTCGACACCTCCCTTTTGATCAGCCGAAGCAGACATATCGATGGAGTCAGGTCGGGTAATTGGCGGTGCTGATTTCCGCTTCCGTGACTTGTCTTCTGGTGAGGTTGCGTCGGTTGGTGTTGTTGGCTCTTTGTCATCACTGGAGTCTATTTTCGGCTTGCTTCTCCCAGGCTCCGTGTATCCACGAACGACTTTGATGCCACTCATGTAGCCTCCGCCAGCAAACCGTTCGTACAAAGAACCGGCCACCCACGAAAGCACGCCATCCGAGTTCAACCACGCGGTCGTTGAGTCCTGGTACGTTGCTATCGAGTTCATCCATGCGCCAAAGAGCCTAGTCGTTGAAGGCTGAGGAGGCGGTCCCATGGGCTTGGACGCTCCATCAGCTTGTGCTGCTGCTTGGGCCTTAAGGTTCTCCACAGATGCCTTTGGGGTGACATTGCCCTTCGGTTTCGCCTCACTGCGAAGTCTTGAGGCTAACCAGGCGTTAACTCTGCGTCGTTTGGATGGACGCAGTTCGAACTCACCAGGGTACAGCCACGGCTTGCATCTGAGATAGCCCTCCTCTAGTTGTGCAGCCAGGTTCTCTTCGCACGGTCTAAGATTTGAGCCCTCTTGGTAGAACCAACTGCCACGACGCACGTCGTATATCGGGCCTAGCCAGTAGACCGGTGACAGTTCCCTCCTCTCAATGTCGACATCAAAGAGGAAGTCCTCATTGACGGGCACTTTCGTTCCGGTCTCTCTTGCACTTGCTGCTTCCGCCTCCGAGCTACACTCTTTCCGACTACCTGTGGTTTTCTTCGGAGATACCATTTCGCGGTCGTGCTCGCTCTCCTTGGTCTCGAGGATTTTCTGGTAAGCGTTTTCGATCGATCGAGAGTCGTTGGGCGTGAATAGAACCCATTTCTTGGGCTGAGGCCGGGTCTTCGCATCTTCGGGCTTCTTCTTTTGGCCTCGTATGAGTTGAGGCTTGCGCTTCGGTATCTAGAGTCATGGACGATCTGATCAGCCACGGGTCAAGACAAGGCGTTCCGAGGGATGACCTACATCAACTGCGTGAAACCACTTGACCTTCAGGGGCGGGCAATCTGGAGGATATTTCCTTGCGCTGAGGCCGTATATGAGATTGATGCTGTAGTCGCCCCCTGAGGTTCCAGGCTTCGGTGGAGGTGGAAGAGGAGGTACCGGCTCTCTGGGGCTGGGCACAGGAGTAGCACTCCGGGATAGAGCCCAAGGGTTGAAGGAGTCAACAGCAGAAGCCCAGCTGGACTTTTCAGCCTTCTTATCACCAGAACCAAGTGAGGTGTTGGCCATGGTGTGCGGACGAGACTGCCATGTATGGGAAGCTCCCAAAGAGGACCAGCTCCTGGTTGAGCCGCACTTTGCCTGCCTCCTCGTCGCCTGCCACAAGGTGGACACAAGTTTTCTCTGCGATGAAGCCAACTTTGAAGGCAGAGGCGATTGTTGTAGTATGTGTTGGCGGTTAAGTGGACTGGCCTGAGTCAGTCCAGTCGTGGAAGACTCGCGCAGTGCCTGGGAAGTACAGTGCAAAATGGGATGGAAGCATAGAATGCTCAAGGTCTTGCATGTTGTGGCAGACTGGGCAATAAATAGTCTGCCAGTTGGCCAGGTAGGAGCAATCATTCATGGATAGAAATGTGTATGGCACTCTTGTTAGAAGATTGGGATGCATATGGTACTCGTCACAGGCATCCAAAACGTCAGCACGGCGCTAAGTTCTCCACCCTCAAATTCTCCACGGAATGTACTAGTAATATACAGTACTAGTCGCCAATGTCCCACAATATTTATTACTTACCTCTGCTTATACAGTATATACTGTACTCACCCGTTGTTGACCTGATACCTTTCTATGGTATTTTACACCTGGTATGGGGTAATATGACCATTGCTGAATTAACCGTTAGTGGGACAGTCCCTTCTGGGATAGTCGCCTTCAGGGTACTCGCCTATTGGAAAGAGGGTGCTGTGCTCACGTTTTGCATCCCTGACCATTGTACTACAATATACTATTATTGTAGGCCCACGTCAGCACGAATGAGGGTCGCTTTTACGGCAGGGCCCGTTGTGTGCCCCACCATGCTGATGGTTGGCAGGGATGCTGCAGCGTACATTCACATTTTCACCTGCACTGCAATCCGATCGCTACAACACCACTGCAACAGACTTGCGCCCTCCAACATTGTTTCGGTCTCCCATCATCAATCATCTACATCCAACTCCTTTTCGACGACGGAAATGAAAGCGTGTACGAACCAAACGGTTGAGGCACACTGATCATTCGTCTGTGACTGCGGACCGCAGCTCCCAACGCGCACCACCACCGAACTCCTTTACCCTGTACCACAGCAACTACAATGCGCCAGATCCAAGTAGTGTCTGCTCCGCCCAAGGAGCAGGTCGCTGACCACCTGCCAAAGCGCTTCAAGGCCATGAAGTTTGGCATCCAGTAAGCTGGATCCAACGGCCATGTCCTCTTCTTCCGCATGTTCTAATGTCATTGTTACCAGGTCCATCTCAGATATCGTTTCCCAAGGTGTCTTGGAAGTCTCACAGCGGCAACTGTACGATATCGAAAACCCCATCAACCCCCGAGCCCCCGTTATTCATGGCGCCCTCGACCCTCGCCTCGGAATCTCGAGCAAGACCGGAAAATGTGGGACATGTCAGCTCTCACTCCAGGACTGCATGGGCCATTTGTGAGTGACGCGCCTGGCTCGCTACAACGAAAACGCGTGCTAGCGTCCCTTCTTCTCCGGCTGGATATCACATGTACTAACCCCTTCCAGCGGCCACGTTCGGCTCTCACTCCCGGCTTACAATATCGGTTATCTGCGTTTCACCATGACCATCCTGCAGGACATATGCAAGACGTGCGCCCGAGTCCTCCTGACCGAAGAAGAGCGCCGGATTTTTCTGAAGGATTTGCGACGACCAGGCCTCGATAATCTCCGACGCACCGTCATCTTGAAACAGATCAATGCTCAATGCAGGAATCGCAAGACCTGCCCATACTGCGAGGCCATCAACGGACAAATTCGAAAGCTTGGCGTCATCAAGCTAGCTCACGACAAATTCGTCGCCTTCAACAAGTCTTCAGCCGCAAAGAAGGTTCCTCCCGAGAGCAAGATCATTTACGATGCCAGTTTCAATAAGGCTAAGGAGACCAATCCCGACCTCGAAAAGCATATCAAGAAAGCCATGGAAGACCTGAACCCCCTGAGGGTGCTGAATCTCTTCAAGCTGATCAGCCCAACGGACTGCGAGCTGCTGGGCATGGACGCAACCGAAGGACGGCCAGAGATGTTCATTTGGCAGTATGTTCCCGCACCGCCTATATGTATCCGGCCATCTGTTCAACAGGCCAGCTCCAGCACCGAAGATGATCTGACAGCCAAGCTCTCCGAGATTATATATCTCAGTGGCATTATCCGTGCTGCTCTGGACCGAGGCCAACCCATCGCTGCCATAATGGAGCAGTGGGAGTACCTTCAATTGCAGATTGCCATGTATGTAAACAGCGACGTGCCCGGACTCACACAGCCTGGATTCGGAAAGACCGTGCGAGGCTTTTGCCAACGGTTGAAGGGCAAGCAGGGTCGGTTCCGCGGCAACCTGTCTGGAAAGCGTGTTGACTTCTCCGGGCGCACAGTCATCTCTCCGGACCCCAATCTCAAGATCGACGAGGTTGCCATACCCGACCTTGTGGCCATGAATATGACGTATCCCGAACGAGTCCACTCATCCAACATCGCGGTCATGAGGACAGCCATCAAAAATGGACACAAGGTCTGGCCTGGTGCAAACGGTCTATTCAAGAAGGAAGGCGGCTACAAGTTGAACTTGAAGTTCGGAGACCGGGAGAAGATCGCGAAGGACCTCAAGAATGGCGACGTTGTTGAGCGGCACCTTGTTGACGGTGATATCGCACTCTTCAACCGACAACCTTCGCTGCACAAACTCAGTATCATGAGCCATTTCGTCAAGGTCCGGCCTTGGAGGACCTTCCGCCTCAACGAATGTGTCTGTGGCCCATACAATGCCGATTTCGACGGAGATGAGATGAACCTGCATATTCCTCAGACGGAGGAGGCGCGAGCAGAGGCAATGACGCTGATGGGCGTCAAGTACAACTTGGCAACACCAAAGAACGGCGAGCCTATCATTGCAGCCACGCAGGACTTCATCACTGCAGCCTACCTGCTGAGCCGTAAAGACAACTTTTACGATCGCAAGTCGTTCACCTACGTCGTCCAGATGATGTTGCGAGGGGAGAGCGAGATGACACTTCCACCGCCGGCTATCATCAAGCCTATGGCCCTTTGGACTGGCAAGCAGCTGTTTAGCCTTCTCATCAGGCCAAACACAAAGTCCGAGGTCATGGTCAACTTGGACGCCAAGTGCAAAGACTACACGCCATCGCCTGGAATGACACCAGACATGTGTCCCAATGACGGATGGCTGGTGATCCGAAATTCCGAAGTCATGTGTGGTGTCATGGACAAGTCGACTGTCGGTGCGGGAAAGAAGGACTCGATATTCTATGTGCTTCTCCGTGACTTTGGTCCAGAGGCGGCGGCTGACGCAATGAACCGCCTGTCGAGGCTCTGTGCCCGGTCATTGACGAATCACGGTTTCTCCATTGGCGTTGGTGATGTTTTTCCGCTCAGGAGCCTCACGGCTGCGAAGGATGAGCTGGTGAGAGTGGCTACCGAGAGGTGCGAGGCTCTTATCAAGACCTACAAAGCTGGCAAACTCGAGAAAGCCCCTGGATGCAATGTGGAGCAGACTCTGGAAAACGCAATCACAGGTATTCTCAGCAAGGTTCGATCGCAAGCTGGAGAGCAGTGCGTGCAGTCGCTCAGCAGCGTCAACGCGCCACTAATCATGGCGAAATCCGGATCCAAGGGTTCAACAATCAACGTTGCCCAGATGGTGGCCTGTGTCGGACAACAAGTTATTGGAGGTTCGCGTGTGGCAGATGGCTTCCAGGATCGGACTCTGCCGCACTTCAAGAAAGGCAAGAAACTGGTGCCTGACAAGGGTTTCGTGAAGAACAGCTTCTATACTGGACTGTTGGCAACAGAGTTCCTCTTCCACGCCATTTCCGGTCGAGAAGGCTTGGTCGACACTGCTGTCAAGACTGCCGAGACTGGTTACATGTCAAGACGCTTGATGAAGTCGTTGGAAGATCTGTCCACTGGTTACGATGAGACGGTCCGTACGTCAGCTGGTGGCATTGTCCAATTCCAGTTCGGTGCAGATAACCTGGATCCTGTGGACATGGAGGCGGCAGGGAAGCCGGTGCATTTCGACCGCACCTGGACGCATGCCGAATCCCTCACATGGGACAACAACGAGGCCAGCCTGCTGCCGCACGAGATCATCGAGGTTTGCAGGTCTATGATCGAGGCTGAGAAGGTCAAGTACCCCAGACGACGCTTGACAGACGGAGAGCCGCTGGATTACGATGATGATAGCAACCTGTCCATTGATGAGCACGAGAGTGCCCGGCGCTTTCTGCGGGAGATAGAGTCTTATGTCGCGGCTCGAGCGAAGAAGCTGTCCAATGCGCGCATGGAGGCTGGCTTGGATCCTGATGACATCGAAGACATGAACATCGACCCTGCCCTCCAGATCGATTCTAATCTGGAAGACAAGATTGGCTTGGCTCGGGTTGAGCGTGTTGCCAAGGTTTCTTCGACGACACTGATGCGGTTCGTCAGGATGTGCTTGGACAAATATAAGAAAGCTCACGTGGAGCCCGGCCATGCCGTTGGCGCAGTCGGCGCCCAGTCTATTGGTGAACCCGGCACACAGATGACACTCAAGACTTTCCATTTTGCCGGTGTAGCAGGCATGAGTATCACACAAGGTGTGCCTCGTATCAAGGAGATCATTAACGCCTCCAAGACAATCAGCACGCCCGTCATCACCTGCCCCTTGGAAAACAAGAAACAAATCGAGGTCGCCAAGGTCGTCAAGGCACGAATCGAGAAAACTTACGTCAAGGACGTTGTGAAGCACATTGAAGACGAGTGGCACTACGATCAAGGTGTGATCATTCTGCAAATCGACATGGAGGCACTCTCCGAGATGCACTTGGGTATTGGCCTTGATGCCATTGCCAATGCCATTTTCGAGCACAAGAAAATGAAGATCAACAGAGAAGATATCAACCTTGGCCCGACCTACATCGAAATCTACGTGCGCAACACATGGGAAGATGTCAACGAGGCCAAGCGTCTGCAGAGGAATGGCAAGTCGGCCGCCATGATTGAGAGCGCGTCTGACTTGCACCTGCGAGTCAACTACCTGAGGCGACTGTTGCCTAATGTCGCCATATCTGGATATCCCGACGCCAATCGAGCAGTGATTCAGACTTCGGAGGCCAACGAGCACACCGTGCTTGTGGAGGGCTATGGGTACAGAGCGTGCATGACGACAGAGGGCGTGATCGGCACACAATGCCGCACCAACAATGTGCTGGAAACTCGCGACGTTCTCGGCGTCGAAGCTGCCCGGACGATCATCGCCGACGAAATCGCCGAAGTCATGGGCGACATGGGCATTGACCCGCGACACATGCAGCTTCTCGCCGATGTCATGACATACAAGGGCGAGGTGCTGGGTATCACGCGGTTCGGTCTGCAGAAAATGCGCGACAGCGTGCTGCAGCTGGCCTCGTTTGAGAAGACGGCCGACCACCTTTTCGAGGCGGCGGCGGGGATGAAGACGGACAAGATCGAGGGCGTGTCCGAGTGCATCATCATGGGGCAGACAATGACTATTGGCACAGGCTCGTTCAATATGGTGAGGCGCATGGGACTTCCCGAACACAAACTCGAACACAAGGAAGTCAAGTTCGAAGAGGAGTGGGCCGCGGCATCGAAGAGGAAGCGAGAGATGAAGTTACAGAAGCTGGGAGGGGCGAGGCCTGTCGTTTCCGCTGCGGCTTAGGAGACCGATTACTGTCGATCAATAGGCATATCAGGAGATCCCCGAGTTTCCGGCAAGGGCTTTGGCCGAGGTGGAACGAGCACGCCACGGTTGCTGCCGAGAAGTCTGCCAAGGAGTCTGCCGAGAAGACCAAGAGAACCACAGTGCCACCACTGTCACGGAATTTTCCTCTATCAAGCAACATGACGAGGCACCTACCTGTCTTAGTCAACAGGGCGCTTAACGAAGGTTTGCGTGCTGTTGCTGAGGAGTCAGCTGCAGAGCCCGTCCAGACACGACGCGGTCGTGCGGCGGCTCCCCCTGCTGTAGAGACCGGTTGCGAAGAGGGGACGGTCTTGGACGTAAGAAGGCGCAGGTGTGGTGGGTCGGTGTGGTTGTTTCTCGGGTACTTTGCCATCAGGGCAGTGTGTCGATGCGTAGCGAGGCGTTCATCCCTTGATTCCTTCCATTTCTTGACCTACATGTTCATGCTTCTCAAGCCGACCGTCTTATACTGGGAAATTGAGTCCGTCAAGCCGGACCCTTCCTTGAGTAAGCGCATCGAGCGGTGGCGATTCAAAAATTTGGCTGTGACGAAATAGATCCACTTGGAACTAAACAAATGTTCCAACAGCCTGTGAAATAACACACACACCAACCAACAACTCATCTGCAAGGTTTTCCTTTCCTCGCTTTTCCGTACTGCTGGAATAAGTCATTCGAGTGACTTTTTTTTTAGAGGAATGAATCTGAACTGGAAGCAAGTGTGTGTGTGTGTGTGTGTGTGTGTGTGTGTGCGCGCGTGTGTTTGTGTTCGATGGTAACGTGTTTCTTAACTTACCTACCAGGGGCGCCGCGTCACGGCGCCATGCCATAGACGTGCACCGTGATCCTGACCAGGAATGGATGATATTCCCCGCAGCGCAGTCCCACGCAGAGCCAGGACATCCAAGCCATAACTAACCATGGCGCTCATGGGCGCCCATAGGCAATGCCATGCGAAGCATGGGTGACAATAGGCTGACACCTGATTTCCACTTCCCCCCCAACCTAATCAGTCATTCCGGTCGTTGCTCCGAAATTCTCAGTACGCGCTTTAAAATACATGGTACTTGATGGAGTCTCGCTTAATGAAATCGCTGGCGGCACGTTCCAAATACGACCGGCATATATGGATGATGATGGATGCGGAAGACAGCAAGTACCCCTCTCGGTAAACTGCAGCCTCGCCGAGTTGAAGTTATATATATAGGGGGATGATACCCAGCTAGGTCAAAAAAACAGACACCAATCGCTGACTTGAGAACTCCGAAAATAACATAGACAAAGCAGTAATCTATCCATACGACCCATCGCCATGCATCTATGCCGACCCGTACGGTAGGTGGGTAACCGCCTGCGCGGCGGGACCTTCATGGCTTGTGCTCACCCGCCACCAGCCCGAGACGGGGTACTCGTCCCGCCGGCGGCAGTGGCAGCAGCGCGGCGGGCACAGGCAGCCTTCCGGGGCTTGATTCCCGCCGACGACGGCGAGACAGGGGCCGCAAAGGCCGGGAGCTTCCCGGGGGCTGAAGCAGCAGCGCGGTGAGCACAGGCAGCCTTTCGGGGCTTGATTCCCGACGATGACGGCGAGACAGGAGCCGCAAAGACCGGGGTCTTTCCGGGTGCAGAAGCAGCGGCGCGGTGAGCACAGGCAGCCTTCGGGGCCTTGATTCTCGACGTCGACGATGTCGACGACGACGATGACGGCGGCGATGAGACCTCGCCTTTTGACGACGGCGGCGATGAGACCTCGCCTTGTGACGACGGCGGCGATAAGACCTCGCCCTTTGACGACGGTGGCGATGAGACTTTGCCCTTCGATGCCGTCGCCGATGACGAGACAGGGGCAGTAAGAGCTAGGATCTTCTCAGCGGCGTGTTCGGCGACGGTGACGATCATGCCCGACGGGTTGGTGGTGATCTGGGCCGGGAATATGGACGCGTCGACCACGAAGATGTTGTCAGTGCCGTAGACCATGGTGTTAGTGTCGACGACCGCGGTGCCGCCGACGCGGCCGTCGTCGGTGCCCATCTTGTTGGTGCCTGTTTTTTGGCAAGGCGCCAGTCAGTGAGTGGACGAAGTTCAGGGAGGTGGGGGTGGGGGGCTCTGCTGCTTGCTGCTGCGGTGACAAGCACAAGTTGGTTCTTTTTCTGCAAACGAGAGGGCTTACCCATCCAGTGGTTGACCCGGCGTCCGTTTGCGGTGACAAGCAGTGAGTCCACGTAGTTTTCCACCGTCTGGTTGGCCCGTGGCCGGATCCACTCCAGGCCCTTGACGCCCGCCAGCGCGGCTTGCATGTTCTTGATGCCCTGGATCACAGCCTCCCTGTCGCCGTCGTTGTGGAAGAACGGCTGCGTCGAGACGGACATACTCAGCTCGGGGCTGATAGTCACGCGGCCGCGGGAGACTTGGCCGCGGCCAAGGTATTGTGACATTGTCATTGCGTCTGGTGGGAGGGAGATTAGCAGGGACCAGAGGGCTGTTCGACAGAGATTTCATATATATTTATATATTTATATATATGAGGCTTACGTGGGGATTTGGTAACGGAGACGTCGGCCTCGACGCGTGACGTCCACTGTAGCTGGCGTGTGGTTCCATCGGAGACCTTGATGTTCTCCCACATCTATTGGTGATTAGCGGTGCTTGCAACCAAGTTCTGCTCAGCCTTGCACGAACCATGGGCCCAATGTTGGGGGCTGCCTGGGAGAGAATACCCGTCCGACTGCCCAGATAGGCGTCCATGTCCTCCTTGATGGGATTGGTCCACGCCGCGATAAAGTCGTAGGGGACGACGTCGGGGTGCGTGATGATGATGTCGGTCTAGTTTGGAGTCAGTGACCATTTATTCCTATATTCCAAAACCAGCCCGTGACCGGGCCCGGCTACTCACGTTCATCTGCTCGACAACATTGTATCCCACGGGGAGGTTGATCCAGTCGCTCTGGGCGACCATGGTCGCACCATCCGATGAGCCTTGGACAATGGTCAGCTGATCAGTGGGCCCGATACCACCTAGATGATCTCGTTAGCAACATGGCTGCACGCACCCATCACTTTTGTGGGCAAGTTCTCAGCGAACTCACTCCTGAACAGCAGCTTAGGACTCCCGAACGCGCCAGCAGAGACAATCACCCGTCCGGCTCCAGGCGTCAAGCGCACTGTCCCCGCGTATCCGGAGCCAGCCAAGCACGAGACCTCGACGCCAGTCGCATGGCTACCATCACGGACGATCCTGTTCGCGGCGGTATCCGTCCACATGGTGAACAAGGCCTTTCGTGACATGGCAGTCGCGAGATACGTGGCCAAGGGGCCGCCGCGCTCGCCATTGCTGTACATGTAGTTGGGGTGGCCGTAAGTCCGGTTCTTCTGGTCCGGCGACTCGTTGGCCACGACGTACTCCCAGCCGGCGGACCCGAGGCCCCCCGCGAGCGTGTCGTATCCTTGGCTGAGGTACAGCTTGCCGTCCATTGAGGGGTGAGAGGTGCCTGGGATACGTTGGAAGACGCGGTCGGTGGCGTCGGCAACGTCGGACGAGTGCCAGCCTGCGGGAAAGTTCTCGTCCCAGTCAAGGGGGTTTGGCTGGACATCCTGTTTCAGCTTTCTGTGCAAGATAGGGCTGCGTCCGGCGAGAGGAATATCTTACCCTCCACCACAGCCCGGCATTGACGGCGGTTCCGCCTCCGAGCACACAGCCGGCCATCTGATCGGTATCAGTGCAAGCCACACCAGCTGCACAAATACGCGAAATGGGTAAGCCACAAACGTCTCATGCAAGGACAAGGACACTTACTCGAATTTACCCAGATCTGGTTGAGTAGCCCAGGAACATCGAACCGAGTCAATCCCGTGCCAGCAAGCCAGTCAGGACCAAGACTGCCTCCCCACCGACCGGTTGACGGCGGGCCCTTCTCCACAAGGAGAACCGAGTGCCCAGCCTCGCTCAGCTTGTCCGCCATAGGCAGGCCTCCGGCCCCACCACCAACAATCACATAGTCGTATGTCTTATTACCCGGAATACGCTGGCAGCTCACCGTCGGCGTAGAGGTCGGCCCGGCTTTCGGCCCGGCTTTCAGGCCGGCTTTCGTCGGCGCATGCCCCGTCGGCGCATTCTCCGTCGGCGCATTCCCCGACGGCGTCGCGCCCCCGCACGTCGCAGCCAATTTCGTAGCCTTGGCCGGCAACATGGCGTATGTGTCGTACGACGCCGCCTTGGCATCCGTGAACGGCGCGCGGAACTGCTCGCACGCCCGCGCGTGGGGCGGGATCGTGATGTCGTCGGGGCACCCCGGGTTGCCGACGGCGTCGTCCGCGGCCGCGCGGCCCAGCATCGCGACACCGCTGCTCGTGGAAACGTTGCCGACAGCGCCGCCCTGGCTCCAGGTCCAGCAGCGCTCGCACTTGTAGACGATCATGAAGGCGGTGTCGCTGACGGACGAGGCGAGGGTGGTCAGCTTGGCGTCGCCGGTGTAGACTTCGGGCAAGACGTAGCCGCTCGCGTAGCGGAAGGAGGTCAGGACTTGGTCTTGGTAGGGCCAGGCCACGACGAGGAGGGACCGGCTCATCTGGCCGGACTGGCCGTGGGAGAGGCCGCACCATGCTTTTCCGGCTCCGGCGGGTGTTGTGCAGCTCTGATGTCGAGTCAATGGCAGCTCATGGTGCTTGAAGGGAACCATCTTACGAGGTAGCCAATGTAGTCATACTCATCCGTAGTCAGGGCCGTGTCTGGCACGACCATGCCGAAGGTGTAGCCCTTGCCATCACTCCAAGTAGGAAAGGTAATGCCGGTGGTAGGCTCCGTATACGGCACGGAATCTTGTGCCCAGCATCTTTGCCCGTCTGTAAGAGAGTAAGCTTGGCAGTTCGTGGTCCCAGCGCAGTCGTCGGTCGTCGGTCGTCACACATGCTGGATGGACTCACAGAGGGCTAACACGGTCAACGCGGTGCCAAGACCTTGGAAAGACTGCATTTTGGAAATGGCGTTTTGGTGTTCCGTGCGGTGCTGGACCGGCAGGATGGGTTGAGAGGTTGCCCGGGCGCGATCAAGCTTGGGAAGGGGGCATGTGTTATAAGAGCAGACTCGTGCTTCCCTGGCCAACGCTACACATACATTGCCTATTGAAACACGTCAATGGACGCTTGTCATTGTGACTGGCCGAATAGGCTGGGGAAGGGGGATAAGGACGAGGAGGACCTTGTCTCCGGGACGGGGGACGGCTGATTGCAGGTTGGGGGTGGAAAATGGGAGCTGGACGCCATCAATGCCCTGAAGCTGAACGAGGCGGACGGGATGAACGGGGCGGAAGGGACTGCTAGCGCCGAGCCAGCCTTTTCCACCGCCGACCAGGAGTAAGGCATTGGGATCCAATGATGCATCACCAGGAATCAAACTCGATTTCTGGGCATATGGGATATGGGATATGGGATACGGGGTATGGGATATGGGGGTGGCGTCCATTAAGATCTTGTTGGGTGGATAGGGGCCTCAGGACACGCGGCCGTTCCAAAGGTGCAACCCAAGCCTTTCACAACGCCGTTGACCATGACGATCTTGCTTGCCATCTTTGGCAAATGCAAATGCCGAAGATCAAGATGCTGTTGCACCCCTTCCACATGGGCTCCGTCCCACGGGCGTCTTGATCCTTGTCCTGAGCCTGAGCCTGAGCCTGAGCCTACTGGCACAAGGTAACCCGGCCAACAATCTGGTTCGTTGCAAGCGGGCTCCGCATGGCTCCGCAGGTGTGTGTTTGTTGCAGGTTGGGAGAAAGAGAGTGTTTGTTGCAGGTTGAGAGAAGGAGTGAAAGAGTGGAGGTCAGGTGCGGTTGGAAGTAAGGTGGGCTGAGTCATTAGAGTTGGAGAACCGCCCGCAAAACCGGCCGGTAAGCTGCTACTACGTAGGCGTGACTACGTAGGCGTGACTACGTAGGCAGTGTAGGCAGTCATGAGGAGACCCTCGTGTTGGTATGCAGAAAGCTTACTTTCAGAAAGCTTCCTTTCCGAAAGCTTCCTTTCAGGAACCAGCGTCTGCTTCCCTACTCATCCCGTCTCGGACCATGGCGTGGCACTGACACCGTCTTGTCCTGCGCTGGACCAGTCAGTCCCAACATCAGACGGTCGGACATGACAGTGAAAGCGGAGCTTCAACATCGGACACACTGAACAAGGTCCAAATTCAGATTATAATACATATACCATCTTGTCCTGTAGCTCCTGGAAGGCCCACGCCATTTGGCCGCCGCCAAGGACTGTCACATTGTCATAACATTTTTGCTGTGGTTAAGGCTGTAGGCACCACCCGGTGACCCAACTTTTTTTGCCGGTGGTTCACAGCTTTGACCGGGCTTCCTAAACAGCCTCCCTGGGAGCTGATGTGTGCAGATGAAGATCTTGCATCTCTCTATCGTGTCTAGATCACTGCTAGCCCAAAAGCAACGCCCAGCAGCCCGGGTATCATCCCCAAAGCCCACCGCACATCCCCTCTCCTCACCCCACCACTCCCCGGCAGCTCCTTCGCCACACGGGCCGTCGCGCTGCCCGTGGCAAGGAAGCAACTCGCCGTCCCGCAGCTGTACCCGCCCGGGCAGCACCCCGCGACGGGCCCCGCCTCCGCCGCGCACAAGGACCAGCCCCCCGCGCAATCCGCCGCCGTCGTCGCGGCGGCGGGCACGTCGCTCGCGGGCACGGCGACCGTGGCGCCGTTGGAGCGGATGGTCGTGTAGGCGGCCGCGGGGCAGCTCGCCGTCTGGCAGTCGCGGCCGGTCTGGCAGCAGCCGCCGCCGTAGACGGCGGAGCAGGCGTAGAAGCCGGTGGGGCAGTAGCCTGCGGCCGTGCTGCCGCCGGAGGTGGGCCGCACGGGGGCGGCGGCGGCGCCGGTGCTCGTAGAGGGCGTCGCTGTGGTGAGCTGGGGCTCCGTGCTTGTTGGTGACGGCGTTGGCGTTGCTGTCGCTGTCGCTGTGGCTGCAGCGCCTTGTGTGCCTGTGATCTCGTCCGTCAGGAAAAACCAAGTCTCTCGCTTCCGCAGCAGCAGGCGCGCGTGTCTCGTCTTTGTCTCGGGGCCCCAACAACAACAAGAACAACAGCAACAACAAAAACAGCAGCAGCAGCAGCAGCAGCAGCAGCAGCAGCAGCAACTTACACCCGACGCTGGCGCAAGACCACCCAGGGATGCAGCACCCGCCCCCCGACGCCGCCGAGCAGCCCTGCTGGCCGCTTGCGCACGCAATCGTCCCCGTGCACGTTGTCCCGCTCGGGCAGCAGCCCACCGGCCCCAGCCCCGTGTCCGAGATCGGCAGGCACGTCTCGCCTGCCGCGCAGCAGCTGTTCGGGGCGCCGATGGCCGCGCAGCTGGACGACCCCGTGGGGCAGGCGAAGCCCCTGCGCGCCAGCCCCGCCTCCAGCTCCGCCTCCCCCCGCACGTCCCCCATCCTCGCCCGATGGAACGGCTCCCATGGCCCGATGCCGCCGCGGCGCTCCCCTGTGGCCGGGCTCCGATGCGCCGCGAGGGGCGCGCGGTAGGCGATGGCCGCGGATGCGTTGGCGGCCAGCAGTGCCTCTTCGGCCGGTGTCAGGATCCGTAGGTGAGTTTGAGCGGCCGACCCAGCTTGTGTGACAGCTTCGATTGTGACGGCCTCGTCTTCGCCAAAGGCGAGGTACTCGTGCAGGATCTTTTCCCCTGCGTCGGGTGCCATTTTGCGGATGGCGATGGGGAAGCGCTCGGTGTCGGCGTGCGCGTCCGCAGTCTGCGCGGAAAGGAGCATGAGGAGGGGGGCGGGGAGCCCTACCAGCGATGAGGGACTTTTCATTTTCGGCGTCGTAAACCCAGTAGGGTGCGATGTTGGGTATGCAATCAAAATGGAGACAGTTGTCGGCGTTCGGCAAACGCTGCCGTTGTGTTGATGATATTTGGGTGGCTGGGGACTGACCACCGGCAACAAGACAGACAACAGCTCTGAAGTCCACTACTGTGACCAAAATATTGGACTGATCGACGCCTTTGTTTCGAGACGCATTGTGCATGTTGCAACGACAGTGTACGAGATCCCAGGTTATGCGAACACCCCGCGCCGCCATGGAAGATCACGGCAGCACAGGGGCCTCAGTCACACAGCAACATTGGCATGCGGATCGCACAGGTCCAACCGTACAGTCGGGAATATAATTCTACGTCCGGCTTGCAATGCTGTGGTACGGGGATTTGAACAGCACTTGGAGGAGAACAACATTCGTGGTGACTATTTGCTTGGAGATGGTCCCTCGACAATTTTCCACACGCCGTCTCTAGAACAGGGCTCCGGCATCCTCAACGCCGCTATTCCGCATGATGCTCTTCCCCCTGACGAACGATGAACACAGCAACGCAGTGGCCACGCTGACGTTCAGGCTGTCAACAACCTTGGATCCAGACATGTTCGGGATTGTCACCTCGGAGTGAGCGCATTTTCGCAGCTGACGCGAGAGGCCCTCACCCTCACTGCCCATGACCAGAATGCATGGGTCCCTAAGCAGCGGGTCGCTCTGCTCGATGTGCCGCATGTCCTCTTGTTTCCGGTTTGCGTCCGTCTTGGGAGGCACAGCCGCATAGACCCGCCACCCGTTCGCCCTCGACTGTGTCACGAAGCCTACCGGCGATTCAGTTGAGAACAGCGTGATGGTCTCGGCCGCCCCGGACGAGGCTTTCAGCACGACGGGTGTGACTGGTGCGGAGCCGCCCTTCGACGTCACGACGGCTGACACGCCCATGAAGCTGGCTGTGCGGATGATGGCGCCCAGGTTTTGCGGGTCCAAGATCTGATCCAGCATCAGAATAAACGGCTTGTGGCTGCTCGGCTCCGTGATGATGAAATTGGAGGTGCCGTTGATTGCTATGTCCTCGGCAGACTGGTGCTCGCGTTCAATTTGGAAGCCAGGGATGCTCTGCTCGCCTAGTACTTCCCCAAGCGCCTTGATGAGTGAATGAGGGAGAGGTGATGCCTCCAGCACATGGCCATTGTGTGGCCGACTGGCACTCATTCTGTTGAGCATGGGAAGCTGTTGCTCGCCGACCCATACAACTGGGACGCCTTTATTCATCGCCAGCGTTGCCAGGTACTCGTCTTTTTCTTGCCTAGTCCGGTTGCCACCCTGGTATATATAGAGCTTGTACAACTTGCGGCGGCTGGTCGAGAGCGCAGCCTCGACGGTCGAGGTGCCGTAAAGAAACTGTGATGCAGCGGTGGTGTAGGGTATCGACACTGGCGGCTCGTACTTCTTCCTAGGCTTCTCTTTCTGCTCAACTCCTCGTCCAACATTCTGGTCCCAAGTCTTCATAGGTACATCCTCGTTAGGGAGGGTCTCGTGCAGTCTGGGGGATGGGCTGCGCTCCACACTAAATATCTCGTCGGATGACTGGTCGCTCGTGGTAAGACGAGAGTTTGCAACGTCGTGTTGGTCTGGGCCTGGCCTGTCAAAATCGCTGTCTCCGTGACGAAAGTCTCTGTTGGACACACGTCGATCTGATCTGTCGAATGGACCGGTCTCGCGAGGTGTGTCCCTCTCCTGTCGACCTCGGGTATATTTGTCGTCCTGGTGACGCGCGTCCCTTTCGCGCCTGTCCCAGCCGGATGTCCCTTCCTCCTGAGGCCATGTGCTCGTGTCGCGGCTATTCGACTCAAACATAGACTCTCTATGGAGTGCGGGTGTTCTATCGCGAACATTTATGTCGAAGCGGCCGTGTCTGATCTCGTTCGACGAAGGCCTTTGTTTCCCTCGCCCCTCGTATCGTGCTCTGGACTTGGATTTTGCAGCTTTTTTGTCAGGCCTAGGGAACTTGCGCGACTTCATCAGATCCTCCACATCCTCAGCTAGCATCTGTCGAGCAAAGTCATCGGGTTGTATGTGCTTCCCCTTGGATTCGTCCGCCTCCCTCAGCTCTTCAAGCAGCTGCCCCGTCTTGAACTTCTTCAGAAGACTCCCCGACCCAAGAGGATCTCGAGGGTCGCTGTAACGCTTTGCTGTGCTTATGCGCCCCGGCCCGGCGGTCTCTGTGATATTTTTCCTGCCCCTCTTGATCTTGAAAGTAACGGGGTTTTTGCGTGCAACGATGCGGGCGCGGCGATATTCTTCGGGAGTGAGGTAAGGTCGGGCAGTCTCCGGTTGCCGGATCTCTAGCTTTGGACCCGAGGTTGCATTCGAACTCGGACCTTGTGGTCTTGCACGCTCGGAGCGCCTGAGGCCTTGGTGAATGCCAGAGAGGCGCGAGGCGTTCCTGGCGAGCGCGAGAGGGAGGAGGGTAGGTCGCACGGAGGAAATGCGCCCTACCAGTGGTAGGGACGAGTGTGGTCTCATTTCATCATGAATGGAGAAGGACACGGCACTTGGTGAGAGCTATTGGGCTGGTCAATAACCCCAGCAGGATGCAAAAGGCTGCAGTACTATTGCAGGTTGGCAATGGTCTCCACGGAGTAGCTTGTCCGGCAGGCAAACTAACTTTCCAAAGTTTTATGCAACTTAACCGCATCCAATGCACTATTACAGCCCTAACATCCACACGAATCAGTTTTTCTACTAGTACACAATACGCATTGGCACAAATTCCACGGCTTTTACGCAATGCAGTGTGCAGTATTTTCGCCAATCTCTTCCCATCGTAAAACTGTTGCAATTGTCCCAAGCTATGTGTAGTTTTCAAATTGTTGCAACCGCTGTTTGCACATACACAATTAACGTAGTGACATGAATTGTATTTGTATGTTGTTAGTTGACGGCACATACCGGCCTGAAGAACGACACGGTTCCTGCAGCTGGTCTCGACACACCAAGGATTTTGCAGGGGTCCCTTGCAAGCGCAAGAATCGCGTCGTCCGGTCGCGCTTCCTAGTAACTTCGACGCCACTTAAACCTCGAAACCCAAACAGACCACATTACAGTTTTCAACCCGCACCAACATCACTGCTGTCCGGGAATGGATTTGCGATGAACAGAGGTATGGAGTCCCCTTCCCGGTCTTCGTCCAGATGAAACGTGGGATCTCTACTGATACGAGAATGCGCAAGATTAACCGTCCAAGCCCTGACTTCCTCTTGCATCAAGGTGTGTGTGTGCGCGCAACGACCCTTCACGATGAACGAGGCTTCGTACTCCGATGAGGAGCTACTGGCCATGCTTCAGCCCCCGTCCATACCGGAAGAGTTCGGCTTCGAGTCCAATGGGCCAACAATCGATGCCTTCGATGATGATGACGATGATGACGCACCCCTCCCTGGCCCTGCACCCCCAGCGCCTATGGCCCCGATGATGATCGATCCAGCTGCGCCGTTGGCCCCAATGAACACGACGAATGATCAGTTTCAGAACGCACAGGGCTCTGTGTATCCCGACCCTCTCGACTGTATCGGAAACGGCATTGGAAGCTCGCAGCCCGAACCCCCCATGAACAGTCAGATGGAGGAGGATGAAGATGAAATAGCCTATGAACCTGTGAAGACTCCTTCCCGAGCATCCAAGTCTGGCAAACCAAGAAGATCCAGTGCTTCGAAGCCACTTGCAACCAGACCAAGTTCAAGGCGCAAGCCACACTCTGCAAAGTCAAAGGTCCAGAAGCCCTCCATTGAGTCGGAGGCAAAGACGATTGGGCAGCCAGCAGAGTCAAAGTCAGAGGTCAAGCCAGGAAATCTGGATTCAGAGCCAGAGCCAGAGCCTGAGCCTGAGCCTGAGCCTGAGCCAGAGCCCAAGCCAGAACCCAAGTCAGAGTCACCCAAGCCAGAGTCACTCAAGCCGCCACAACCCTTGAACTTCGAGATTGTCATCAGACCTCAGCTACCAAACGCGCAGGAGTACATACCAATCCTCCCTGGAGATGAGATCTATCGAGTGATTCAGAGGATCCCCACTGGTGTCCCAGGTGAGACCTGGTTGTCTGTCGAGTTTGAGGATGGCCACATTGACCAGGTAAGCACATACATGGACACTTCCTGCATATGTTTGGCTCATCGCGAATGCACTTGCTGGAGGGTAGTTCCCTCAGTGTTGATGGATTAGAGAACTAAGCTTGGAGGAAACTTGGTGGTAGTGATGGATGAGGAGGAAGAAGGGGGAAACACCTGGAGTCTGCTTCCTGCCTCTCTGGGCAGGCAGGCTTTTCCACTTTCCCTTCAGGAACTGAGGTGCCCTCATCTGCACTTACTCTGATCCCTGACATCTTTTCTCCAAACCACCAACAAGCATCACATCACAATCGTACACTTGCCCCATCACTTGCAATTCTTTGCTAGGATTCCAGAGGAGTGAGGATTGGATGGCAACACTCACCTACCTGCCTTGGAAGATTTTAACCATCTTTGCATCGCATCCTCTCTTCCCACCAGTCTATGAGATTCACAACACACACAAACAACCACAAGCACAGCCTTTTGAGCGCTACAAGCTCTGGCTCAAGATAGAAGGCTCAAGATAGAAATGGTTCGAGATCTCCACCCTTGCCCCAGCTAGTCATCTTCATACCAAGTCTATCATCCCCATGGGCAACCATTACTGGTGATGAAGTGCCTTCCCCATTCCAAAACCTGCATGCCCCACCCCTGCCTATCCTCAACTGAGCCCCCTTGATCCTCTATGTTCCTTGCTTTGCTTCTTCTTTATCAATCATCAATGCCAAAATTGGTGTTCTCATCCCAGTCTTGACTTCAAACCCACAAACTGACTCCTGCCTGATTTAGGTTGCTTTCGATCAATTTTCCAGCTACCCAAACAGTGAGCAGGCTCTTGCAGCCTTCAACAATCCCAGAGACATGGATGACTACCCAGAGGACGATGAGCTCTTTGGCTTCAGTGGTCAGGCCGTCAAGCGCAAAGTCACCCATGATCCAGATTACAACGAGGCTAAGGGCCAGTGTGATGAAGACGAGGTCATGCAGGATGGTATGGACGAGGATGAGGATGAGGATGAGGATGATGAGGTTCACCGTGGTAGAACACACCCCTCCAAGCGTCGCCGTCTGCAGAGCAAGAAGAACACAGCTGCGTTGAAAGTACGCCGGAGCGGGCGCAACCGCTCTGATCAACGACCCAGCTACAAGCAGCCACTGCTGACCTTTGACGATGATGAGGACGACGATGAGGAACTACTAGACTCCGACTTCGGAGCTTGTGGCCGGCGCAAATCACAACGAAAGAAGGGCGCAGCACTGCACTTTGACGATGATGCTGATGAACTTGGAGTTGACTCGGATGGCCTGCTGGTCGTGAGGTCAGATGTCGTGCCACAGAAACCTCGCAGGGGCAGAGGACGTCCTGCACTCAACAAGCGCCGTGGGGGCAGGCTTACCACCTTGGACGATGAAGACGACCTCCAGGAGGCACCTCGTCGCTCAGGCAGGGCCAATCAGTCCACCAAGTCCATGTACCTCGAAGACAACCTCGACGACGACGATGTCATGTACGCGCCTGTGGAAGAGAAGCTTCCCTCTGTGCCCAAGGTCTCTGGTGCCAAGGAGGTCTTCCCGCGCATTCAAGATGGACCCTTCAAGCACGTCCACTCCACAACATGCAGCACATGCGCAAACAGCGCTGACGCGCCAAACAAGGGCATGATGATCTACTGTCAGGGTTGTTCCAATGCTTACCACAAGATCTGCCTGGGCTTCCGCACGACTCGAGAACACGTTGTCACCAAAGTCGGTCAATTTCACTTCGTTTTGCAATGCCGAGACTGCGTAGGTGCAAAAAAGAAGAAGGACAACCGTACTCCCAGCCTTGGCATGTGCCAAGTCTGCAGAGTCAAGGGCCGAGCTTGCGAAGCTTTCGCTCCGAAGTTGCCTGCAACGGCAGAGGCGAAGCTGCGTGAAGAGAATGATGGTGAAGATCCAGTTCATTGCATCGACCAGAGTCTCATCAACAACGCGGACAACGTCCTCTTCCGGTGCACAAACTGCCACTGCGCTTATCACTTCGAGCACTTGCCAGCCATCGGTGGTAAGGACACCGAGGGCACTGTGCGAGATGATCGAATTGCATCGTACTCGATCGACTGGAAGTGTAAGAACTGCCTCGATATGCAGTACAAGATCTCAGCTCTCGTGGCGTGGCGGCCTATCGACCGTGACAAGTATGCCAACATGACTTATTTGGACGTTCCCGAGGATGCGAAGGAGTACCTTGTCAAGTGGGATACGCGATCCTACGCTCACTGCCAGTGGAGGTCAGGCCCTTGGGTCTTCGGCGTCACCAACGCTGTCATGCGCAACGCTTTCCCCAAGCGAAACAACGGCGAGAACTTGTATCCCAAATTTGACGAGAAGGAGGCGATTCCGGAGGAGTACCTTTTGACTGATGTTCTCCTGAATGTCACGTTCAAAGGCAAAATTCATTTCGAATCGAAGCAAAAGGACAAGGTCAAGGTGCTGAAGATCGACCAGGCTTTGGTCAAGTTCCAGGGACTCGATTATTCGGAAACTGTGTGGGATGAACCTCCTCCAGTAGAGTCAGGCGCTCGTTGGACGGCGTTCAACACCGCGTACACCGAGTTCCTGAACGGCAAGCACTTCGAAACCGAGCCGATCAGCAGGATCAAAGAGCGCCTGCGTGAGTTCCGCAAGCTGGACTTTGAGAAGGATATCCAGTTCTTCACAGACTCCAAGAACCCCGACTTGCTACAAACGCCGGCTGGTCTGACCGGCACCTTGATGAAATACCAGATACAGGGCCTGAACTGGCTGCTGCATAACTTCTACCAGCAGCGCAGTGTTGTTCTCGCTGACGAGATGGGTCTCGGCAAGACAATCCAGGTCATCAGTCTGATCGCAGCGCTCGCTCTCCAAGGTCCCAAGTGCTATCCTTTCCTCGTCGTTGTGCCGAACTCGACCTGCCCGAACTGGCGCCGAGAGATCAAGCAGTGGGCTCCAGACCTCCGCACCGTTACCTACCACGGCGGCAAGGAGCCTCAAAAGCTTGCCTACCGGCACGAGCTCTTCCCCAATGGTTCCAGGGATATGAAAGCTCACGTAGTGATCATGTCATATGACTCGGCGCAGGACCCAGAGACCCGCTCACTCTTCAAAGCCATCCAGTGGGTTGGACTGATAGTCGACGAGGGTCAACGCCTGAAGAACGATGGGAACATCCTTTACGGGGCGCTCACGTCGATGAGGATTCCGTGGCGCCTGCTGCTCACCGGCACACCCCTCCAGAACAACAAGCGCGAGCTGTTCAATCTCATACAGTTCATTGACTCTTCCAAGAATGCTGCCGAGCTCGACGAGAAGTACGAGGAACTCACTCAGGACAACATCTCCGAGCTGCATGACCTGATCAGACCATACTTCCTCCGCCGAACCAAGGCTGGGCCCACAGGTGTTCTGAAGTTCCTCCCTCCCATGGCGCAGATCATTCTGCCAGTGACCATGTCGGTCGTGCAGGAGAAGCTGTGCAAGTCGATCATGGCGAAGAATCCTGAGCTCATTCGAGCCATCTTCGCGAATACCAAACTGAAGTCCAGCGAAAAGAGCAGTCTCAACAACATCCTGGTGCAGTTGCGCAAATGCCTTTGTCATCCGTTTATTTACAGCGAAGCTGTGGAGGAGAAGGATGTTTCTGACGAGGTCATGCACCAGAACCTTGTCTCGGCATCTTCCAAGCTCGTGCTTCTGGAACAGATGCTTCCGAAGCTGAAGGAGCGCGGACACCGCGTGCTCATTTTCAGTCAATTTCTGGGCATGCTAACCATCGTGGAGGACTTCCTGACCGGTATGGGCCTCATGTACCAGCGGCTTGACGGCACTTTGTCAAGTCTGCAGAAGCAGAAGCGTATCGATGCGTTCAACGAACCCGGGTCCGAGTACTTTGCCTTTCTCCTTTCCACCCGAGCGGGTGGTGTAGGCATCAACCTAGCGACCGCAGACACGGTCATTATCCTCGACCCTGATTTCAACCCGCACCAGGATATGCAAGCCCTGTCACGAGCTCACCGAATCGGACAGAAACACAAGGTTCTCTGCTTCCAGCTGATGACGAAGACCAGTGTCGAGGAGAAGATCATGCAGATCGGCCGCAAGAAAATGGCGCTCGATCACGCGCTGATCGAGAGCATGGACAGGAACGAGGACGACGCCGGCGAGGATTTGGAAGGCATTCTGAAACATGGAGCAGAGGCACTCTTCAACGACAACAACGAAAAAGAGGTCATCAAGTATGACGCTGAAGCAATCGATAAACTCCTCGACCGTTCGCAGATCAAGGACCCCGAGTATCCTGAGGGAGAGGCTGGCGAAAGGGCGGCGGAGAAGCAATTCGCCTTCGCTCAAGTCTGGGAGAACAAGACCGGAGGTCTAGCTAATGACATAGCTGTCGATGAGAGCCCAAACCTGGACATCAGCGTCTGGGACAAGCTTCTCCAGGAACGAGAGGCGGAGGCCAAGCGCCTTGCTGAGCTGAACAAGGAGGTCCTCGGTC
The DNA here is from genome assembly GCA_038502455.1 of Anisogramma anomala. Taxonomy (NCBI): domain Eukaryota; kingdom Fungi; phylum Ascomycota; class Sordariomycetes; order Diaporthales; family Gnomoniaceae; genus Anisogramma; species Anisogramma anomala. Next base: position 28,016,893 of record JASMMZ010000002.1, on the reverse strand, counting down.
GTGGTAGCCGACGTCGTCAGGTAAGCTCTAATGATTGTGCCGTGGCCTACCCATCTCTAACTTGTGTTTAGGCTGTGAAGTACAACGGCCACGGGCCAGCCATAGGCGAACTGGACGATGCGGGTGATGCCCGCGAAGGCTCTGATATTGACGAGGATTTCATTAGTGACGAGTCCTCCGACGATACGGACGACGAGATGGACTCTGACTTGCTGAGAAATCTAGGCAAGGGAGGTAAGCGCAAGGCTTCTGCTAAAACTGCCAAAATTCCGAAGTCCACTCCGCGGAAGTCAGCCAGCAGAACTAATGAACCTCACCCTCAGTCAACGAAGCAGGCCTCGGCATCATGCAGCACATCTCAACAGGTCCAGTCGGCCGGAGAGGACCAGATGGCCCCCAAGTTGCCGACACCATGCAAAGCGCAGACAATCCGCAAGTTGAAGTGCCGAAGCGCAGGCACAAGCCGCGCAACGAAAACCCCCCAGCTCAACCCGAACCCACAGTGCACAAGAGCCGCGGTCGACCCAGGAAAAACCCCGTCCACACTCTGCCAGCCAGCAACTCAGGAGCCGCAGGAGCCTCAGGAGCCGCAGGAGCCGCAGGCGCCGCAGGAACCGCGGGAACCGCGGGCACTAGTCAGCCCGCCCCTCGTCCAGATGCCAATTCAGGAAGACTGCCAAGCAGCCGACAATATGGAGACTTCTTCAACCAAGGCCCCATGCTCTCCTCGCCGGGAACTGGCCCAGGTGCCCAAGCTGGTTATGGACACATCCCAGGTCAACAGTCGCTCCAGCCCCACCCCGGCGGATTCCTCCCTCGGTTCAATAACAACACTTTCCCCTATGCATACCCCTATGCCAGCCAACAGGGTTCTCTCGGACATGGCCTACCAGTCACCCTCGGAGGCGTAGGGCCCTCCATGGGTGCTCCGTTTGCAAACAGTCTGGCCGGACCACCGTCCCACCAAATGCAAGGCATGTTTACCACCAACAACTCTTTTATAGTAGAAGCTGACAAGGAACAGCATTAACTTTTCAACAAACTCAAGCACAACTGCGGCAACTTTCCAGTAGCCCTAGGCTGGCGGCCCCCCAACTACCTTTGAATTCATCCCAGAGGACTGGCAACGCCCCGCAGGCACCAACTTCATGTCCGCAGTGCACCAGATGCAGACTGTACCACCCACCAGCTTTGAACTGCCCCTGCTTGGCATCAGCAACACACATTTACGTAGCTCTTGATGAGATCAAGAATATTTCAGGGGGAGATCCAGTTGCAAAACAACGCAACAAGGGCATCCTTCAACAACTTTTGATTGAGGCGAAGCATGGTAGACAGGCTGGTGGAAATACAGGCCCTCCAGCGCATTATCAGGGAGCAATTCCGTCTCCACGACCGGTTCAGCAGCAGTATTCACACCAGTTGGTGCAGCAACCGCCACAACAGTCAACGCCGCACGCTGTGCAGCAGCCTATTCAACAAAACGTCCCACAGCAGCCAGTCTGGCAGCAGGCTCAAAGGCCATTTCAACAGCAGGCTCAGCAGCAGGCTCAACAGCAGGCTCAGCAGCAGGCTCAGCAGCAGGCGCAGGAGCAGGCTCAACAGCAAGCTCAACAGCAAGCCCAACCTTCGGTGGCTGGAGAGGAGTCTTCGGGATCTGAGGAATCGAGCTCAGAGCCGGAGTCTGAATCAGGATCTGAGTCAGGGTCTGGATCGTCAGGCTCGGAGTCGGGAAAGGATGTGATGCAGCAGATATTGAGTCGTTAGAGGCAAAAGAAATTTCGATTTGAGGCGAGAGGTTGCGATTGTGCTTGATTGCCTGAGCATGCCACATGGTGGTCCATGGTTTTTGCTGGCAAGCAGAGACACTCAACTATGGCAGGACTCCTTTTGGTGGACGGACAGTCATAAAACGTCCCCTTGATTGCAGTGTTTTGCTAATTCGGAATAGACAAATCAATTATGAAAACTAGCCAAACTCCCGCTTCTCCAACCGTTGTGCCTGGCCATTTACTGTCGGGACCTTCGGCTGGGAGTCCATCACGTGGGATGGGACGTACAGACTGACCTGCGGCTATCCGTCTGCTGCATACATCCTAACCTAGGTCTTTATATCACCGTTTGCTTCAGCGACAATTGACAACACATCCCACCTTCAGGGGGCTTTCACCACCCTTATCAGGAGCTTTGCCTCCTATGTTGAATGTCTTGCTCTTCCAGCCGTTTCTTGTCTTTCTGCATTGGATTTGAAAAACCACGGCACTGTTAGTCCCCTCTCCCCTGCCCTTTGCCCCCTTCTGATTTGGCCTACAACACCTAACAGAACCTTGGAAGCATCGAGAGTCGGTGGCAGACTCGCTGCTGCTGTTTGCACTCAACGCTTGGGTAAATTTTCAGTTGCCATCTTCTGTGGGTGATCAATTCTGTCATCCTGTCTCTAGTCACTTGCATACCATGGAAGAACCTCGTGACAGCATGCCTACCGACAAACAACAGAATTCCAACTCTCCCTCCAGCCTGTCAGTCTCTTCTGGCACACCCTCCTGTGATTCTACCAGGGAGACTTCACCGGCATCCTCGACTGGCCACCACAAAGCCTCGACGATGACGTCCTCCTCCTCCCAGCCCGGCAAAAATAAACAGCCCATTGCTGGCGCTGTGGATATGCAGCTGGCACGCAAGGCATTGCCCGAGTTCCAGCCACCACCAGGAAAGAGAGCTGGTCTTGTGGGTGGAGAAGGAGTGATGATGGAATCACCTGCATCTCTGCAAGGTGGCAGAGCTGGCAGCACCAAGTCCCGCCACCAGGCTCGCCATGCTACAGGCTGGGTTGGTATGCAGCCCCACAAGAATGGTGAATACAAGAACATTCCTTTGACTCGGACTCCAGGCAGTGCTCCAGATCAATGGCACAAGATGCCAGTAGTCGGAGGCTCTGGGCATACTGGCCGTACCTTGGGCAACCTGCATACTCCACAGCCACAGGCGACTCTACAGCCTGGCCCTGGGTACTGGCAGAGCATAGCTGCAGTTGGCCATAGTCAGAGTGCTCCACTGGGTAGCTATGGCTACAACAATGGAGGCCTATCTGGACCTGGGTCAGGAACTGGAAACTTCCCTGGCTGTCAGAGTACGCAAGGTGGAAGCTCTTGCAACACCCAGGGTCACCAATCTGGGCATGATGAGAACCAGTCTGTCAGTGTTGATGCTGATAGACGGTCTGATGATGTCCCCATTTCTGGCAGTGCGGCAGGACATCAGGGCCCCCAGGATGTTTTTGCAGCTGGAGATTCTGCCAATCAGCAAGGTGAGGCATGCGGAAGCTCAGGCGGTGCTGTTGGTGAAGACTCTCTGCCTAAGATGCCGAGTTCTCAGGATATCACGGAGACTGGAAACGTTCACATAACCCACCATGATCACCAGATTCAGAATCCCCAACCAGCTCGCGATTTCCCTCGTCACCAGGGCACAATCCATGCCAACAATGGCTTTGGTCCCCAGGGCAGCTTTCAGCCCCAGGGTGCTAGAAATGCCCTCGACTCTCCACGCAGCTGCTGCCAAGACATTCACAGTCATCAGAATACTTTGGCACATGGGGCTCGTCAGGGTACATGTTCCCCATCTACTGATGCCACAGCTGGCAGTTTGGATAGTGTCCCTGGTCTCCGTGGGCACAAAACCAAAATGCATGGGCAGACACAGCAACATGGACACAGTGGTACTCAAAGCATCAGCAACTCTGCGCACGGCCGGTCAAGGAGGTCAGATACTACTCCAGCAACTGGTCTGCTTCATCAAGCACATGATGACTTGCAAGACATGCACAAGGACTTTTTGCTTCCCAATCAGACTTTCAAAGCAGGTGATGGGGGCTCAACTGGCTGCCCCCCACATGGTCCAACGACTCCCGCAGAAAGTCATCTTTGCAAAGGCTTACACAACAAGCCACCCACTCAGCTATCAAAGGCGGGTGCTTCCAATAGCCTTGGCTCCCACAGCGGTGGCGCTCACAGTTCTCTTGAGCTCCCGGATGCATTTGCGGATGCTCCTGGAGCAGCTCATAGGCTGCATGAAGACTCACGCCACGAGAGTCTCCATATCAGTGAGTGGACATCTGGCCACTCTCCAAGGGCAGACCTCCACGACCCAAGTATGGGACACGCAGGTGGCTCCATCAAAGTAGAAGATCACCCTGTGCAGGTGCACCGTGCAGGCCAACCCCCGAGGATGTCTTGCACTGTCGGGGCAGGAAGCGCAGGCAGTGCCCCTCACCGTCTTCACAACCCCAGCAGTTCATCAAGCCCTTTGAGTGTGGGCCATGATGCCGCGAGGGTAGATATGGTAGGTCAACCGCCGGGGATGGACCACGATCTTGTCGATTGTGTCGTAGGCCAGCCGCCGAGGATGGGCCACTTCCACTTCCACCACCCGGGAGCAGGTTCCAATACTTTCCCTCACCTTTGTCCGGACTTCAGCACTCCATCAGCTTCATCCGCATCTTCCGTCTTAGCCAACAACGCTTTCCTTCCTGATGACAGCAACTCCAACCTTCCTCGCCACCACTTCACAACCACTGCTCACGACAGCAACACTCACCGCCCTCACCCTTCTGCCAGTACTCCTGGCCTTTCCTTCCCTGCATCATCTGTCTTTGGTGGTAAGGCTCACTCCTTCCTGCCTGACTCCAACTCCTCCTCCGCCTCTCACTTCACATGCAGCAAGGCCAACTTGAACTTTGACACCAACACCAACCAAGTCCTGACTTCTTGTCCGAAAGAGCCTCTTGCCCAACCTCAAGCGCTCTCGACAGCCACAGGATCTTCAACAACAAGTACCAACACAATGTTTCCTCCTCAAGGCATCGTCATCACTGAGGGTGACATCAACAGCGCCCGGTGCTACTGCTACGACCGTGGCGATGGCACTTACACACGCCTGATCCCCTTGGATGTACTGCCATTCACCCTGAGCAACATGCCCGCCCGGGAGAACTCGGACCGTGGCATGATCATCTTGCCTGTCCCTAGCCATGCTGGTCAAGTCGGTCAGTCTGCTGACAGCCAGCTGATCGCCGTGACTGGCAACAATGGCACTGGCACTGTAAGTTGATCTGGGGTGTGCTTCCTTCCTTCCTTCGTCTTGTCTTTCCTTCCAATGGATTGATTGATGGGACGCAAGGGATTCGGGACGAAACAAAGATGGGGACGTGACGGGATGTGAGACGGGACGTGAGACGGGACGTGACAGGACATGACAGGACGTGGCAGGACGTGACGGGACAACAGGCCTTCACGAGGCAAGTGCCTTGGAGACTGTCCCCATCCACCGTGTCAAGTGGCATGTGCCATGGCACTGAGACTGAGTTCTTCATGGCTGTTCTTTCTGCACTCTCTGCTTTTGGAACACTATGAACCTCAGCTAACGTGAACGTTTCCGCGCGCAGCCTGCCGTCAGCCCCACCGATCCCGTCCAGGTAAGACGGGCCGCTCTTCACTTGGTATTTTCACTGGCGTATGGTATGAGTGCTGACACCAAGCGTCAACTACAGAGCCGCATTGACAACATCGTCGCCGCGGCCCCCGCCGCTGGTCCGCTGGTCCTGCGCCGCTCCGTGGCCTCCTCCCGTGGCCTTGCTCCGGTTCTGCCCCGCAAGGCCAAGGAGTACTGCGACAAGTGGATCCACGATGGCACTTGTGCTTTCACCCAGCAGGGCTGCAAGTTCAAGCACGAAATGCCGCTCGACAAGGACACCCAGATGGGACTGGGCCTGTTCCATGGCCTGCCTAACTGGTACAAGAAACTCCAGGCTGAGCAGGTCTCGTACAACGACGACCGTCCCATCCCCATGGGCGGCAGCCAAGTCGGCTACTCTGGTTCCCGCTTCGGCAACGCTGGTGGTGCATTCGGCGTTGGTGCCGGCGCTGCTGGGCGTGCCCAGAGCTGGCGTCGTGTCGATAGTCCTGCTCGCGCTGCTGCTGTTCACGCCAACGAGGACGTCCCTGCACTGTCTGCCTTTGCTCGTGGTGGGCTCCGTGGTGGTTCCTACGGTGGCACCCGTGGTGGCCGCGTTGGTACGTAGCCGCCTTGATGGTGTGATGGTCTCGGGTATGGAACCACAGGGCCTATGCTGACTGACTATCACACACAGCCCAGTTTCGCCCCGCCAACACCAACTACGGCCCCATAGCTCCGCCCTCGCAGTCGGCTACTGGTGTCTTGGCTACTGGCTTCACCCCCGTTCGCCAGCGCTCCAACACCACTGCCAGGCAGACCCCTCCTTGCCTGGGTGCCGGCCTCATGACCAACCGCTACAATGCTCTGGAGAACCTTGCCTCCGGCTCCAACACCAGCAACTCCGAGAAGGATAAGAGCTCGGACTTGACCGAGGATGATGAGAGCTAGGCCACATGGCCTGGCTCTCATGACAACCGAAGCCTTTGGCTGTTGCTATTCCTTGCCTGAAGCTGGTAGGATTCCCGCATGGAGCCTTAGAACCTCGACTTGGCCGGCACCTTGGGACCTTGGGACTTTGGTCAGCTTCGTCACCAGCTCCTTCGTTCGGCTCGCCCGCCCACACGCACTTCCCAAGTGGGCATCACGGGCTGCTGACCACTTCTCCCGGAAGGCAACGCACGCTGGAGAGGGAGGAACCTTGTAGCTTGGTGCCGCATTTGCAACAGGTTGTATCTGCCCTTTGATGCCCTTGATTTGTTTTGTGTTAACTGCTGCTACATTTGGCAATGCGTCTGCGATTTTCACTAAGACGAGCCCACGGTCCATGACGAACGGACGACCTATTTCGAGTAGACGGATACCACATGGGATAGGCATCGCAAACAGATGGCCATTTCTCGAAACAGGCCAACCAACTTGTTGACGAGATGGATCACGGCAACATGTCTGGTCAACTCAAACTCGACACCGTCGTCAGTGGGTGAACACGCTTGCAACTTTGCACTTCGTACTTTGCACGCACATCATGCACGCGATGCACACACTACACCTCGTTTTCGCACTGCTGGACTGGACTGGACTGGACTGGATGAACTGGACAGGGCTGGGGGAAATGGATTGCGATGATTGGTCTGCTCATTCTCCAGCATGATTTATAGACCCCCTCCCCCACCCAAAAGAAAATAAAAGAAAAATAAAAAAAGAGGCGAAGGGCCCAGCAATGGGAAGAAGTAAGGTCTGCATTGGGTTGAAATTCGGGACATTTGCACTTGCTGGCAATGGTTTAGGTATTCTCTGTCTCTACAGCTTTGACAAGGTGGCGGAAACTAGCCGTATTGCTATAGAACCAGAAACCCAAAATCCCTCCCCAAGTCGCTCGTCAGACCCACCTCACACTCCAGGTCTTCTTTCCCCTCCTGAACGGCACGACCTCGATCCCGTCCCCCTTGATACTGTCGACGACCACCTCCTCCTTCTTTTCGACCACGATCCTCTCCGTGGTGGGCTCCACCCCGTAGAACTTGCGCCCGAAGCCACCCAGGAAGCCCTCCAGAAGCTCCTGTGTGACCTGCTCCTCCTTGATATCGCCGCGTCCGATTGCCTCCTCGAGGGCTGTCAAGACGTAGGCCACAGCGTACGGCTGGGTGAAGACCCCGGCGGCGGTCTTGCCCGTGCCCTTCTTCGCGCTGATGTCGTGCGGGGCGCTGTCGGTGCCGAGGAAGAACTTGCCGGTGCTGGTGACGAGGGCGTGGAGCAGGGCGCGGCGGTCGCCGGGTGTCTGCGCGGCGGATTTTTAGTATTGGGCGAGGCGAGGGAGTGGCCCGAGAA
>JASMMZ010000002.1:27984752-28000282 GCA_038502455.1 Anisogramma anomala | reverse complement strand
GGTGTTCAAGGCGTTTGTTGGTTGGGATGGGGACAGGCCCAGCCAGGTGCAATCATGCACTCGTATTCCTGCGGCTTGTGGGTGTCTTTTTCTAAGTTCATAGTCGTCCGTCCGGTTTATTCTCCAAGCACGTCCTCGTTCACAGAGTGGCACTATTTCCTGCACAAATCAAGATGCATCCATCCATCATGAGAGCCCAGAGCCCTCCGAGGAATCATGGCTGGCTTAGCTGTAAGCCATGCACGCCATGGTGATCCACGACGCTGGTCAGCATGCTTGGGGACAGGACCTGGGTGGGTGGTTGTTTGGGATCCTATTGGTGTGACCTAGTCGCACTCTCACACGCCTCACCAACACGCGTGCGCCCCTTGTAGACTTGAAGCCGCAGATCCAGGCAATTCCCGGAGTAGGTATGCAGGTAGATAGGTATATGTGATTCTCTGCGCGTACATATGTACAAGAAAGCTCTCTCTTCCCCATTCCCGTACCCCGGTACCCATACTCTCCCTCCCTCCCTTCCAACCGGGTCCACCTCTTGCCATGATTCCCCACGCGCAACTCACGCACGCACGCAAACAAGACAAGGCAGCCCCGGCAAATCTCATTCCCCCGGCCCCCTCTGCGATTTCGAGTTCATAACAGCCGTCCAATTCATAGTTCCCGTCCCGTCCAAATGGACGCCCACCAAGGAAGGGGTGAGGTGGGAGTGGGAGTGTGGGATACTCAGTCCCGATGGCTTTTCGCACTGCTCCCAGCCCAGCAGCCACACTTGGAGTACTTGCTCTGAGAAATAGACCGACGAGCCGCTCCAGTCCAGCCGCTTCTCATCTATTCACAAACAGTAAGAGATCCTCACCACCACCACCCTCCTCCTCATCTGTCCCTTTGCCCCATCCTCAGCTCCCTCGAAAGCAGCGCAAGCACCTCTGAGCTCGGCCCGGGTCCCACCCCGGGCGGCATCGGCGCCATCTACTCGCCCGCGCGCCCGCGGTAGTTGCCCATCTGCTGGATCGAGCTCATCAGCGCGCCAGGCCGCGCCAGGCCACTCGCAGGCCGCGCCGCGGGCACACCCGACCCGGCGCGCGAATGCGACGCGGCGCCACCGCCGATCTTGCTCCCGGGGGCCTTGAGCCCGGACACGCCCGGCGGCCGCCCGATCATGCTGTTTCGAAAGCCGCTGGTCTTGGAGCCGGGGTTGCCGCCGGGGCTGGGCGCGCCTCTGCGCGGGGTCGCGGACGGGTTGACGTAGGTGTTCACGTGCGTGGTGGTGTTTGCGGAGGCGCGCGACAGGCCCATGCTCGTGCTGGAGTGGCCGCGTGACGGGACGGGCGCGGACGCGCGCTGCGAGACGCGTTTGGGTGGCGTGGGGGGGTCGGGGTTCTGCTGCTGGTAGTGGTGGTGGTGGTTGTTCTGCTGAGGCGCGGGCTCGTGGTGCTGCATGACAAGGCTCTGGTTACTCTGCATCTGCATGAGCTCCTCCGCCAACGTGACCAGCTCGCCCTTCTCAACTCGCTCGCCCTCGAGCGCGTGGCGCAGCTCGTCATTGTCGCCGCGCACCGTCTTGAGCACGGCCTCGAGCTTCTCGACCTCGGCGCGCAACTCCTTGATCTGTGCGCTGTCGCGGACGGCCTGGACGCGCCGCTCGCCGGCCTCGATTTCGACTTTGAGGAGATTCGCATCACGGCCGACGCGCAGCTCCCCGTTCTCCTTGCTGAGCTCCTCGATCTTGGCCTCGAGCTCGCGGATTTTCTTGTCCCAGCGCACCTCGTAGTTCTTCTTGAGCGCCGCCACCTTGGCCTCGTGCTTGTCCTTGTACGCCATGTGCAGCTCGCGCGCGACCTTCTCGACGGCCAGCTCGATCTCGCGCTGCGGGGCCGTGGCCTTGGGGCTGCGTGGGGAGTTGGCTGCCTCGCCAGCACCGCCGCCCACACGCGATGCGCGCATCGAGGCCATCTTAGACTCCGCTTCCTGCGCCATCATCTCGGCGGCTTCGCGGCGGCCCTCGGACTCCTCCAGCCGGGACTCGAGCTGCTCGCGCTCGCGCTGCGTCGTCATGATCTCGTCCTTGACCTGCCGCAGCACCGTCTCCATCTCGCGGCCGCGCTTCTCCCACGTGTCCTTTTCCTCTGCGTTCTGCTCGCGTAGGCTGCGCTCCTCGCGCAGCTGCTCCATGGACTCGCCAACGCGCTTCTCCGCGTCCATCAGGGCGGTTCGCAGCGAGGTCGCCTCGGCCTCTTTGCCGCTCAGTGTGGCGCGCAGGTTGCTGATCTCGGACATGAAGTTGGACTTGAGGCTCTCGAGCTCGCGGGCGCTAATGCTCGGCACGCTGCGGGGCGTGGGCATGGGCGGGATCTCAAAGTCCAAAAGGTTGGCGATGCTCTGCCGCTGGGGTGTCTTGGAATGGTCCGCCATGGGCTGTGATCTCGTAGGCGACTGACGTCGGCCGGGGAAGCGTGCATTGTCTGTGAAGTCGAGCAGATTGGTGGAATTCGATCCCCTCCGCAGCTCATCGGCCATCTGCGTCGGCGTCCGCCCACCCAGGCGGGCAAAGGTCGTCATGCTCGGAATCGCAGAGAAGTTGCTAAATTCGCTCATCATCGTCTCGTCGGCCATGTCCTCGTCGGCGTTGGCGTTGGCGTTGGCGTCCACGCCACCGCGGCCAGTTTCCTGCGCGTCCGTAGGCTCCTGGACCGTGGGGATATCGGGAGCATCCTCGTACTCGTCGGACCCCATACTGTCCAACGTATCCTCAAAGACCTCGATCGCATGCCTCACGCCCGGGTTCTGGGCAATGGCCTCCTCGAGCGAAAGCTCCATCGACCGTGGCTCACTCCGCGAGTGCTCGGCAGGTGCCTCGTGGCGGCCCTTGTCGTCGGCTTCTCCCGGACGCTCCTCTCGCACGGGCGGTGGGATGGACTGCGGCCTGCTGAACCTGCCCGAGGGCACCTCGCCGCCTGTGTTGGTGCGCACGGGGAAGCGGCGCATGGGGCTCTGGCTCTTCCTGGGGCTCGTGAGCGCGGGCAGTGCGAGCTTCTCGTCCAAAGAGTGCTGGTGCTGGTGTGAGTGTGCGTCAGGAGAAAGCGGGGAGACGGCGTCGGAGTTGGAGCGCGACGAGAGCATCTTGAGGGGCGCGACCTCGCTGCCAGTCATGATGCGCGAGCGGCGCTTGTCCTTGGAGGGCGAGGAGTTCTCTTGGTTCGAGCTCTGGGAGGTGGCGCTATCGGCGTCGACATTGTTGACGAAGGGAGAGCTGGCGCTGTCCAAGCTGTCGCCGCCGGTGGAGCGACGCGTCAGGGTCGGGGAGGAGTTGTGTTCGCGGCCGGCGTTGCCGTGGCCGTTGCCATTGCTGTTGCTGTTGCCGTTACTGCCATGGTCGAGAGAATCGTAGGCGGCCTGGCGCGCCGCGTCGTTGAGGGATAGGTCTTGCATTGATTGGGCCGAGGGTTGTGACCCATGCGTATCCAGGGGCGGATGATTTGTCTCTGGAGCTTGGATGGGGAGGGGGCCAGGGGCGTTCTTGCCTGGATGGCTGGCTGCGTGGACGTGTGTGGGCTCCCTGCCTTGGCTGGCGATTTCGATGTTGTTCGGTGGACGGTGATGGTGGTTGCAGCAGAGGGTAGAGTGTCGTGGAGTCGGAGCGGGAATGGCGGTGGAGGAGGGGGTGGAGTGTTGGATGGGAGTGGAGTTGTGCTCGGGAGGTTGACGTTGCCCTCCTGAGCTTGGACGTTGACGAGCTGGGAGATTCGATGCACGGTAGAACAGCGGGCTGGCTTCAATGTGTGTGTTGTATGGCCTATGTCGTATGTCGCATGTTGCATGTCGCGTGTTGCATGTCGCGTGTCGCATGTCGCATGTCGCTGCAGCATTCACCTGCTGTCAACATTGCAACTTGCAAGCAGACGGCCCGCTGCCCTGGCGACGTACGACGGGCGGGCATCCCCCATGTACCATGCCTGGCTGGCTCCAGTGCATGCTATGTATGTACTGCCGTACACTCTAAGTAGGCTAGATTAGGAGGTACCCTAGGTCCTGTAGGTCCTCTGTAGGACACCGTAGGGTGGTGCCGCGGCCTTACGGTGCAGGTGCAGGTGCAGGGTGCAGATGCAGGTGCAGATGCAGGTGCATACAGGTGCATACAGGCGCATACAGGTGCACTGTTGCCCCAAGATACATTGCATTGCATTGTCATCATGAATTGTAAAGTCCATTCTCAGAAGCCTTGCACTTCACTACTGTCTATCATCGGCCCCAGTGCAACATCCAACGGCACATCGCAATACTGACCGTCAAAGGGCTCGCGGTTTTATTTTTGGGTCGTCCGTCCCCTGATCGACTCGACTCATACGCTACATCACTTGTGGTGATTCCTAGTTCCCACCATCTTGCACCCTCTGCGTCATCTTATCCACCCCCTTTGGCCCCAGACCCACCGCCTTTATCACACAGCCAAGTCTCCCCCTGCCCCTTGCGACACTCTCGCCACTTTTCTGGTCGAATGAGCAAGGAAATTCGTTTCATCATCATGAGTCATCAACAAACGAAAATCAAAACACCCCAAAGGCAGGTCAAAAAAAAATAAAAAAAAATTGCAAAGGTCTGTCAAGACCTCACCGTTGCCCCATCTCAGAATCAGAATCAGAATCAGAATCAATACCCCATCAGAACATGCGGCCCTGGTGTTCTGTCCCACCGCACGCCTCATGCCGCCTGGAGTATGGACAGTTCTGTTGGCCCCCCCCGGGAGCTGGCATCATGTCACCCATTTGCAAGCCCTCGGCGTCATCAGGCCCATGTGCCGCTTCAGCGCCGCCGTCGTCAAGGCTTTGTTTTCTTCCAAATGAATGCCAAGTGAAGGCCGCTAAACAAGTCAAGTCCTGGAATTGTCTGTCGGAGCTGGCGAAACCTCCTAATGCAGTTCCATGAGTCATTACATGATCGTGGGAGTGCGTTTCGGTGAACAAAACGCCCCCGAAAGTCAAAAATTCTGTCCCTCGTGTGCTCATCCTGCCATTGGCCGCACCTAGGCATGTTGATGTGAATGAGTCTTGTCGTAATGGGCTTGTGGGGTGAATACAAGTGTGTTGACAATAGAAAAATCGTCGCATATTGTGTCGGGTCGCATTTCTCCAGGACGAACGTGTCGGCAATGCAGGCCAGGTCGTTTAGCATTAGCGGTGTCGTCAACTCATCCCAGCCACGCCAGAGCCGCCACAACGCCTCTATTGATTTATCTTCAACAAGCGTGTCAGAAAGTCAAAGACGCCCCAGTTCCCCCCCCCCCCCCATCTTGACCTTTTGCCGCACCCAAGCCTCTTAGCTCCCTGTCGCTTTTTCATCGTCGGCGCGTCGGCGCAGCGAGAGCAGGCGCGGGCTGGTACGCGGGTACAGGGGCGGAGTCGAGCGCGAGCGTCTTTCGTCGCTTCATGTCCATTCCAGGACCCCCGCTCAGTGGCCGCTCATCATCGTCATCCCGGCCGCGCTTCATGCCAGCCGATGTCCCATTTACAGGAGCAGGTGCGTAGCTGTTCTGCATAGAGTTGCTCATGTCGGGCTGCGATCCGTACACGTCGTTGCCTGTGCTGCCATTCGCTGCTCCCCGGTCACTGCTCACGTTGTAGCCACGGGGAGGCGTGTTGTAGCCCGATGGGGGGTAGTACGCCTGGGCTGGGGCAGCACTCCTAGGGGTGGACCGACCCGAGGCAGCTTGGTGACCTGCTGAACCAGCCATCTCCGGGGATAGATGCGAGTGCTCTGGCTGCTGAAGGGAAGGAAGCTGGGGGGGGTTGTACTGGTAGTGGTTGTTGCTGTTGTACTCTGTCTCGTGCTCATGCTCCGCCTCCTCTTCATGACCTCCCTGCGACACGTGCTCGCTGCCTTGGCTTGCGTAGCCATTGGACGGTTTCTGCTCCTGCTCGGCAGCGGATCCGGAGATCGAGGGTCGGCTAGACGGGGGGCCCATCTCGCTCTTGACGTAGCCGGCCTGTCCGTAGATCGAGCGATCTTGAGGGCTGGTGTTGGATGACTGTTGGTACGGGGACTGCAACGGTGGCACATTGTACTGCTGTCTGCTGCTGTCGTACGCCTGGGTGGCCGGTGGGTAAGCAGGCATGCTCTGCATGCTGCTGCCGGGAGGTGTGGTCGCTGGAGTGGCAGGCATTGAGCGTGCGTTGCTTAGACTCGTGTCAATGGACATGGGTTTAGTACCTTGAGAGCCATTCATCCCCTGCTGCTGCTGCTGTGTCCACTGGTAGTTGTCGGCGCCCATGCTGCCCATCACGCTCGAAGCACTGGTTGGAGGGGTAGGAAACGTGTGCGCGCGGTCAATGGAAGGACGATGCTGCTGCTGCTGCTGCTGCTGCTGTTGCTGCTGCGAGGTAAGAGGCTGCCCTGGAGGCCCTGGAAGGCCCATGTGGTGATGGTGCTGCTGTAGCGACGGGAGGGCTGGCGGTTGGGTGTTTCTCATCTGGGTCTGCTGTTCTTGCTTGCGGCGCTCCGCAGCCTGCATGACCTGTGTGGTCCGGTTCTGATTTGTTGGGTGGTAAAGCAGAGCACCGATGTTGTGCACGAACAGAGGGTACAGAAGTTCAGTGATCTTCTCCTTGTTGGCAAAGTCTAGGGCCCTTTCAAATGGAATCCTACTGCGGCGTTAGTTCCATGGAGTCCATTGGTTTGCGGTTCTGCACATACCAGACACCTTTCAGATGCATGGGGCCAATTTTGACCACATGCCGCACCTTTTCGCTCTTCAAAATGCCATCGCGCCTTCCTCTCGTCATGCCGGCCACATTGAGCAACTTCGTGCCGTTGATCATATGGTTATCTGGAGCTCGATTAGTCTCGACGTCTTCACATGGGTGTCTCGTGCTCCAACATACCTTCGCGCCGCGCCACACAGATTCCCCGTGCCTCGACTTGGAAGCACAGGCTACCCTCATCTTCCCACAGAGTCGCAGTGACCCTGGGCTTCATCCCCGGAGGAGCTACCTGGCCCGTTGTGTCGAAGGTACTGTACTGATTGGGCATACCTTGCTGGCCAGGAAGTGGGGGCACATTCGGCGCCATTCCACCCGGCACAGAGCCCGCAGGCGGCGAGGTAACGTACGAGCCATACCCAGAGTATGGGTGTTGGGGAGGCGGGTACTGCGGCCCAGGTTGGAGCAGAGGTTGCGGTGGCGGAGGATAGTGTGCCAATGAGGAGGTCACTGGCGGCGGTGCAGAGCCGGGGATATGCGACTGCTGCTGCTGGTAGTACATGCTGTTGGGGTCTTGCGGTGCCTGGTTCATCGCTGGGTACGCCTCGTAGCCTCCTGCGGTCGTGACGGGGCCTTGAATCCCTGGATACTCGGCAGACGGGGGCGTCGGGGGTGTCTTTGCGCTTAATGACGGGGCGGCCGACGTGTAAGACGACTGAGAGCCTGCGTGAGAGCTGATGGAAGACCCGAGGGAGCTGATGGAAGACCCGAGGGAGCTGATGGAGGACCCGAGGGAGCTGATGGAAGACCCGAGGGAGCTTCCCGGCGGCGAGCCCGCACTCGACGAGTAGGGCTGGAGTGCGTTGACTGGAGGGAGAGAAGGTCTCTCCGGGGGCATGTACGCAGTGCGCGCGCCGTTGAAGTAGACGTCGGAATGACTCCGGACCGGCACTTGGGAAATGGACGGTAAATCCAGCTTTTCGATATTTTCGTTGAGCATCAAAGTAGTTGTGGTGACCGGGCGAGGTCAAGTCGTCTACCACTCAGGTAGAAGGGTGGGCGTTTGTGTGGGGGAGCCCAAGAAATCACAGTTGAACAGCTGTGCTCTGGGGACTGCGAGGTGGATGCCTGCAAGGACACCAAATCGTTGGAAATGCAATTGGCCTCGAGACGTGCCTGGTGCAGATTCTGAGCCGCACTATGGGCAAATAACAAGTGCGCGATCTTCTTGAAGCGCACAGAATGTGCGGTAGACGATGCGCTTGTTACTGTTGAGTGGCAGCAGTACCCATTGGTTGGAAGGCCGACAATGGTAAAACACACAAGACGGTGGATAGTCCGTTGGATAGTCTCAAGGCAAGAATTGCGAAGGATAAGAGCGTTCCTGTCGACGGCGAGTAGGGTGGTGTGGATTTCTGGAGGTTGCGCCTAACAGCTTCACTGGAAAAACCCTACAACTGTGTGAATCAGCAAACCAAATTCTCGTTACCGGGCTGGCGGCGAGCGACCGTTGAGAAAATCGGATTAGGGGAGAGGGACGGGCGCAGATGATGGAGAACGCCGGCTCGAAGCTATTCCAAGTCGGTGCATCGCGTCGGCCGTTACGGTGACATGGGACAGGGTGCTATGCTAGCTAGCCTGGCGCTGGTGCTGGTGCTGGTGCTGGTGCTGGTGCTGGTGCTGGTGTTTGTGTCGGTGCTGGTGGTGTTTGAACGGTGGGGGGCGAGTTGGGCGTGCGAGGGGGGAAGACGGATGGCGGTTCTTACCTTCCCGTGGCCTGGCCTGGCCTGGTTTGTCTCTCCTCGCACAAGGATGCTGCAGAGGTCGACCGACTCGACTGGTGATGCACGGCTGTTGGCAACGAATGGGGTTTGCGGGTTTGCGGTGAGGAGCCCGGGTGGGTGGAGAGGGCACAACGACGAGAAGAGACTATCCTGCTCTGTCTGGCTGTGCAAGAGGCTGAAGCTGCTGGGCTGAAGCTGCTGGGCAGGTGTGCTGGAGGAGGGGATAATGATATCCAATCCAGGTGGACGAGGAGGCGAGAATTGGAATGGACAACGGGGAAGGTCATGGTAGTAAGTAAGTAGGTAGATCAAGAGAAAATTGAACTCACGTAAACCTTGTTGGGCCCGGGGTGGGTTCCCAGCTCGCAGTACAGTACCAACTGTACAGTACATGAACAGTCGGTCCCAAAACCCAGACCCAGCCCCAGCCCCAGAGCCAGCAGCCCACAATTCAACTGGGCCACTTTGAATTGGACCAGGGCAAGGGGGTGAGGGTGAGAGTGGGAGTGAGGGGAGGGGGAGGTGCAAAAGCCGCTGCACTTGCCACGGCGCAAGATATTGTCCATACCGTGTGTCCACCACCACGGGCGCGCTTCTACTGTGCTGTTGTGCTGTGAAGCTGTGAACGGATTGCATCCCAAGTCCACCATCCGCACGACTTGGCTGTGAAGCTACATGGCACCCTTCATTGCACCCTACATTGCACCCTACATTGCACTTGAGCTGCCCTCCGGTAGTCAAGCACTTGGTAGGCTCGTGGCCGTAGGGGCCTGCCGCAGTGACTGTGGTACTTTGTTGATCGCGAGTCCCACAGTATTAGGTACCGTCTACCTCTCAGCCTTTGCTACCGTGTCTGTAAGCATGCAAGGATGCAAGGATGAGTCAAGACAGGGTACCGCTGGGAGGGGAGGGGAAACGACATTGAATGTGGCACTTGCTCCGGCCACCAACCCCACGACCGCTGGGCGCGATGAGGCAGGAAACTTTGGTGCCCGGGTGGAGGCCCAGGTGGCATACTTCGTACTGTGGCAGAGGGCAGGCAGCCAGAGGGGTCTGTCTGCACTTGTGGCCTGGTCATTGGTCATTGGACCACG
This sequence comes from Anisogramma anomala, assembly GCA_038502455.1. NCBI lineage: Eukaryota > Fungi > Ascomycota > Sordariomycetes > Diaporthales > Gnomoniaceae > Anisogramma > Anisogramma anomala. The sequence goes on along the minus strand of JASMMZ010000002.1, from coordinate 27,990,712 downwards.
GAGGGTGGATCCGGCGCACGCGGCTACAGCCTGAAAACCTGAAAACAAAGAGCCAGGCTGCGGTCCGACGAGCCTTAGCCTGCGGGGTCCCCCATGAGGGGGGTGAACCGAGGAAAGACAGATAGCTTGTGTTCTTGTGTTCTCAGGGTTAGGTGTGATGTCCACTGGCGGTTAGACTGAGGGCATCGGGTGTGGGGCGTTGGGGCGTTGATTAGGCTTTCTGTCTGCAAATTCAGACAAAGTGGAAGCTTGGATGCAACACGCCGTAGTAGTACGTCCATAGGAACTGCATGCTACAGGAAGTGTTGTCAAAAGCCGGAGGGTTCAATTCCGTGCAAGGTAGATTTGCCAGTGGGACCTACGGCACAGATGGCAATATCTTGGTGACTGGGATCTGGTGTCCAACAAGAACAGACCAGATAGATATAGAAGGGGGCCAAGGGGAGGGTGTGGATTTACGACGTCGGTGTACTGTGTGTGTGTGTGTGTGTGGGGTATAGCCTAGCCCGCCCACAACTGAACGACCCACAGCAGCCCTGGAGCTCTTGCCCTCTCCCCTCCGTAGCGCGGCAGGGGAGACGGGAAGGGCTACTGTGAGCACTAAGACATAAAAACGGGCCCGCTCGGTCCCCGCTGCACTGTGTCCAACCACCCGCAGTTCAGTTGTCTGCCAACCGCCAGCCGTTGTGCTGCTGCAGGCCAAGTACCGTACATCGTACTGCCGCATTGTGGCAATCGTGGCTGGAGCTCTTGGTGTGCATCTCATTGTCAAAAGGAACAATCGAGGACGGCATAAACTGAGCGGTTGGGATGCTGCTCTGCTGCTGTGAGTGCTCGGCCGTCCGATATTGGCCACCCTCCCGATGGTACAACCCAACGAACAACCAACTTGCTGACCCTGAGGCGCCACAGCAGCAAGCTTTCTTCTTATCTTGAGCGCACCGCACCTCTCCCAGGCCGAGGCCTCACTGGCATCAGGCTGGCACCACCTATGACCTATGAATAATCAACAAGTCACCATCTGGGAATCTGGAGACAAGGCTCCGTGCACAGGCCCGCCATCCTCACTGTCCAACACTAGACGGCACGGGTTCCCGTCGCCCTCGTCTCAGCCACCTTTCCTGGAAGCTGGGGCCGGACCATCGAGAGGAAGTCCACTCGTCTCCTTCTCGTCGGCCGCGACCCTGCGCAGACGACGCAAGCCTGCGATTGCACAAACACAGTCTCATGCACAGCAGCGCTGACTGTGTGGCCCATTACTCGGGTTTGGATCGGCAGCACATCCTGGGCATGGCCTCTGCTTGTTTTTTTTACTATATTATTCGGCGAATCACAAAATTGATGCGACAATAGTGAAGCGGCTACCAAAATTACACCGGCCGCCCTCCCCCCCCCTCCCCTGCTACTAAGTAGTATGGGAGTATGGGTCCAGTGTTGGACAGCAGGGATAGAGTGCCCAGTCACACAATCGTATCAATCGTATCCTCCATTTGAATGTTCAGCAAGACAGCGGCCGGGGTGGCGTGCGAAGAGAAACGTCACGAATAAGGACCCGCCGCTTGTACCCTGACAGCCGCCCGATGAATGAAAAGGTGCCATTGATGCCAGTACAAGATTCGCCGCGCTCCCAACATGAATCAACCGGATCCCAAGCTTTCCCTCCTCGAGTCGTGGGTTTTCCCAAGGTTTCTTCCCTCTTGTGGGCCTGTCCGAAAAGAGGTGTGGGAGACGAGGAGACTGGGCCGATTACTAAACAAGGCTCTCTCCAAAGCAACTCGCAAAGCAAGGACCAGCAGATGTCAAGAGTTGCATTGCTGTCCCGCCGCTGGCTCGCCTGCTGTGTATTCCTTGTACATAGTATAGTAGTAGTACCAGTATTTCTCTGCGCCGCTGAGCACGACAAGTGATGGCTGTGCAGAAGCTTTGCATCTATCCGCGCGCCAGCTCTTGGACGCCAGAGTCTCACCTCAGCCCTGTTTGTCGTGGAAGGCCGGCGGCCTGTGAGACTGGTAGTACTGCGGTACTTACCAGGCCGGCGTTGATCGCCAAGCTGGCCGTGGTGCGCGGCGCCCACACTCGAGACATCCTAGTCGGTCACGAGTGTTAGATGTGGGTGGGATTCCGACCACCCTTGATCTCTGGTCGACCTCCGACCTCTGCCACAATTCGACCATGTCCCGTCTCTAGCGAGAGGGTGGGGGGGAGATTACGAGTTGGGAGGATTCGACGAGGGCTGCTGGACGATCCCAGAACATCTTGGGCCGGAGAGCGAGAGCGAGTTTCGAGTCTTGGAAGCCCGGACAATCACGAAGCGAGACTCAAGATGACCCGTGCTGTGGGTCCTGTGGTGGGTGAGATAGCCGTAAGCCCGGCTCGGGTCCGTTCCTCGGTCTTGACGTCGAAGACCCGCCCTTCTGCTCTGTATGCGCAGCTGTTGTTGGAGGAATCGATCGGTAGACGCGAGACCCCGCGAGATCCGCAGATGGTTAAGCCCCGAAGTGGAGACCACATACGATTACCAGGAGCAGAAGGCCAGACCTTCCCAGGACGGACCACAGCTGCAAGGAGCCTAGGCCGCCTCTCCTTCATGGCCGTGCACGCCATGCCATGACGGACGAGCCCGCATACGCGGCCGGCAGGGCCTGTGCAGATAACTTTGTTGCTGGGCCCCACGCAGAGACATGATGAGACTGGCACAGCAAGTGTGGCGAGTCACCGGGAGGGGCAAGCCACCAGCGTGGGGAGATGCGGGCGTCGCATACAGCTCGCAAAGCAGGGTAGGGCAGGGTCCGACTTGCTTACAGGGTGGTGGTGAGGGTGGGTGGACTTGAAGTGCTTCCTCAAGCGAGTCCGACCAACTTACGGCATCCAGATCAGAACACGCCGACCGGCCAAAGCAAGTTTAGGCGCAAGAAAAAGCAAAGTAAGGAGCACCCACCACGTACTGTCATGGCCCAAGAAGGGGAAGCCGTGGAGGCTTCGGTGATACTGACGAGGGGCTTGTTCATGTTGCACTGCAGCACCATGGCAGTGGACCACTGTACATAAACGATCGATACCGAGCGATGCTGCTTCTCACCAGGCTCGGCGGCGGCCGAGGACTGGATGATGTGACGGTCGACGGAGAGTTGTTCCGGTGTAGAAGACAGGCGACTGATGCTCGAATATATACTAGTATGCACTAGAACCTATACGTACCTAGGAGAGCGAGTGCTTAGTCATTGCGGGCGCTGACAAGATCCTGCAATGCAATGTACTGCACAGTACTGTCCAGTACCTCAGCATGCAGACGCAGGCCGTCTACTACTACGAGTACTATGTAGGATGTATATGTAGGATGATGTATGTACGACACAGAACATGTGCAGCCTCTGCTCCATGCTGCAACGGCCGACGACACGGTACTGTGCACGGACGGACGTTGACGGATCACCACGCATCTGCCCCAACTTTCCGCACGACCACGACCGCGACCACGACCACGACCACGACCACGACCGCGACCCTGTTGCTGCAACTGACTGACACAAGGAATCTGGGCTTCGGACTGCCCATCACCACGGGCCTGACTGGTCATTCTGCACATGCAAACAACGACAAGGACTTCTCGCCGGCGCCCTGGGCCTGCAACTGCAAACCTTGACGGCGAGGCACCGACAACCGAGCGAGCACTCGCATCACACGTGCCCTTCCTTCCCTTTCGGACAGCATGTAGCAGTACTCACTTGCGCTCATCTCATCGGACATTTCCCCGCGTCGGGCCGTGCATAGGCTCAAGGCCAAGCGGGAAAAGCTACCGCGCTACAAAACAGCGCCTCCTCCTGCCTGCCGGGCCTGCTCCCAGTGCTCCTCTAGCGGGTGTCTTGGCGCTGCGCTGCCTGAGGACCCAGAACATAGCCAGGAACATGCTGCGAACGGTCCAGACGACAAGACAGCGCTTGCGGCCGCTACTGCGCCAAGTCCGTCGGCGCTTTGGAACGCGGTCGATCGATTCGCGACGTTTTTTTTTATACATTGGAATCTGCAAGTCTGCAAGCGGTAGGGCGCCGGCGCTTGTCTGTCTTCTGCAGTGCACAGGCTTCTGCAGCACGGGCAACAGCCGCCTTGCAGTGCAGGTAGATGCATTGAGATAGTGAGATGGACCGGCCCCGGTACGATGGCATGCCCGGCACGCCGGGAACGGAAGCAAAACATGCAGACGTTTGCAGACAATGAATGTTTGGTATTGGGCACTGGGCATTGGGCAGTGGGCATTGGGCAGTGGGCATTGGGCATTTGCCAACGACGCCAACGGCGGTGGACAGCGCCACGCCAGCGCCTGCCTTGAGCACCCCCATACCATCGTAGTATACATAGTAGTTAGTAGTACTAATTTGTCAAGCAGGACGGCCGGGACGGCCGGTGCACAGTCGTTCGCCGGGGGTACATCTATCCACAGGCCGATCCAGATCGTTACTTTGATTACGCCAGCGCACAGCAAGACCGATGTTTTGCCATTGCCCCCACGGTCCGCGAGTCGTCTGGACGCCCTGTTCGTAGTCGTACCGAGCTACGTCCAGGACCGAGGCATTCGCTGACGGCCATGCCATGTGGGTGTCTTGCCCGGCACGGGCGCTTGACAGCGTGGCAGAGCGGCTGGGCGAGAGGCTTGAAGCGTGGAGGTTACTGCCTTGTGCCTAGGCTACTGCCTACTGTTCATTCATTTCGAAAACTACCTCCCAGCCCTGCCGTTGCTTTTGTTCTCGTCACGCACCACGTACAAGTACAGAGTACAGAGTACAGAGTAGAGGTGCGCGCCAGCTTCCTCCGGTTGTTGAGTCAGGCTCCACAACCGAGATGCACAGTGGTCCAAGCCCGTGCAGACAGTGGGTCGCGCTGCGCCGGCCCCGCTCCCTTCAAGCTTTTCACCTCGGCGCTGGGGCTGCTTGGTGCCCCCTGAGCAGCCAGACTCTCGGCAATCACCAGTGGGGAGGAGCGGATGGATCTAAAGTGGCATGTACTACTAACGAGTATGCTTCCCGCACATGCAGATACTTGGTGGGGCCATGCGTCCATCATCTCATCTCATGTCGTGAGTGAACAGCACTGACACTGACGAGTCACGAGTCACGATGCAGCTGTCGTCTCCAGAGTCCAGACCAAAGATCACAACCATGGCCGACGAGGCTCCGACGCCCGATTTCGAAGCAGCAGGTCTCCATGCTACAACCAGTCACCGGGAACGGGGCTGTGCGACGGTGCCGAGCGGCAACTTGCCTTTCGAAAACTTCCACGAAGCTTCGAGTACGTCACGCCGCCGGCTCACGACGCGCGTGCCTCGCCTTGCGGTCTTGGTCGCGGACGACATGCTGTGGACTTGAGCCTCATGGCTGCCTCGCATGCATGACATACGCTAGCTAGAGCACTGCCTTCTCCGCCCACACGCAACACACACTGCTCTTTGGTTGCTTGCGCGCGAGTCGCGGCTGGCGTGTGCGTGGTCCTGGACCACGACTTTTTGCTTCTTCCAGCTTTCCGACGCCAGCAGCATCCCCCATCCCCGCCACTCGAAATTGCAAGCTCCAGCGAAGAAGTAGCTTTGGTGGGATGACTCGAGGAATGGCCGGTTGCGACCGGTTGCGATGACGAAGAGCACTCGCACACAGCACGCACACACAGCACTCGGTGTGTCAGACCGCCGCTTCTCCGGCGGCGGCCCAAGGCGAACTCGAACCGGCGACGGAAGTACACCATCTCCATCACGAGTTATGACGTGCTCGTCTGATCGCCATCACACTATCACACCGACACGGTCAGGCCCAGCAAGATCCTTCTCGGGAACAAGCGGGCAGCTTGAACTGGGCTTTGCCCCACGGTGCCGGACTTCCATCGAACCCTGCAGCAAGCTCGCATAGTACGTAAACCACTGTAAAACCACTGGAAACCACTGTGAACGACTGGAAGCCACTGTGAACCACTGT